>VDFB02340397.1:203919-581431 GCA_007258455.2 Sequoia sempervirens
GTATATGTTTCCCATCCCTAGGATTGAAGATCTCATGGAGTGTCTAGGTGAAGCTAGGTACTATACCAAGATAGATTTAAAGAGTGGCTATCATCAAATTAGGATACATGAGGGCGATGAGTGGAAAACAGCCTTCAAAACCAATGAGGGTCTTTATGAGTGGCTAGTTATGCCATTTGGTTTGTCTAATGCCCCCTCCACATTCATGAGACTTATGAATGAAATTCTCCAAGACTATATTGGCAAGTTTGTAGTAGTGTATCTTGATGATATACTAATCTATAGTAGAACAAGAGAAGAGCACCTCCAACACATTGAGTTGATTTTCAAGAAGCTGCAGGAGGAGAACCTGATGATCAATCTAGAAAAGTGTGAGTTCATCAAAATAGAGCTGGTGTACCTTGGATTTGTGCTATCACATGGCAACTTGAAGATGGATAGCAACAAAGTGGAAGCAATCCTCAATTGGCCTACTCTAAAGACATCAACAGAGGTAAGAAGCTTCCATGGTCTTGCTCAATACTATAGGAAATTCATAAGATAGTTTAGTGCTATTTGTGCTCCTATGTTGGATACCATTAAAGGAGGAATGAAAACCAAATTTGTATGGAATGAGCAAGCTAACAAGAGTTTTGAGTTGCTGAAGGAAAGCGATAGCTACCCAACCTCGCTTTGGTGTTGCTGCTTTGAGAAGCTATTCACCATTGAATGTGATGCAAGCAATGTAGCTATTGGAGAAGTTCTCACCAAGAGGGCAGACCGTGGCTTTCATCCGCAGGTTGAGTGAAGCCAAGAAGAAGTACTCTTCTTATGACCTTGAGATGTAGCGCATTGGTCCAAGCACTAAGGAAGTGGAGGCACTATTTGCTTCCCAAGGAATTCATTGTGTATTCAGACAATCAAGCACTCAGTTTCCTGAATTCACAAGAGAAGTTGAGTCATAGGCACATGAAATGGGTGGAGTACTTGCAAGCTTACACCTTCAATATCAAACACAAGAAAGGAGCTCTGAACAAAGTGGCTGATGCATTGAGCAGGAGAGTTCTCACAATCCAAGAAATTCAGTTGAAGAGCATGGGAATAGATCACTTCAAAGATCTATATGCAGATGATGAAGACTTTGCTGATATTTATAAGGTATGTCTTGAATATAAGAACCATTTCCATAGCAAATATGTTGAATATACCTTGCAAAGTGATTTATTGTTTAAAGGAAATCAGCTTTGTGTTCCTAGAGGTTCTATTAGAGAAAATTTAATACAAGAGAAGCATAATGGTGCATTGAGTGGTCATTTTGGGATCACTAAAACTCAGGAACTGGTTCAAAGGTTTTATTTTTGGCCTAGGATGAACTTAGATGTCAGGAAGTATGTGGAAAGTTGTGTGGTGTGTCAAAAGGCCAAAGGCACTTCTTCAAATGCAGGCTTATACCAGCCACTGCCTATCCCTTCTAGGCCATGGGAATGCTTGAGCATGGACTTTGTAGTTGGTTTACCCAAGACAAAGCAAGGTATGGACAATGTTTATGTTGTTGTAGACAGATTCAGCAAGATGGCTCACTTTGTACCCTGCAAAACAACCAATGATGCCAGTCAAATAGCCTCTCTTTTCTTTAAGGAGATAGTCAAGATTCATGGCTTACCAATTAGCATTGTATCAGACAGGGATACTAAGTTTATGAGTCATTTTGGAAGACTCTTTGGCAAAGAATGGGAACCAATTTGTCCTTTGGATCTGCATACCATCCCCAAACTGATGGTCAGACCGAAGTTGTGAATAGGACACTTGGAAACCTTCTAAGATGCTTGACCAAGGAGTATGGTCAACAATGGGATCAGATTATAGGGCAAGCTGAATATGCCTATAATGATACATTAAATAGATCTACAAGGAAGATTCCCTTTGAAATTGTCTATGGACTACACCCTAGAGGTGTTTATGAGCTGAGAGAGTTGAAGGATGGGGTCAAGGGAAGTGGTTATGCAGATGACTTTCCTTGTGCAATGCAAGAAATTCATGAGACAGTCAGAAAAACCTTGGCAGAGAATACCATGAAACATAAAACTAAGGTGGATGAGCATAGGAAAGAGGTTCAGTTTAATGTTGGTGACCTAGTTATGGTGCATTTGAACAAGGCTAGATTGCAGAAGGCAGTTCCTCACAAGCTGCAAATGAAGAGGATAGGTCCCTGTCCTATCTTGGAGAAGTATGGAAACAATGCTTTCCAAGTGCAATTGCCAGATGACAGTGGACTATCCCCTATTTTCAATGTTGTAGACCTTGTACACTACAAAATACCACCAATCATCATGGATCAGACCTTCCAGGAAGTAACCCAAGATGTTGAAGAACTCAAACTGCCCACTGCTACAGTCAAACAAGCTGATCAAATCTTGGATACCAGGGTCTACAAGAAGACTAGGAACAAAGAGTATAAAGAACACCTGATCAAGAGGCATGGACAACCTGATGAAGATGCAATATGGATCAAGGAGGCAGAGTTCAAGAAGTTGGGCATTGATCCTAACTCACTCAATCCAAGGATGGATTGAAGTTTTCTGTTTTGGGGAGGATGGTGCAGGAGCACCTAGGCTGACCTCCATTTTGGTTTGCACAATTTTGGCTTGTACTGACCTCATCCAAGTCAGGATCTTAGTTGTTTGAATTGGACCTTAGAAGGTCTTGTTGGTGTGGATGAGTTAGTCATTAGGAATATACCATCTTAGTTAATCAAAATTGTTAAATTTTGCTTTGAATTAGCTTTGGACAGCTGATGTTAGTATGTAGGTGATAAATGTGTTCTAAACACATGATCATAGTTGAAAAGATGCCAAGAGGCAATTGAGGAAGTTGATGGTTCGAAACAAGGAGATTGAGGTCCTAAAAATTAGGATCATAACATAGAGATGAGTTGCAAAATGCTATTGTGGAAGATGCATAACCGCAGTTGTGGAGTTGTCCGCATCTTAGTGGGATTGGGAATCCCTTGAAATCAGGGTGAGAGCTCAATCAATTGCCTTTGAATGTGGAAAAGGCATCAAAATAGAGGTGGCTCGTAGTTAGCAGTTAGTTGTTGTTGTAATTAGTATCAAGTTTTGGCTGTTGAATAGAATAAAAGAAAAGAACTCTGTTATCTAAAAAATCCTGTGTGTTTTGCAAAGCAGAGTTAATATAAGCGTTGTGTATATTGAAACAACTTTGTATTCTTGTTCACAGAGTAGTTTAGGTATCTTTCTTTGTATAAGAATTTTTTTTTGAGTGGTGATAGTGTTTTGTATCCATAGAATAGGTTGTAAAGGGTTTTTATTCCTGTTTTTGCAGATTTCTGTGTTTTTTTTGTGTTACCCGTGAGTTCTTGGGAAACAGTGAATTAAAAAGGCATTGTAAATATTGTTTTGTCACTGTATTTAGATTTATAGAATAGTTTTGAATGTTTTCCACTTGGAAATCAGGTAGCTTAGGGTAGGGTTCTTGTTTCTAATTCATAGATCACAGTGTAGATTACTAGTTTCTTTTGTTTTGAACAGTCAAGCTTTTTCGTGGCTCCCCCATAAGAACTAATCATAGGATCTCCCTGCAATTAGTTTGAAATGACAGGGGAGCCAGTCCATTTTAAGAATGTAGGAGTAGGGATTCTAGAAATCCAAGCAAAGATTTTTAATTCCAAACCCTAGGCGAGCTGTGTTTGCCCGGTTAGAGGTTTGAGTGAGTATAGGCTAAGAACCAAGGCAGGGGAATAGTCCATTGTATGGAATTCGTACAGTTCCAGGTGGGGAAGATAGTATCTTCACAGTCCAAAAGGAATGAGGCTTCCATCAATCCATCATAGGCAGATTTGAAAGAGGAAACAGTGAAACCCTAGAAGATAGGGCAATTAGGCCTCCTCTCCAAGGTCATAGGAATCACCTTGTACGGTACTGACAGTGACCTGAAAACTTTTGAAAGATTTAAAAGTCTGAAAAGGGTGTCAGGAAATGTGATTTTTTCACTAGGTTGTGTGTCAAGTTTGAAAGAAAAGGGCAGAAAAGGGACTGGTAAAGGCTAGTAGAAACTAGGCCTCTTCAAGCAAGATTTTGGAAATCGGGTAAAGTGAAGGTTAAAGAACCTCAAAGATGCATTCCAATGGTGGTGAAATGCATGAAAATAGAGCATCTACCTCCCCTACAAAGAGTTCAAGTCAGATGATGATGTTGGCATCTAGACTCTTCTAGGTGTAGTGAGAAAGATTGAAATTTCAAGTGGTGTTTGTGAAGAAGACAACAATTTTGAGTGGTGTTGAATCCTCTAAGGTTAAGCACAAGGTTTGGAACTCTTGAAATAGAGTTAGGGCAGGATTAGTTAATGATCTAATTCAGGACAGAGCCTAGAAAGTGTTAGGTTCATGGTGAAGGCAGAGTAATGTCTTCTTGTTGTTAGGTGCAAGCAAACCTTGGAGGCCTACACCACCCGCAGTATTCTCCTATTGATTGATGAGTTTAATGGTGCCTAGCATTCTCATGATTGCATTTTCGAGTTCAATCCTGTGTGCATGGTGGTTTTTCTTTTTGGTTGATTTTGGGGGTTTTCAAGATTGTGTGATTGTCGGTCCTAGGTGAGTTTGTGAGCTTGTTTTCAATTTCATTTAAGTGAAACCCACCTGTGTTTCCTTTGATTAACCCATCCTCAGGATTAATAGGGGTGGCAATCACAATCTAGGCTAACTCCCTTGCGTTCATGGTGAAATTTTAGGGTTTTGGATTTAGGGCATCACCATTTCCTCTTGATTTACCTTTGGATGAGCCTCAAATTTAATGATGACCTATAGGAGGTTCAAATTGAGCTAGTTGTGAACCCAAGTTCCTCAAATTTGTGATCGTTTGATCAATTTGAGTGAAGTCATGTGAGAACGTTGACATTTGTGTTTTCCTTCACTGGCAGATTTCCCCGATTTTCCTTGTCCTCTGCATTTTCCCAAAATATGTAGTGATCCAGAGTTTCACTTGCTTCGTGGATTTCCGCTGTCTCTTCATTTTCTAGAACTTGTAGTATATTGCTGTTTCTGCAAAATTTTGTCCTAGGCAGAATTATCTGAAACTTTGTTGAAAATGAAGGATTAGGAGATATTATGATTTATTAACGAATGGTTATGCATTTTAGGATTACTTTGAGTTGTTTTAGGATGTCTCATGTTGTTTCTTTGATATGATAATTGATTAAATGATTGTGGGGGGCTTTTATGTTTACTCCACTAAATTTTGCCTGGCTGGGAATTTTCTGAAATTCCTCTCTGGCTTGGATTCCGTGAAGGGGTGAAAATCTTGAATTGTGAAGAAAGTGCGTTAACGATATTTCAGGGTTGATTTTGATCTTTATTTGGAATTATTTGAATGATGAATATATTATTGGTGATGGGCTAATTCTGATCCTCATGTTATAATGGATATTATTGATGGTGGTTCTTGCTTCAAGTGCAGGTTGAATTTAACAGGGTCGTCAAGGAATCGATGGAGGAAATTAATTCGATTGAAGGAGGGTTTAAAGCATTTATTACTTCACTTGTGGCCGACATAGAGGGGATTTTTCTTGCGTTTCTAGATAAATTGGATTGGGACAAGGATGAAGGGGCTAGTTAATGATCAATTGCATTGGGAGTTGTGCTTCCTATTTATCTGGGGCCTTTTCTACCTAGCCTTTTCCATCCTTCACATGCATTGGATCAATTTGCATTGTAAATCCCATGTCGACCTAGATGAGTCCCAAGCACTTAATGCTAATTCATTTTGTTCTAAAATTTTGGGGCCGACCTTGTTTTGTGGCTATTTTTATTGTAACCCTAATTGGGCCGACATATCTTGGGGGTTTCTATAAATATGGCATTTTTCCTCATTTGTAAAGGGAGATAGTTCTTGGCTTAGAAGAAATTAGGGTAGTAAAGTAAGAATTAGGGTTAGAAGTTAGTCAATTTTGGAGCAAGTGCTGTAACACAAAACATTAGAATTGTTGCTGATATTGGATGATTCAATACAATTGAAGACATTGTGATTTTTGGTGATTTCTTTGTGTTGACTTATCTTGCATTGTTCTTGTTGTTCCATCTTTTGAAATTTCTCAAGGTTATTTGGTACATGTTAGATTGTGGAGTTAGATCTGATTCAATGGTGTTTATGATTTAGTACAGTGTTGTAGCAATCCCGGGTCCATACTTTTTACAGCTAACTGATTGTTAGTTACTTTTCAAAGTTAGCCTGGGCCTTAAATTTATTGTGCTTAGTTTAATTATGGAGGTTTATTCATTTCGATTGCAATAGGGTTGTTTTGAATGAATGTTCATGACCTGAAAAATCTTTAATACCTTAGAAGATTGCACTGTTTCTGTAAGATTGCAGATTTATCTAGGTTAAGCAAGAATTAGTTTATGAGGGATTGGACCATTTCAAGTATTTCATCATTTGCATTGTTAGTCTTAGAAGTATATGTAATCTTAGGGTCTCTCTTAAACCTTTATATTTTGCTATTTCTTTATTATCTGGGTTAGATTTAGGATTGAAGTATCACCATATGGCGAAATTAGATAAGTTTAAGATCCAGTTATTGCTTGTAGTAAGGCCCCATTGTGATTACCAACATTTTCACATTTATCACTAAGTTGTTTATGCATTTTCAATACCTGACATTAGAGACCTTGGGGTTATCTCTTGAGGCTTGCTGATAGAGATTTACCTTTCAAGAGAGATAGGATTTCCATATTTTGTCTGAGTTGTTGCCATGCAAAAAACACCATCACACCTTTATCTTTTCATTTTTCTTGTGTTTTCCTTTTGGGAATGACACAAGTCATTGAGACATTCATGTCTCTTCCATGTTGACCCAAAATCTTTCCTTTATCTTTTCATTTTTCTTGTGTAAATTCCTTTTGGGGATGACACAAGGCATCAAGACATTCATGTCTCTTCCATGTTGACCCAAAATATTTCCTTTATCTTTTCATTTTTCTTGTGTAAATTCCTTTTGGGGATGATGCAAGGCATCAAGAAATTCATATCTCTTCCAGGTTGACCCAAAATCTTTTCTTTATATTTTTAATTTGTCTTGTGTTTTCCTTTTGGGGATGATGCAAGGTGTCGAGACATGAACATGTCTCTTCCATGTTGACCCAAAAACTTTCCTTTATATTTTCTTTGTCTTGTGTTTTCTTTTTGGGGATGACACAAGGCATCGAGGCATTCATGTCTCTTCCATGTTGAATCGAAATGCTTTTTCTTTTGTTTTCGCTCTCTTTGTGTCATTCTTCCAGTTCTATGAGTATTTGGGGAGTGATAACATTTCTAAGCTCTCTAAAAATATTATAGTAATAACATACTAACCCCAAATCCATAGATCCCTTATGTGTGTTTAGAGTTTCATTTTGGGGGAAACCCCTTTTCTCTTTTCTTTTGCATGGCATAGCTTTATTTGGAAACATATGAATTGGCATAGGGATTTGAAAGTTAGGTCTCATTTCTTCTTTATTGCTAGCATTTTTAATTTTCTACTTTAAAGTAATTGCTCACAACATAGTGTTTAACAATTTATTTAAAGTGGAGGCATACATTGGCATTATTCTTTTACATTTTATGTTTCATGGTGTAGTCTTCTTACTTCATGTGATGCGTATTTCACTTTGTGGTGACATTGGGTGTGATGTGCCCCAAGAGTGTGATATATCTTAGCATATTATATTCCTCTTAGTGGCTTGATGTGACACATTGCATCCCCTAAGTTGTGAATCTTTTATTCTTTGATTGGTCCTCTCTTGGAGACATTAGGAAATTTTTTCCCTAAGTTAAAGACCTTACATGAACTAAGCAAGACTCCTTTGAGTATTCCTTATTGTTGCATTTTAATTTTTAGTTATATGACCACCTTGCATAATACACATTACATGCTTGTGGAGCCATCTTGTTTTTTCATGAGTTCTAGGCATACAAAGCTTTGCTTGCCTCATGTAGCTCAACAATCATTTTTGCATGGTGCCTTATCAAAGTTATCAAGAGGTATAAATTTGGTATGGTTTTATGGGAAGCCCGATCAAGGCATGACTTTCCCATACCCACTCATGCATGAGTGTGAGTACGTATCGATCATGTGTGTATGTACCTCACCTCTTTTGAATACTCACCCAATAGATAACCTAAATTTCCATTTCCTTAGAGTGAGTGTGCATTTTTTGGATAAACAACATTCATAATAGAAAATTGGAGTTAACAATATAGAATTCAAGTGTTTAAAAGAGCATTCAAGGGAAGATTATTAAGTGTTTTAGAGCATTATTCAAGCATCAAGCATCATGTCAAAGTCTTCATGCATCATGTTTTTTTTTGAGCTAATGATTGTGTTGTAGGGTTTCATGATTCAAGCTTGCATTCAATTCAAGACATATCATATTCAAGAAAGATTCAAGATCTACATCAATTGGAGCTATTTCATACATGTATGCAACACTTTATTGCTAGGGTTTGGTGAGTTGCAATATCTTATTTTGTTCATTCATCATTCTCTTTTTCTATTTCATTTCATTTCAAGGTTTGATTACCAAAATGGGGTTTGACCAAGACAAACCCCTTTCCACTAACAAAAAAACATTTTTCCCTATCTTTAGTGTGTGATTTGCAGGTCTAGATTGAAGGAACATTGAAGAGAAATTTTGGAGAAAGTTTTCAAATGTTCCAAAGTTGTCACCTTGCATTGAATATCATTGGAAGACTTCTAGAGGTTGCAAATCAGGGTTTCAGATCCGAAAATCAATTGGAAAGGATAGAGCAGACATTGCGGAGAAGATGTATGCTTTGAAGTTTTAGAAAACATTAATTGGATTTATATGCTAGTTCTAGCGTATGAGTCCCAGTATAGGCCATTTTTTAGATTCTTACAATTTTAGACACCCTTTTGTTAGATTTCAATTTTTGCCCAAAAACCCTAATATGGGACTAAATCACCCAAATTGGTGTATGAGTTCTAGTAGGCTATAAAATCAATGTTTTCAGCATTTCAGGCTTCCATCTAGTCATCTCCATATTTCCAAGTGCACACCTTTTATCTTCCAGCTTTCTGTTATCTTTTTCATGCATTTTTAGGTCATTTAGTGAAAGATTGCATCATTTTAGGTTTACGCATTTTGATTTGCATTGAATTTGTCTTTCCAAGCCCTATCTTGGTGGTGAACCCATCATTAATTTATAATCAGACACTAGGATAGTCATATTGCAAGATCTCTTTCTCCTTTGTACACCTTAGTGTACCAAAGAAAAAAGGTAACTTGCTTCATTTGGGGAATAATTGATGATAAATTGGACTTAATGAGGACTTGATTTAGTGTTGTCAGGTGTTTTCCACATACACACTAGGTATTGGACCCTTCCAAATGCATTTAATGATGTCTTGTAAAGGTGTTGTAAAGTGTTGTAAAAAACTTTCATGCCTCTCTAGACTTAATGAACCCATTTTCCCCTAATTAAACATTATAAAATGTATTTAAATACATTACCACATAAATCTAGAAGGCTTGTAAAATAAACTTAATGTTAAACTAGTCTTGTGATGTGTCTTGCACATTGACATTGGTTTTTGTGCCTTTCTAGGCTAACTGGACCTCATTTTAATGTTGTAAAGTGTATTTAATCACACTTTCACATTGAATTATGTGTCCCAATCCCTAATTGACCTTTACATCATAAATAATCGGCCCCTATTACCCCATATTGTGCATCCCAAGGAAATATTTGATCAAATAACTGACAAAGTCAAAATATAAACCTTATTTCCTTATTTCTTGGCATTTTAGCTGGAAAAATGACCCTTGTGGGATTGATTTTCCATCCATGGTGAATCAGTCCCATCCAAGTGGTACCCATTCGCCATGGGTGGAAAATGAGTCCCATTTAGCTCATTTTTGACTTTTGAGCAAGAAATTTTGGAATTTAAGCTTAATTTTACTTCATGTCGGCCTTAGGGATCCAATTTATGAGAAAATAAGGTGAAATTCTTATAAAATCAAGTCTCTAAACCCTAAATCTTAACTATTCTTCATTATTCATCCACCATTCTTCCATCTCAAGTCAAGCAAGTTAGGGTTTCATCATTTCAAGTCATTAAGATACCATGTTTTAGAAATTCAAGGGTATATTCTACATGTTTTGTTGCAAAAATTCAAGATCAAACACTATGGAAAGGTATTGAATCCATTATTGCATGCTTCATTATATTCTTTCATCATTTTAGTTTAATTACCTAAAACGGGTTTTAGCAAGGCAAACCCCCATGCCCTAACATTCACCATTTCTCTCTCTTATCTTGTGTGTTTTTTCAAATTTAAACATCTTGGAGGTTTAGAAATCATTGAAGATTTCATTGCATTTTTTTTAAGTCTTCTCTTCATTGAACAAGTCAAAATATCAACAAAAACTCACTTTCAAGTTCAAAAATCAGAGTTTCGGAAGTGGACACCTGTAGAAAGCCAAAGTGTAGACTGAGAGATCCTGTTTCCTCTTTTGGATCTTCAAAAATTCAAAACTAGACTCATTCTCCATCAGTGGTGAATGAGTCCCATTTCCAGGCCTAAACAAGGTTTTTTGCATTTCTAGATACCCTTTTGTCTGAAACGGGTTCTAGGTTAGTTTTACATAACTAGGACTAATTCGCCTAGAATGGCCAATGAGTCCCAATAGGCCAAATTTTGAGCATCAGTAGCATTTAAAATGTTATTTCTAGCCTCCTTCGGTGTCTCAAGTACATACTTTCAGTTTCATCCATTTTTTTTTAGTTTTGCATTTATTTCTAGGTGTTTGTGCATTACATAATGTGTTTTCAAACAAGCTATATTTCTTTAGTTTCCATTCAATAATCAATAGTTTTCATTAGTTTGTTGCATCTAGATAATTACATTTAGTCATAATCTCATCATACATATCTTAGATTGATTGAACCACCTAGAGTTGGGTGTGGGATCTATCTCTTTTCATTAGGTGAAAGACCCTAAGTGAGCAAAAGACATAGCTTTCCACATTTCATAAAATCTATGGTTCATTTTGGTGAACTTGCTTTTTGAATACTTCTCTTTTTTGATTTGGAGTCTATCCTCATCCTAGAATTAGCTTGCATTGCATGTTGCATTAGTTAAGTTGCATTATAGGGTTTCAAATTTTGCATTCATAAAAAGTGCATTTAGGTTGCATTGTTGGCATCTAAATTCATTTAAGTTTTCTAAAATTCTGCATTTTTAGCTTAGGCCTGCATCATAGCACTCAAAAAACATCAAAATCACTCCAAAATTTCTCAAAATTCTAAAAGAAGTCCATATTGGGACTCATTTGCCACCTTGGGCGAATAAGTCCCTCTTCAGCCCTGAAAATGCCCTTTATAGAATTGAACACCCTATTTTTTAGCTTCTGTTTGGTGCCATTACCTATCGATATTAGTTAGTTGAGTTTCTATAACATGCATTGCATTAGATCTAGCTTAGATTAGCTCATTTCATGCATTATTTAATTTCACATTTACATCTCCAACATTTCATTTTTTATATTATTGCATACTCTAATCAACATCTTACTTTGATTTACATCTAAACATTACATATAAAACATTGGATTTCACTTTACTTACTTTTGCATAGCATGTTATTTTTCAAAAGATGTGTCTTCAAATTGCTTAAACATGGATTTTATAAGCCTAATATCCCCTCTTACGAGTTTGATTTTTATTACAACTATGAGGAACTTGTTAGTCATCGCTTTGACCAAACCATTACATTATCCATTGGTGTGAATGGAGGTGTAGACAATCATAACAAACATACTTGTTCTCCTCTTGATACCTCTCCTATTAGTGACAAAGGTATCTTGGTTAAGGAAGTTACAAGTCTTGAGGGTCTTGATTTTCCATCTCCTTATTCCCCTTTGGAAGATGTTAGACAAAAAGAACATGATATCATCAAAACATTTCTCAATATCACCTTGCCTAGTCTCCATAACCATGACAATGAAAATTTTCCATCTCCTAATATCCCTCCTTGATGTAAAGAGGATACGTTGGTGTTAGAAGCCATCCCTATTAAGAATCATGCAACTCTTGATCCTCCCTTCCCTAATGTTGCTCCCATTTGGGATAATCTATTTGAAAATAATAGTGGTCAATCTCTTCGCGTCTCCCTCACTTGTGATAAAGCTACTATTCAACCTTTACCCTTGGATGAACATATTACAAGCTCTCCTTGTAGGATAGATAATATGAAACAAGAGAATGATAACTTAAAGACAATGGAAACTTGACTAAGACCTTCTCATAATGATCCACCTCTTCCCAATCGCATCATTGATCATTAGCCTATTGGCAATGAAGTTATTGTGGAAGAACCAAGCCTTACTTTTCAAGCACATGTGGCTTGTTGTTCTCCTAAAAAATATCCTCCCAGGGAGAATTTCATGGTGCTAGAATGCAACAACACTAATAATGTGTCTTCCTTCAATAAATAGGTGGGTCTCGATTTCCCTTTATTAGAGATACACCAAACTAAGACTGATGAGGTTATGAATGTGCAAGTGTCCATTAGATCCTCCTTGATCAATGAACCTCATACATACCCCGTGGGACATCCTAACAACCCTCTAATTCTCTACCCACCTTCACATAAACAAAAAACTCAAAAAAAACCTAAAATTATCCTTGATCCTCCTTAGCATAATGTGTCACAACAATAGAGTCATAATATCGTTGCTCATACATATAACACTCAAAACAATTTGCAACCACCACAACCAAGCCCGAGACCCTTACCATTGCCTAATCCTATCCTACCTAACCCTTTCTTACCAAGTCGCAAGGAGTATGATCTTGTCAAGCAACTTAAGAATACTCCTACTAAGATATCATTGTGGGACCTTATTCAAGCCTCCCCTCACTATCACAACATGATCCAAACAACCTTACAATAAGTTCTTGTCTCTTCTAATGTGCCACCAACTAATATAGCAACAATGATTCAAGGACTACACATGATATTGTTTTCCACCAAAGTGAACTCCCCCCTTTGGAAGTGAAAAGAAAAAATGAAGCTTTCATGATCATCGCTCAATACAAAACAAAAGGGATAAAGATAACTCTTGTAGATACTGATTTTGCCCCTGATGTGTGTAGTGTGACCATTTTTGATAAGCTTGGCATTGTTCAATCAGCCATTTGACCCGATTCTTTCTCTATTAAGGGATTTGACAATGTCGAAAAGAAACCGCTAGGGGTAATCATTATGCCTCTTACCATTGGAGTGGTCACCTTGAATACACCAATCCATGTTATGCCTGATGAACTTTCATGCAATATTATCTTAGGTAGATAGTGGATTCACTCAATGAAAGGTGTTCCTTCCAATCTTCATCGCAAAATGAAATACATCTACTATAACACAATCCACACACTTGATGCTAATCTTGAACTTGATAGTGTCTGGCATCTTGAGAAAAACAAAGCAAATTCCTTCAACACATCAACATCACATACACCAGTGGAACCCATTCAATAAAATGAGAAGCAACAACATATTAAACATCACACAAAGTTATTAGAAGACGATTGGGGTTCCTTGGATTTTGAAGATGACTTTGTTGGACTCAAGCAACAGTGAGAGGGGGGTGAATCAGTGTTGTGCAATTTTTAACATTATTAATCTATTCTCTTCATGTTTCTATAGCATTCAATCAAAAGAAAGATGCATGAACATAGAAAAATAAGCCACAACACCATAACACAAGGATTTTTACGTGGAAAATTGGTTAAGGGAAAAACCACGGTGGAGGTCAATCCAGAATTTGAGTACTCAAAATATAAGTGTTTTATAAAATGGGGAATGCACTTGCATTCAGGCACACTACCTAGAGCTCACTGCTCAAAATCAGGAAGGATCACTACCTTACAAAAGATTTTGATTACATCAAAAGGTTGAACTAAGAAAATAGAATCTATAAATTCCTGATTATAGTTCTGGTTAAGCTGATATATTAGATTCTAGACCTTCTTTCTAATTCTGCACTTCACTATGCTTTGACTTAATTTGCTTCACAAAATCCTCTTTTGCACAAACAAAGATCGCTTAACTGCTCTTCACAATACACATCCACACACATTGAACACCACACATACACCAAAATAGATTAACCGATCTCATATATATATTCGCTATCAAGAATTCAGTCGCCGGGTATGTGCAGGATCATGATGGGCCAAAAAGTGGCAATATGATGGGTATGTAGCTGACTATTTTTTTACCCAAAATTGATGAAATGAAAAGGGTTTTTAAAGGAGATTCTCATATTTCCACCAATATAAATTACACTTTACTTTGAATTTAATAAGTAATTATTATTCATTTTCTATTCAAATTACGACTAAAGTCGATTGATAGGTTGATTGAAAAACATCTATAGCTTTCAAATGGTATCAAATTTTTTGAATCCAAAACATGCGTCACATTCTATGCTTTGTATACTATAGGACTAAAAAGAAAAAATTGAATTTCATGAAGTTTTGACTAAGTTAAGGTGGTTAGACATACTGAGTTTTATATTTTAAAAATTTGTAATAAAAAAATCATAATTAATTATTTACTTGGAAAAAATTACAAAAAATATGCATCACATCAGGCATGATTCATCTACTTATATCTAAAATATTATAAAAAATATTATCATTTTATTGTGGTTAGGGTGGCCAAATAGACACCTACTTCTTATTTTTCCTTGAAATTTAAGTACCATTGCATTGAAATTTCAAATTTTCACCAAATAGATTTTTTTAAACAAACCTAGTAGTTTAGAAACTACATTCAATTTTCTACAGATTCTATTCTTACATATTTTTGAAATAATATAGATAACTTATTCAAATTTTTATGTCAAGTTGCCTAACTTTGATTTTTTTGAATTTTTTGCCACTTAAGGGCCTGTTTTTTCCATGAGGATCTTGCACATACCTTGCTATATGTTGCCTTCAATAAAATAGAAAATATCTTCCAACTATTAGCTTAAATCATGAATAAAATTTAATGTGCATCCATCAAAGTTGGCCATAGCATAGTTAGGACGCAAAACAAAATCTCCAACACAAAAATACTTCAAACAATTTTTCCTTAAACATCTGCAACACCTTACATTAACTTAGTTGACCTTCATATATTGATGAATAAAAAATCAAATGACCAGATCCCATAACTCATACACCACTTGATGCGACAACACAAAACTCGAGAATAACACATTTCATATATCCAACAACATTACTTGAGATCCACAACAAAAATTATTAAATTGATAATGCAAACCACTTGACATATTCAACTTCAACTGGATACCCTATTCTTCACTCTATCTTCCAGTATAGTTAGATACTACAGTGTGGAACAAATCAATAAATTCAGTTTCCATCAATGAAAACACTAGAAGCCATATGCCAACAATCTCCCCCTTTGACATTGATGGCAACACTTAGTGAAAAATGATTAAGTGTCAGAACCTTCAAAACTTCAAAACGCCAAAGTTGACAATACTCAACAAAACTCCCACTAAGTTTGATGAGGCATTTTTAACTGCTCTCTCTTCCCCTTTGCCATCAATGAAAAAAAGATAATAAAATATTTTCTTTCTCTCCCAAGTGAAACTAAAAAATTATGCAAAAACTGAAGGAATACAACTGCTATTTGAAGATTATTTTGTACTTTTCCTTCATCTCTAGAAGAAACTGCTTCCATGATTCCACTGCAATACCGATGATTCTGATCATGCTCTTGTTTTAGATGTTCAGTTGATAATCTTAATGAGAGATTCTAGAATGGTAAAGGCTTCTTCCATTACTTCTCCCATCCTCAATATCTCAATCACTTGTTCCAGCCTACATTCAGTTATGTCCTTCACTTTCCAAAAGGTGTCAACAATCCTATTCTTGGTGTTCTGAACATTTGTATGCTCTGTCTGCAATTCCCGAATCCTTTTCCTGATCACACCAACTTGATCCTGAGACATGTTAAAGTTTTTTCCAATATTTTTCAGCTCCATTTCAATTTGTTCCAGCTTCTCCTTGTACTTGCTGATTGCATGAGGCCATCAAAGATAATAGTTATAAATGTTGTTTTTTGAGCTTATGCATTGCCTTAGTTCATTCATGTGCCATTTTAGCTTGGTAAGAGATAATTTGTATTGCTTCTTTAGGTGTAGGATCACTTCTCCTTCCTCTTTGTTCTAATATTTAGAGTCCATGGTTTCCTTGATACATTTAATCAACTCTTCTAGAAATTTATTCTGCAAACTCTCCAATTGAATATGATTCTGCACAAAATGAGCACTTAGTATGCTTAAGATCATGTTATGCTCATATGAAGGTCTGATAGAGCATATATTCACAATTTTATGCATTCCATCTTCCTCATGAATAAGCTGTAATAGCTCTTAATTGGTTAAATCACCTCCTCCTTCACTTCCTTCTGCCATTTCCTTTTCTTGTTTTGATTTAGTTGTTTCCAGTTCTTTTCCTAGGGTGTCCTCAGATTCCTTATCAAATTCCTCATCTGGTATGTCCACAATCACTTGTTCTTTCCCTTTCCCTTCATCTTTTAGAGTCTTGCATGTTGGTGGTGTACTGATATCAATTTATTTTTCTCTTCTCTTCTTTCTCTCCATCTTATTAGAGGAGGAACCAGCCTGAAGTCCTCTTAAAGAAATGGAAATACTAGTTGATCCAAACTTTCTTAGCAAACCCTTAAAGAAACTTTCATACACTTGATCATAGTTTGTCAAATTATTGGAGTATATGTAAATCTGCTTGCAAATTGGTTCACTCTTTTCCCACATTACATTGTTATTCAGGGGTAAGCAATTCAAAAAATACATTGCAAGTCATATAACCAAAGTACGAAACATGAAAGGGTAACCTGTCTCCTTTGTCAATTGCATGTTCTCCATCAATTGGTCTTTCAGTAATCTACAAAGATCAAAATCCCGATCTTCCATTATCATCTTGTGTGAAATGTAAACAACACCTGCTGAAGTTGCACCTTCTCTACTTTTGAAAAATATTTTATAGGATATTCCATGCACAATGTACCTTGTCATTGAATCTTTGATTTTGGATATTATCAGGTCCCTTTGATCTCCAGTTACTCTAGTTAGGGTTTCAACTTCTTTGTTTTGAATTGACTTCTTCTTCGACACATCCCCAATTTTGCATAACCCGGTTATAGCTGCAATCACTTCTTTCAAGATATGATAGGGTTTATCTAGATTTAGAATATCATCATTCATTTTTTTTAGAATAAACTCAACGACTTCTTCGCTTCTGAAATAGGGAAATTCACTCCAAATATCCAAGCTTTTGTGTTTTTCCTCTTTCCACCATTTTAATTCATTGTGTGATAGCATGTTTCTTTTGGATCTATTCTTCTCACAACTATATTGATCTAGTTTTACCATTCCTTTGATTTTTTCCATTTTCCCTTCTATACACATGTCTCAAAAATACTAAAGAAGTTCTTCAACCACTCACCAAATTAAAATTTCTCAATATAACAAAAGTACCTAATGGATTAGGGTTTCATTACTGAATTCTCTTCATGCATTTGAAATTATGGTGGAGAGTGGTCTCCTACTTCTTTTCTCTGACACAAAGTGATAAATGAGGGTTTCAAGTTACCTTTTATATTTCACACTTAAATTTTGTTGTAATAAATAATTTTTCCCTAACTTATCTGGATACCCTATTTTCCCAGTCTGTGAAATATAACTCTTATGTGTATCCTAAACTTAGCATGACATCCTTTCCAATTGTTCCAACAACATTTGTAAATCATCAGTTCAGCCACTGCACTTATCCCTATTCCAGTGTTAGTTATTAGTACAACATTTGAAAGATTTTATTGATAGCTCCCCCTAGCCCAAAGGCCTAAAACCAATTCCTAGAGGAATTACCAGAAGTAGGTTCTGGTGTTGGCTTATTTCCTGTAACAGAGGGACACTTCTTCACCCATGTCTTCTTCATCTTATCTCTTATTTCATCCACAGTCACTTTCCGTTTTCCTTTGTATACCAAACCTCTTCTATCCATATTCTTGTTTTTGTAGAATCTTACAATGTTACAATATTTGTTACAATTAAAACACACAAAATTTCTTTGTTTAGACCAGTTACTCCATTTATTTCTTCTCAATCTGCACTGGTTAGCAATATGCCCAAATCTTCCATAGGTATAACATCTAACACTCCTTCTATTAATAGAGTTGTTTGACACATTTCTGCATTCAATTGACTTGTGGCTAAACTTATTGCAATTGAAACACTGACCAAAAAATGATGAATCACTTAATTTCATTTTGCTTCTACATTGAGCAGCCATATGACCAATTTTATTGCAAGCAAAACAATATCCATTAAAATTTTGAGTATTAGGTTGTATTACTGTATGCCTTTTTGCTTTTTTCATCAGATTTCCTTGCTTAAAATTCCTTTGTCCAGATCCTAAATTTTCTCCTTTCTCATAACCAAGACCTCACTTATCATTTGCATTCTTTTATCCTTGAGTCAGCTCATCAAGCTTAACAAAGCTAATCTTGAACTTCTTCTTGTATTCATTTGTAGTAGTGAGTTCATCCTTGAGAATAACAATCTATTTTTCAAGCTCTTCTTCATTGTTTCTAGATTGTTGAAGTTCAATTTCTAACTAAATGAATTCTCCATTAATTCTGCTACATTCATCAGATCTCTCTTTTAGGGACTGGACAATATTTTCCTCAATATGTTTTCTTTTTTCAATCTCCTTAGTCATCTTCATTGCCATATACTCCATCTCATGCTTTGGGGTAGCATTGTCTCAAGCAAGCTTTTCACGTTCTCTAGTTATTTCCTTCAAGGTTTGATTCAAGTGGACATCATCCATGCTTTTGCTCTCTTTTTTCTTAATCTAATCACAAAGATCCTTTCTCTTTTACCTAGACTTAATAATCTGATCCTTCAACTTTTGAATGAATTTCTCAACATCCTTAAGATTTGCTCTCAATTCCTGGACTTCTACTTTACACTGATCAAGGTCATCAAATGCCACCAAAATTTGTTGTTGAAGACTACTAGAGTCCATTACATTCCAAGATCCACCTCAAGCTATAAAACTTCTTCCAAGGAACTTAGCTCTGGTACCAATTGTTGGACTCAAGCAACACTGAGAGGGGGGGTGAATTAGTGTTGTGCAATTTTTAACATTAATCTGTTCTCTTCAAGTTTCTATAACTTTCAATCAAAAGAAAGATACATGAACATAGAACAATAAGCCAAAACACCATAACACAAGGATTTTTATGTGGAAACCTAGTTAAGGGAAAAACCACGGTGGAGGTCAATCCATAGTTTGAGTACTCAAAATATAAGTTTTTTACAAAATGGGGAATGCACTTGCATTTAGGAACATTTCCTAGAGCTCACTACTCAAAATCAGGAAGGCTCACTACCTTACAAAATATTTGGATTACATCAAAAGGTTGAACTAAGAAAATGACATCTATACATTCGTGATTACAGTTTCGGTAGGCTCATAGATCAGATTTTGGACCCTCTATCTGATTTTTCACTTCGCTATGCTTTGCCCTAATTCGCTTCACAAAATCCTCTTCTGCACAAATGAAGATCACTTAATTTCTCTTTGTAATACACATCCACACATATCAAACACCACACACACACCAAAATAGATTAACCAGTCTCATATATATATCTGCTATCAAGAATTCAGTCGCTATATGTCAGTTTCAATAAAATAGAAAATATCTTCCAACTTTCAGCTCAAATCATGAATAACATTTAATGCGCATCCACCAAAGTCGGCCATAACATAGTTAGGACCCAAAAAAAAATCTCCAACACAAAAATTCTTCAAACAATTCTTCCTTAAACATCTGCAACACCTTAAATTCACTTAGTCAACTTTCATATATTGATGAACAAAAAATCAAATGATCGGATCCCATAACTCGTACACCACTTGATGCGACAACACAAAACTCAACAATAACACATTTCATATATCCAACAACCTTCCTTGAGATCCACAACAAAAATTGTTAAAATGATTATGCAAACCACTTGACAAATTCAACTTCAACTCGATACCCTATTCTTCACTCTGTCTTTTGGTATAGTCAGATACTATAGTGCAGAACGGATCAATGACTTTAGTTGCCATCAGTGACAACAATAGAAGCCATATGCCAAAAAAAATCATGGGAAAGTAAAAGATCATACACAAAGATTCAAATAGGGGAAATGAAAAAGTAGATGACCCTTCAAAAGAATCCACCTCAACCACTTTAGACAATTAAATGCACTACACAACCACCTTTGACAACTCTTATCAACAACCACCAACTAATCAAAAAGAAATGAAAAATATTTATGAAAAAGGGTATGAGATTATGAAACAACTTGGATATAGTGGAAAAGGATGTGGTACTAACGAACAAGTTATCCACAACCCTATAGACCCTATCACACAACAAACAACTCATGGTCTTGGTTATTTTCCTTTGATAGTAATCACCAAGCCTTCACTCAACATCAATAATCTCACACAACACACTCCTAAATCATCCTTAATAGTAGTCCATCTTGAACTCCTCAACACTAGTAGTCTTGAACATCATCCTTTACACAATATGACACAAACGACGAACTCTTCACTTAATGTCAATGTCATCTCACAAGATACCAATGATTTGCATCTGATAGATTTTCTCTTCTCCTGTAAGAGTGAGAACAAAATATAACAATCTTGAGAGACCTGTCTAAGTATGACATCTACTACTAAGCAAGATGTATCTTTGATGCAAGCCACAAGACTACCTTCTCCCATAGATAGAGAGGGTATCTTTTCGAGACTCCTCCAAGATCACTTGATCACTGTCCCTCCTAGAACTCCTAAGAAATACTATTACAAGACTTCATTTTGTGCCTATCATAGAGTTCATGGTCATTCCACTAAGGAATGTAAAGCTTTGAGTCATAAAATCCAACATTTTTAGGAGTTTGGTATGCTTCCCTCTATGCAGGCACCTAATTCCTCTAATTGATATCGATTTTCACTTTCGCCTACATTTCATCAATCATTTTGGCTCACCTTTGTCATGCACTTAGTGTGGGAAAGGGGTTATTTAGCTTTGTCCTCATATGTCACTTGTGGTTGCCTCCTTTGGCTAGTCGTTAACCTTTCATGAATACATAAGATCAAGCTTGGGATGTGGACGACATGCCTTAAGTTGGCTTGCATGTGACATACTACCTATTTCATGACGTAGCTTATTGGAAACATAATACTTGGCATAGGGCTTTCTGAATAAGCTCTCATGTTTTCCTTCTACTTTAAAGCAATTTCTCATAGTACTTGTGTTTGCAACCACTTTAAAGTAGGGGCATACATCACCACTCATATTTTATTATGTAATTTCTTTCTTCTTGCGATGCGTCCTTCTCTTGGTGGAGTCATTGGGCCTGATTCCCTCCAAGAGAATGATACTTCTTTTTCACTTATCCTCTCTTGGAGACATTTGGCATGATATTCCCAAAGATGAGACCTTGCTTGAACTAAGCAAAATACCTTTGAATAATCCTCACACTATCTTGTAATTAACAAAGTCTATGAGTGTCAAGCATACAGAGTTTTTCTTACCTCATAGAGCTCAAAAATCATTTGTCATTGTGGTGCCTTATTAAAGTTATCAGGAGGTATAACTTTGGTATGGTTGAGCGGGAAGCCCATTCTGAGGCACGAATCTTCCCATAGCCACCTGTGTTTGTGAGTGCATACCAACTAGTGCATTCATTTCACCTTTTGGGCCTTCTCACCCAATGGACAACCATGTGTTCCTTCGCCCTAAAGTGAGTACACATTTCCTTTTCTGAACAAACAACCTAGATCTAATCCACAACTAGTTGGACAAACAATGGAAGCCTGATCCACCCTTCTCATTCTAATATTTCTCCTCTTTCTCATTATTTCCATAGCATGATTATGTATCTTGATGGTTTAACTTAGGGTCTTGGATCCTGGGGCTTTGTACAACCTCCTTTGGTTTTTGTCATCCTTTGTCATCTGCATTTGTATGGTCGGACATATCTTGAATGTCTAATTTAGTGTGACTTTGAAGCAAGTTCATCCTCTCACTAAAGTGGGAGCTAAATGTACCGAAGAAAAAATGCAACCTTCTTGATTTGGGGAATAATTGATCAATGATAAATTGGACTTAATGAGGCCTTGATTCAGTGTTGTGAAGTTTTTTCCACATCTAGACTAGGTCTTGGACCCATCCAAATGCATTTAACAATGTCTTGTAAAGGTGTTGTAAAGTGTTGTAAAAGACTTTCACAACTCTCTAGACTTAATGAACCCATTTTCCCATAATTCAACATTATAAAATGTATTTAAATACATTAACACATCAATCTATAAGGCTTGTAAAATAAACTTAATTTAAACTAGTGTTGTAATGTGTCTTGCGCATTCACATTGGTTCTTATGTCTTTCTAGGCTAAGTGGTTCTCATTTTAATGTTGTAAAGTGTATTTAATCACATTTTCATATTGAATTATGTGTCCCAAGCCCTAATTGACCTTTAAATTATCACTAATAGGCTCCTATTACCCCATATTGTGCATCCCAAGGCAATATTTGATCAAATAACCAAGAAAAGTCATAATATAAACCTTATTTCCTTATTTATTGGCATCTTAGCTGGAAGAATGGCCACTCTAGTACACATTCGCCATCCATGGTGAATGAGCACCATCCAGGTGAGACCCATTCACCATGGGTGGTGAATGAGTCCCATTTGGTTCATTTTTGATGTTTGAGCAAGAAATTTTGGAATTTAAGCTTAATTTTACTTCATGTCGGTCTTAGGGATCCAATTTATGGGTGAATAAGGTGAATTTCCTATAAAATCAAGTCTCTAAACCCTAAATATTTAATATTATTCATTATTCATCGACCATTCTTCCATCTCAAGTCAAGCAAGTTAGGGTTTCATCATTTCAAGTCATTAAGATACCTATTTTCAGACATTCAAGGGAAGATTCTACATTTTTTGTTGCAAACATTCAAGATCAAACATCATGGAAAGGTATTGAATCCATTATTTCATGCCTCATTAGATTCTTTCATCATTTTAGTTTAATTACATAAAAGGGGTTTGACCAAGGCAAACCCCCATGCCTTAACATTCACCATTTCTCTCTCTTATCTTGTGTGTTTTCAAATTTAGACATCTTGGAGGCTTAGAAATAATTTAATATTGCATTGGAAAGTTGTTTAAGTCTTCTCTTTAATGAACAAGTCAAAATATAAACAAAAACTCATTTTTAGGTTAAAAAATCAGAGTTTCAAAAGCATACACCTGTAGAAAGCCAAAGTGGAGACTGAGAGCTCCTATCTCCTCTTTTGGATATTCAAAAAATAAAAGTGGACTCATCTTCCCTTAGTGGAAAATGAGTCCCATTTCCAAAACTAAACAGGGTTTTCTACATTTTTGGATACCCTTTTGTTCGGAACGGGTTCTAGGTTAGTTTTACAGAACTAACACTAATTTGCCCAGAATGGAGAATGAGTCCCAGTAGGAAAAATTTCTAGCATTAGCGGAATTTCAAATGTAATTTCTAGCCTCCTTCCATGTTTGAGGTGCACACTTTCAATTTCATCCATTTTTGTTTTAGTTTTGCATTCATTTCTAGGTGTTTTTGCATTACACAACGTGTTTTCAAACAAATTGTAATTCTTTAGTTTCCATTCAATAATAAATAGTTTTCATTAGTTTTTTGCATCTAGATCATTACATTTAGTCATAATCTCATCATACATATCTTATATTGAGTGCACCACCTAGATTTTGGGTGTGGGATCTATCTCTTTTCATTAGGTGAAAGACCCTAATTGAGCAAACGAGACAACATTCCACACTTCATAAAATATATGGTTCAATTTGGTCAACCTTTTTTTTGAATATTTATCTTTTCTGATTTGGAGTCCATCCTCATCCTAGAATTAGCTTGCATTGCATGTTGCATTAGTTAAGTTGCATTCTAGGGTTTCAAATTTTGCATTCATGAAAAGTGCATTTAGGTTGCATTGTTGGCATATAGATTCATTTAAATTTTTTGAAGTTCTACATTTTTACCTTAGGTTTGCATCATAGCACTTAGAAAACATAAAAATTACTGCAAAAATTTATGAAAATTCTAAAAAAAATCCATATTGGGACTCATTCACCACCTTGGGCGAATCAGTCCCTTTTCACTCCTAAAACTACCCTTTTCAGGTACTCAACACACTATTTTTCATCTTCTGTTTGGTGCCATTAGATACCTATATTAGTTAGCTAAGTTTCTATAACATGCATTTCATTAGATCTAGCTTAAATTAGTTCATTTCATGCATTGCTTAATTTCACATTTACATCTCTAACATTTCATTTTTCAGATTATTGCATACTGTAATCAACATATTACTTTATTTTACATCTAAACATTACATATAAATCATTGCATTGTACTTTACTTACTTTTGCATAGCATGTTCTTTTTCACAAGATGTGTCTTTGATTTGCTTAAACATGGATTTTATAAGCATAATATCCCCTCTTATGAGTTTGATTTTGATTAAAACTATGAGGAACAGTCATCGCTTTGACCAAACCATTACATTACCCATTGGTGTGAATGTAGGTATAGACAATCATAGCACACACACTTGTTCCTCTCCTGATACCTCTCCTATTAGTGACAAAAGGTATCTTGGTGAAGGAAGTTACAAGTGTTGAGGGTCTTTCTTGTCCATCTCCTTATTCCCCTTTGGAAGATGTTAGACGAAATGAACATGAGATCATTGACACATTTATCAATATCACCTTACGTAGTCTCCATAACCATGACAATCAAAATTTTCCATCTCCTAATATCCCTCCTCGATGTAAAGAGGATACGTTGGTGTTAGAAGCCATGCCTATTAAGAATCATGCAACCCTTGATCCTTGCTTCCCTAATGCTCCTCCCATTTGGGGTAATCTATTTGAAAACCATAGTAGTACTTCTCCTGATGCCTCCTCCACTTGTGATGAAGCTACTATTCAAAATTTACCCTTGGATGAACATATTACAAGCTCTCCTTGTAGGATAGATAATATAGAACAAGAGAATGAGACCTTAAAGACAATGGAAACTCAACTAACACCTTTTCATAATCATCCCCCTCTTCATAATCCCATCATTGATCATTCCCCTATTGGTAATGAAGTTATTGTGGAAGAACCAAGCATTACTTGTAAAGTGCATTTGGCTTGTTCTAAAAAAATCTCTCTTTCTAGGGAGAATATCATGGTGCTAGACTGCGGAAACACTAATAATGTGTATTCCTTCACTAAACAAGTGGTTCTTAGTTTCCCTTTATGAGAGATACATCAAACCAAGACTATTGAGGTTATGAATGCACAAGTTTCTATTAGATCCCCCTTGATCAATGAACCTCATACATAACCCATGGGACATCCTAACAACCCTCTAATTCTCTACCCACCTTCACACAAACAACAAAATCAAAATAACCTTGAACTTATCCTTTACCCTCCTCAACATAATGTGTCAGATCAACCGAGTCATAATATTTTTGCTCATACGTATAACACTCAAAACAATCTACAACTACCACAACCAACCCTGACACCCTTACCATTTCCTAATCCTATCCCACCTAACCCTTTCTTACTAGGTCACGTGGAGTATGATCTTGTCGAGCAACTTAAGAATACTCCTACTAAGATATCATTGTGGGACCTTATTCAAGCCTCCCCTCACTATCACAACATGATCCAAACAACCTTACAATAAGTTCATGTACCTTATAATGTGCCACCAATTGATATAGCAACAATGATTCAAGGACTACACGTTAACATTGTTTTCCACCAAAGTGAACTCCCCCCTTTGGAAGTGCAAAAACAAAATGAAGCTTTCATGATCATCTCTCAATACAAAACAAAAGGGATAAAGAGAACTCTTGTAGATACTAGTTCTACCCTAAATGTTTGTAGTGTGACCCTTTTGGATAGGCTTGGCACTGATCAATCAACCATTCAACCTGATTCTTTCTCTATTAAGGGATTTGACAATGTCGAAAGGAAAACACTAGGGGTAATCATTATGCCTCTTACCATTGGAGTGGTCATCTTGAATACACCAAACCATGTTATGTCTTATGAAATTTTAATCAATATTATCTTAGGTAGAGAGTGGATTCATGCAACTAAAGGTGTGCTTTCCACTCTTCATCGCAAAAAGAAATACATCTACAACAACATAGTCCACACACTTGGTGCTGATCTTGAACCTGATAGTATCTTACAACCTAAGAAAAAAAAAGCAAATTCCTTCAACACATCAACATCACATACAATAGTGGAACCCGTTCAACAAAATGAGAAACAACAACATATTGAACATCACACAAAGTTATTAGAAGATGATTGGGGTTCCTTGGATTTTGAACATGACTTCGTGGTCGGGTACAAGATCAAACACAAAGATTCAAATAGGGGAAACAAAAAAGTAGGCGACCCTTCGAAAGCATCCACCTCAACCACTTTAAACAAAGAAATACACTACACAACCACCTTTGACAACATTTATCAACAACCACCAACTGATCAAAAAGCAATGAAAAAGCTTTATGGAAACAGGTATGATCTTATGAAACAACTTGGCTATAGTGGAAAAGGATGTAGTACTAATGATCAAGGTATCCGCAACCCTATAGACCCTATCACACAACAAACAACTCATGGTCCTGGTTATTTTACTTTGAAAGAAATCACCAAGCCTTCACTCAACATCAACAATCTCACACAACACACTCCTAAATCATCCTTAACAGTAGTCCATCTTGAACTCCTCGACACTAATAGTCTTGAACATCATCCTTTACACATTATGACAAAAACAACGAACTCTTCGCTTAATGTCAATATCATCTCACAAGATACTAATGGTTTGCATTTGATAGATTTTCCCTTCTCCTATAAGAGTGAGAACAAAATATTGCAATCTAGAGAAACTTGTGTAAGTATGACATCTACTACTAAGCAAGATGTATGTTTGAAGCAAGCCACAAGACCACCTTTTTCCATAGATCAAGAGGGTATCTTTTCAAGAGTCCTCCAAGATCACTTGATCACCCTCCCTCCTAGAACTCGTAATAAATGCTATTAAAAGACTTCATTCTATGCCTATCATAGAGTTCATGGTCATTCCACTAATGAATGTAAAGGTTTGAGTCATAAAATCCAACATTTTTAGGAGTTTGGTATACTTCCCTCTATGGGGGTACCTAATTCCTCTAATTGATACCGATTTTCACTCTTGCTTACATTTCATCAATCATTTTGGCTCACCTTTGTCCTAAATTTAGTGGGGGAAAGGAGTTTAGTAGCCTTGTCCTCATATGTCACTTGTGGTTGCCTCCTTTGGCTAGTCGTTAACCTTTCATGAATACATAAGAGAAATCTTGGGATGTAGATGACATGCCTTAAGTTTCCTCGCATGTGACATGCTACCTATTTAATGACGTAGTTTATTGGAAACATATGACTTGACATAAGGATTTTATAATAAGCTCTCATGTTTTCCTTCTACTTTAAAACATTTGCTCATAGTATTGGTGTTCAACCATTTTATAGTGGGGGAATACATCACCACTCACATTTCATTGTGTGATTTGTTTCTTCTTATGATGTGTCCTTTTCTTGGTGGAGTCATTGGGCCTGATTCCCTCCAAGAGTGTGATACTTCTTTTGCACTTATCCTCTCTTGGAGACATTTGGCATGATGTTCCCTAAGATGAGACCTTGCATGAACTAAGCAAAATCCCTTTCAACAATCCTCACACTATCTTATATTAACAATGTCTATGAATGTCAAACATACAAAGTTTTGCTTACCTCATAGAGCTCAAAAATCATTTGTCATTGTGTTGCCTTATTAAAGTTATCAAGAGGTATAACTTTGGTATGTTTGAGTGGGAAGCCCATTCTGAGGCATGAATTTACTCGTAGCAAACTATGTGTTGGGTATGTGTGGGATCATCATGGAAAAAATATAAAGTGAAAAATTAGAAAAATAAAGAGTTAGGCAACTTGGCGTAAAAATTGAATAAGTTATCTATGTTATTTCAAAAATGTAAGAATAGAATCTATAGAAAATTTAATGTAGTTTCTAAAATACTAGGTTTATTTTAAAAATATATCTATTTGGTGAAAATTTGAATTTCAATGCTATACTCAAATTTTAGGGAAAAAAAGTAGTTGTCATCTAACCACCCTAACCACAATAAAATGATAATATTTTTTAATTTTTTTAGATATAAGTAGAGGACTCATGTTGATGTGATGCATATTTTTTTATAATTTTTCCAAGTAAATAATTAATTATGGATTTTTAATACAACTTTCAAAAAATATAAGAACTCGTATGTCGACCACCTTAACTTGGTCAAAACTTCATGAAATTCATTTTTTTTTTAATCCTATAGTATGTGAAGCATAAAATGTGGCATGTTTTAAATTCAAAAAATTCATACCATTTGAAACCTATAGATGTTTTCAATCAGCCTATCAATCGGACTTTAGTCATAATTCAAATAGAAAATTCAAATAATAATTATTTATTAAATTCAAAGTAAAGCATAATTTATATTGGTGGAAAGCTGAGAATCTCCTTTAAAACCCTTTTCTTTTCATCAATTTTGGGTAAAAATAAAGTCATCAGCCACACCCTACACATACCCATTATATTGCCACTTTTTGGCCCATCATGATACATACCCTTTGTGAGTGCATAACAACTAGCGTATGTATTTCAAATTTTGGGCCTTCTCCCCTGCTGGAAAGTCATGAGTTCTATCACCCCAAAGTGAGTACACATTTCTTTTTCTAAACAAATAGCCTAGATCTAATCCACAACTAGTTGGACAAACAATCGAAGCCTAATCCACCCTTTTCATTCTAATATTTATCCTCTTTCTTGTTCTTTCCATAGCATGATTATGTATCTTGATGGTCTAACTTAGGATCTTGGATCCTGGGGTCTTGCGCAACCTCCTTTGGTCTTTTTCATCCTTTGTCATCCAAATTTGTATGATTGAACATCTCTTGAATGTCTACTTTAGTGTGAGTTTGAAACAAGTTAATCCTCTCACTAAAGTGGGGGCTTAATGAGGCATTGATTCATTGTTGTGAGGTGTTTTCCACATCCACACTAGGTCTTGGACCCTTACAAATGCATTTAGCAATGTCTTGTAAAGGTGTTGTAAAAGACTTTCATGCCTCTCCAGACTTAATGAACCCATTTCCCCCTAATTCAACATTATAAAATGTATTTAAATACATTACCACATCAGTCTAGAAGGGTTGTAAAATAAAATTATTGTTAAACTAGTGTTTTAATGTGTCTTGCACATTCACATTGGTTATTGTGCCTTTCTAGGCTAAGTAGCTGTCATTTGAATGTTGTAAAGTGTATTTAATCACACTTTCACATTGAATTATATGTCCCAATTGCTAATTGACCTTTACATCATCACTAATAGGCCCCTATTACCCTATATTATACATCCCCAGGTAATATTTGATTAAATGACCGAGAAAGTCATAATATAAACCTTATTTCCTTATTTCCTGACATCTTATCTAGAAAAATGGCGCCTGTGGGACCCATTCGCCATCCATGGTGAATTAGTCCCATCTAGGTGGGACTCATTCACCATCCATGGAGAATCAGTCCCATCCAGGTGGGACCCATTTTCCATGGGTGGCGAATGAGTCCCATTTGGCTCATTTTTGACTTTTGAGCAGGAATTTTAGAATTTAAGCTTAATTTTACTTCATGTCAGCCTTAGGGATCTAATTTACAGGTGAAAAGGTGAATTACCTATAAAATCAAGTCTCTAAACCCTAAATGTTAACTATTCTTCATTATTCACCCACCATTCTTCCATCTCAAGTTAAGCAAGTTAGGGTTTCATCATTTGAAGTAATTAAGATACCAATTTTTAGACATTCAAGGGAAGATTCTACATGTTTTTTTGTAGACAGTCAAGATCTAACATTATGGAAAGGTATTGAATCCATTATTGCATGTTTTGTTACATTATTTCATCATTTTGGTTTAATTACTTAAAAGGGGTTTGACCAAGGCAAACCCCCATGCCCTAACATTCCCCATTTCTCTCTCTTATCTTGTGTGTTTGTAGATTTAGACATCTTGGAGGCTTAGAAATAATTAAATATTGCATTGAAAAGTTGTTTAAGTCTTCTCTTCATTGAACAAGTTAAAATATGAACAAAAACTCACTTTTAGGTTCAGAAATCAGAGTTTTAGAAGTAAACACCAGTAGAAACACAAAGTGCAGACTAAGAGCTCCTATTTCCTCTTTTGGATCTTCAAAAATTCAAAAGTGGAATCATTCACCATCAGTGGTTAATGAGTCCCATTTCCAAGTTTGAACAAGGTTTTCTACATTTATGGATACCCTTTTGTCTGAAACAGGTTCCAGGTTAGTTTTACAAAACTAGGACTATTTCACCTAGAATGACGAATGAGTCCTAGTAGGCTGAATTTGTAGCATCAACAACATTTCAAATGTCATTTCCAGCCTCCTTCCATGTCCTAGGTGCACACTTTCAGTTTTATCCATTTTGGTTTCAGTTTTGCATTCAGTTCTAGGTGTTTTTTCATTACATAATGTGTTTTCAAACAAGTTATATTTCTTTATTTTCCATTCAATAATCAATAGTTTTCATTATTTTTTTGCATCTATATCATTAAATTTAGTCATAATCTCATCATGCATATCTTAGATTGAGTGTGGGATCTATCTCTTTTCATTAGGTGAAAGGCCCTAATTGAGCAAAAGAGACATAGCATTCCACACTTCATAAAATCTATGGTTCGTTTTGGAGAACCTTCCTTTTGAATACTTCTCTTTTCTAATTTGGATTCAATCCTCATCCTAGAATTAGCTTGCATCTCATGTTGTATTAGTTAAGTTGCATTCTAGGGTTTCAAATTTTGCATTCATAAAAGTGCATTTAGGTTGCATTGTTGGCATCTAAATTCATTTAAATTTTCTGAAATTCTGCATTTTTACCTTAGGTCTGCATCATAGCACTCATAAAACATCAAAATCACTCCAAAATTTCTAAAATTTCTAAAAAAAGTCCATACTGGGACTCATTCACCACATAGGGCGAATTTGTCCCTTTTCACCCTTGAAAATGCCCTTTACAAAATTGAACACCCTATTTTTCAACTTCTGTTTGGTTCCATTACCTACATATATCAGTTAGCTGAGTTTGTGTAACATGAATTTCATTAGATCTAGCTTAAATTACCTCATTTCATGCATTTTTTAATTTCACATTTACATCTCCAACATTTCATTTTTTAGATTATTGCATATTGTAATCAACATCTTACTTTGTTTTAAATTTTAACATTACATATAAATCATTTCGTTGCACTTTACTTAATGTTGTATAGCATGTTCTTTTTCACAAGATGTGTTTTTGATTTGCTTAAACATGGATTTTATAAGCATAATATCCCCTCTTATGAGTTTTATTTTGATTACAACTATGAGGAACATGTTAGCCATCGCTTTGACCAAACCATTACATTACCCATTGGTGTGAATGGAGGTGTAAACAATCATAACACAGATACATGTTCTTCCCCAGATAGCTTTCCTATTAGTGATGAAGGTATCTTGGTGAAGGAAGTTACAAAATGAACATGAGATCATCGACACATTTCTCAATATCATCTTACGTTGTCTCCATAACCATGACAACCAAACTTGTCCATCTCCTAATATCCCTCCTCGATGTAAAGAGGATAGGTTGGTGTTAGAAGCCATCCCTATTAAGAATCATTCAACCCTATTAAGAATCATTCAACCCTTGATCCTTCCCTAATGCTCCTCCCATTTGGGATAATCTATTTGAAAACCATAGTGGTCCTCCTCTTCATGCCTCCCAAAACATAAATTTTTGGGAACCTAAATGCCGACTCTTGCATTTCTAGGGTTTTTCACCTAAAAGGAGAGAGATTTAGGTCCAAAAATGCTTATGCAACACTCAAATTAGGATGTGTGCAATGTGATATGATGTAAATGAACTTAATAAATGTGATTGACTAATTAGAATGAACTAAAATGAATGCAAAAGTGCAATTTAAGCTATGTTTGAAAACACATTGTGATATGCAATCAACTACAAAACTGAAAGAATTATGTAGAACAGAGAGTATAGGGGTAAATATGAGTGCATTTGGATATGTGTGAGATTTCAAGAATTTCTTGAATGCTAATGAAATTTACTAATTTTCCATACTGGGACTCATTTTCCCTAGGTGGCGAATTAGTCCTATTGATGAAAAACTGTTGGGAGTTGATTTCTATCTTTCAAGATCTGAAATATGACAAAACTCAAGTTTCCAGTCCTAAGGTGGGAATCATTCACCATAGGTGGCGAATTAGTCCGCTCCCAAATTTTTGAAAAACTTGGAGACAACTCTGCAACACCAGATCTGGGAATGTCTACTTGTTGGGTTGTCGAAGTCAAATATGGAGAAAAAGGACAAATAAGTCTCTCCAAGCTTGAATTTGACTTATGTTCACTTGAAGCACCTAGTTGACATGAAAATCAATCTTCAACACCTAATAACCTTGCAAATCTGCAAACAAAAGGTCGCAAATGCACAAGCAACAGGGGAAAAATGATTAGGGTTAGTGAATAGGGGTTTGCCTTGGTCAAACCCCACTTTTGGTAATTAAACCCTTGAAAAGATAATGAAATACAAGAGAATTATAATGTAATAACATGCAAATGATATCAACTCACATAACTCTTGATCTTGTAATTTTGAAGTAATGTCAATGGTAGCTTCAAAGTGCTTGAAAAGTGCTTTAATTGACGATGTAAAAATGCTTGATTGCTTGAATGTATAGGTGGACAAGTGAACTTGATGAATGCAGGTTAAAATGAGATGAAAATCACTCATTTATACAATTCTTGTTCCTTACTATCCATTCATACCTCATCACAAGCCAACATCAAGTGTTTTTTAATAAAATCCTAAAAGGAAATTTGAAATATTTTGAATTTGGGGCCAAGGGGGGCCCATTCGCCACCCATTGCGAATGGGTTCCACCTAGGACCTAAAAAAAAATGTTGGGAATAATGTTGTATTTAATGTTGTTTTTCAGGATAATATGCAAAAATACACTTAATTAAGTCATATGAGGGCATAAAAAGACAAAATAAAGCATGAGAAAGGTGTAAATAGTGAAGATGTGTCTAGAAAAGCATGAAGGCTTGTTACAAGACTTTACAACACTTTAATATAGGACTTTTTGATGAGTAAGAAGGTGATTTTTAGGTAAATTGTATTAAATAGAGTCTAGAAGAATGTAGAAATGTCTTACAACACTTCACAACACCTTCACAAGACATCATTTTTTGAGTTTTAGTACTTAAATAAGCATGTTCAAGCCATGATACAACATAAAATCAAAGAAACATAGTTCCAACACCATGAAAGAAGACCTAAAGGCCATGAAAATGACAAGGGACCATTTTTCTATGACACATTTAGCGCCCACTTTAGTGAGAGGATGAACCTACTTCAAACTCACACTAAAGTAGCCATGAACATTGATGGGAGGGTTCAAATGTACTTATGCTAGCAAGATGGAATGACAAAGATCAAGAGGGATGATCAAGCCCCCATGATGAAGATCCCATGGAAAAATAGACATAAGAACAAAGGAACACACAAGTTTTGAAATGAATTGAATGAAGCTTCAATCATCAATCCAACTAGTTGTGAAAAGAGATCTAGGCTGATTGTTTGAAAAAGAGAATTTGTACTCACTATGGGGCCATGGAACTAGTTGTCTGCGGGGTGAGAAGGCCCAACTGTATACTCACTCTGGTACCATGGAGCTAGTTTTCCATGTGGTGAGAAAGCCCAGAAGGTAGATACATACACTAGTTAGTATGCACTCACAAAGACAAAAGTGGCTATGGGGAAAAGTCATGCCACTAGGTGGGATTCCCGCTCAACCATATTAAAGTTATACCTATTGATAACTTTAACAAGGTGCCACAAAGAAAAATGAAATGTCAATGATAAGCTTTAAACAATATGGCACTATAAGAATGCAAGCTGTGTTATGCAAGGTGGCCAAGAAATGCAACAATGTAAAATGCAAAAATATAATGTGAAAGATTGTTCAAAGGAGTCTTGTTCAATTTATGCAAGGTTAGTCACTTAGGGAACATTGTATCTAATGTCTCCAAGAGAGGACAAATCAAAGAATAGAATATTCACAACTTAGGGGATGCAGTGTGTCACATCAAACCACCAAGAGGAATGCAATATGCTTAGAAAGATCACACTTATGAAGGACATCACACCCAATTTCATCCACAAAGTGACAAACACATCACGTAAACGACAAGGCTACACTAAGAAGCATCAATGCACAATGAAATAATGGTAATGTATGCCCCCCACTTTAAAGGAATTTCTACACATCATTCTCTGAGAAATTACTTGAAAGTAGAGAAGAAAGGAAAATGCAAAAAGAAAACAAGACATGAGAGCCAACTTGGAAATCTCTATGCCAAGTCATATGTTTCGAAGCTAGGCTACGTCATGTCAAGGAGAAATTGAAAACAAAGAAAGGGAGTTGCCCCCCAGAAAAAAAAGTACACCAAACACATAAGGGATCTATGGATTTGGGGTCAATATGCTCATTGCTGCAATGATTTTATGAAAGAGGGCAAAACTATCATCATTCCCCAAATACACATAGAATTGGAAGAATGACACACAAAGAGAAAAAAAAAGGAAAAGAAAAGTCCAATTTGAGTCAACATGGAAGAGACATTGCGGTCTCGATGCCTTGCATCGTCCCCAAAAGGAAAACACAAGCAAATTGAAAACAAAAAGGTGAAAGGAAAATGAAAAGGCTTTTGGGTCAACATGAAGGAGACATTTTGGTCTCAATGCCTTGCATCATCCCCAAAAGGAAAAACACAAGAAAAGAAAAAGGAAACAAAGGAAAAAGGACCATTTGGGTCAACATGGAAGAAACATAGGGTGTCTCTATGCTTTGTGTCATCCCCAAAATGAAAACATAAAACAAAAATGAAAAAGACAAGAAACCATTTGGGTCAACATGGAAGAGGCATAGGGCATCTCTACGCTTTGCGTCATCCCCAAAAGGAAAACACAAAACAAAGTATGACAAATAGAAGAATAAAGGTTTGAATAGAAGAAGTGGACAAAGAGGGAAAACATCAAACACACGATATGGGGGAACATGATACGCACATAAAAATGAAAAAAAAAAGAAAGATAAAAGGCTAGGTAGGAAAATGCAAGTCAACCATCTAACAAGTCATCCACCTCCCAATCATGTTCAGTGTAATGCGAGGGCGGTTGACTATCCAAAGGAATAATTGCAAGTGTTGAATTAGGAGTCATACTAGGTTCATCTCTTGGTGGAGAGGATGTATCTTTTAAGCTCATTGTAGATGAAAATAAAGAGTTCAAATCATTTTTTACTTCATCATCTATTTTAGCGATCGTTGCATCAGCATCGTCATCATCAAGATTAATAATGATAGGAGGACGAAGGGTGATTTATAAGGATGGATGTATCAAGGGTGTTGGTTGTTGGATGGGTTTGTTTTGTTGTGATTGTGGGGCTGAACTATTGTGTGGTAGGTTAGGAGAGGGAATATGGTCATCTATCACTTCTGTCAAGGGTGGAGGTTGATTTGCTTGATCGTATTCTATATGAGATTGACAAGCAAGGAGACGATGACGATGCTGACCTTCTCGAGCATCATAGTTTTGTTTAATTCTATTTTGGATTTACTGGGGTGTAAGAGCAGATTGAGTCATCATAAGTTCTTCTGCTTCCGAAGGGGGAAGAGTAGGAGAAACTAAATAGGATGGATCAACCACTTTCTCTTTTTCTTTATACACTTGTTTGATACAAGGAGGTAGGACAAGAGATATTCCATTTTCTCTTGGTAGTTTAAACAATGGATGAGAAGTGTCAAGAGGGGATTGTTCAGAAGGTTTGATGGTTTTTTCAATATCGGATTCAGGTGTAATCATGGTTTCATCTAGGATAGGATGGGTGGAGGTGGACGAACATGTGTTACGAAGAGATAATTTAGAAATCTGTTTAGCTTTAAAAAATTTTGATAAGCAATGCAAAATGAGTCCTTACAAGGGGTGATAGGTTCCATGGGTTCAAGGAAAAAATATTCTAATGAAAATTTACCTTTGGAAGATAAAGGATTAAAGCCACTATGGTGTATGATGAATACCTCATTACCATGTGGAAACTTCAAGCACTGATGAACAACTAATGGGACTGATTTCATTGAGCAAAGCCAATGAAGGCGTAGCTACAAATGAAATTGGTCAAATTGTGGAATAATGGAAAATTTTACCTCAAAGTCTTAGGTCCTATTTGTAAAGCTATCACGATCGATCCAATCGTAGGGAATGCAAAATCATTATGTTTTTTAATCCATGCAATTGGTTTATTATAGTTGTCGATTAGGATCAAGTGGTCGAATAGGTCCAGTAAGGTGATCATGCTTTTTTTAATTAATTGGTTCATTGTATGACGAAGGGTGTCGGGTAAAGGAGTGAAATGTCTATTCAAATCGCCATAATGATAAGGAACAACTATCTTAGTAATATCCATTGAATTTTGAACTTGTTGAGTTGGTTGCAGTTCGGGTGAAGGAGGTGGATTCAATTGTAAAAAGCCTCGGTTAGGTTTGTGGAAATTTTGCATGTTGTTTTGGTTTTGATTGTTATGTTCAGGTTTGTCAACTTGGCTAGAAGTGGATTTTGACTCACCATTTGAAATTGAATTTTGATAATCACATAAGGTTGTACATAAATGCATGTCAATGAAGGGAATTTCATCAAGGTAAGTTTATCTTGAAGGTTGGTGTGTAAATTCTCAATAAACATCTTCTATAGATGCGCATCTCAAATTTTGACATCAACTAAGTGTATAAGGATTGGTAACGGGAGATGAAATCTGTTACTTTTTCATCTGTGTTTTGTCTATATATCATAAGGTTAGCCATGTTGTCTTTTCAGGTGTCATGTGCACTTGAAAGTGACTAATGAAAGCTTCCACCAATTAATTAAATGAATGGATGGAATGATTGGGAAAATTGGAAAACCATTCTAAAGCAGTATCTTTCAAGGTCCTTGGAATTTTTTTTGCTAAACGTTTATCGTCAAGGAAAAAGTCACTACACAAAGCATTGACATGGTTGATAGGGTCTCCTTTTCCTCCATATTTCTCAAACCTCAGCATTTCTATCCCTTGTGGCATTGGGGTACGTAAGATTTCTAACGATAAGGGGCTGCTATGGATAGAATATGTGGGTGGAGTGGTTTGACCTTGATTAATGTTGGATAGTTGGTGTTGCATGGATGAAATAGTGATAATGAGTTGTGTAAGAAGAGGATTAGGATAATTGGGTTGAGGTGGAAGGGAAAATGGTGGTGGGGTGTAAGTGATGTTAGGGGAGGTGAAAGGAATGCTAAGGGGTGTGAAAGTGGTGGAAGGAGCTTCCAATGCCACAAAAGAAGTAGGAATGCTAGTGCAAATCGGGAAAGAAGTAGCTACATAATTAGGTTGATGCATAGTTGTGTGGAATTGTAGATTGGTGTAGCTTTGTATGGAAGCTATAATTGAAGGGGGAGGAACTTGAGCTGCTCCTTGGTTTACAGGAAGGTTTGTGCATTGGATAGTTGAAGATGCATGTTTATTGTAAATCTCAGCAATTTGTTTCAGCACTTGCAAGCCATTTCATTCTCAATTAAGCGATGAAGGTTCTTAGTAGCAGGTCTAACAGTGGTGGAAATTTTTTCAAGTGATAAATATTTTTGTAAATGTGCAAAGTTCTCATGAATATTAATGACCTTTTCTTGCAGTAGGGATTCTTTTGGGTTTTCAACATGCATAGGATGGAAAGGTGAAGGAAATGAAGTGGTATTGGCAGGTCCTAATGCACCATTGTCCATACTAGGAGTAGGAGCTTGTGAGATCTCAAGGTCCACAACGAAAGTGCTATTGCGAGATGCCATGATTCTAGAACTTCTTCTCACTAAAGTATTATCAATGGGGCACCAAACACTCATTCAAGTACCACAAAGGAAGGGTGGATTAAAATGCAAGCTAATCTAAGAATTTGAAATGTAAATAATAGAAAATCTGCTAACTATAACAGAGATGCAAATATAGAAAACATAAATGGCAGGAAAATGCCAGAAAAAGCACATAACTACTATCTAAAAAGTGCAAAGGGACTGATTCGCCCTGGGTGGTGAATGAGTCCCAGGATGCAATTGTTTTGTGTTTTTAAGAATATTAAGGATGATTTAAATGTTCTATAGAATGCAATAATAGATGCAAGATGCATATTTTTACTCTTTTCAATGAATTTGAATGCAAAAATGAAAACTAAATGTGTTTTGCTAATGCAAAAGGAAAGGTCCTAGAATGCAATAGAAAATCAATACCCTAATTGAATGCTAATGCAAATGAAAACTAGGATGTAAGATATGAATGCAATTAGAAATTTGAAGAGTTCAAAATTTAGGTTCACTAAAATGAAACATAGATTTTGGGAACCTAAATGCTGGCTCTTGCACTTCTAGGGTTTTTCACCTAAAAGGAGAGAGATTTAGATCCAAAAATGATTATGTAACACTCAAATTAGGATGTGTACAATGTGATATGATGTAAATGAACTTAACTAAATGTGATTGACTGATTAGAATGAAATAAAATGAATGAAAAAGTGCAATTTAAGCTATGTTTGAAAACACATTATGGTATGCAAACAACTATGAAAATGAAATAATTATGTAGAACAGAGAGTGCAGGGGTAAATTTGAGTGCACCTGGATGATGTGTGAGCTTTCTAGAATTTTTTGAATGCTGATGAAATTTACAAATTTCCCACAGTGGGACTCATTCGCCCAGGATGGCAAATAAGTCCTATTGATGAAAAACTACCAGGAGCTGATTTTTGTCTTTTAGGATCTAAAATATGAAAAAGCTCAAGTTTCCAGTCCTAAGGTGGGACTCACTCGCCACTGGTGGTGAATTAGTCATCTCCTAGATTTCTGAAAAAATAGGAGACAACTCTACAACACCAGATTTGGGAATGTCTGCTTGTTAGGTTGTCAAAGTCAAATATGCAGAAAATGGACAAATAAGTTTCTCCAAGCTTGAATTTAAATTATGCTAACTTGAAGCACTTAGTTGACATGGGAATAGATCTTCAACACCTAATAACCTGTCAAATCTACAAACAAAAGGTTGCAAATACACAAGCAAAAGGGGAAAAATGATTAGGGTTAGTGAATATGGGTTTTCCTTGGTCAAACCCCACTTTTGGTAATTAAAACCTTGAAAAGATAATGAAATACAAGAGAAGGATAAAGTAATAACATGAAAATGATATCAACTCACCTAAGTCTTGATCTTGTAATTCTAAAGTAATGTCAATGGAAGCTTCAAAGTGCTTTAATTGATGATGTAAAAATGCTTGATTGCTTGAATGTATAGGTGGACAAGTGAACTTGATGAATGGGGATTAAAATGAGATGAAAATCACTTATTTATACAATTATTGTGCCTTACTATCCGTTCATACCTCATCACAGGACGAAATCAAGTGTTTTTTAATAAAATACTTAAAGGAAATTTGAAATATTTTGAATTTTGGGCTAAGGGGGACTCATTCACCAGCCATGGCGAATGGGTCCCACCTAGTACCTAAAAACAAATGTCAGGAATAATGTTGTATTTAATGTTGTTGTCAGGATAATATGCAAAAATAAAATTAATTAAGTCATATGAGGGCATAAAAAGATAAAATAAAGCATGAGAAAGGTGTGAATAGTGAAGATGTGCCTAGAAAGTGTGAAGGATTGTTACAAGACTTTACAACACTTTAATATAGGACTTGTTGATGAGTAAGAAGGTGATTTTTAGGTAAATTGTATTAAATAGAGTTTAGAATAATGTAGAAATGTCTTACGACACTTCTTAACACCTTCACAAAACTTCATTTTTTGAATTTTAATACCTAAATAAGCATGTTCAATCCATGATACAACATAAAATCAAAGAAACATAGTTCCAACACCATGAAACAAGACCTAAAAGGCCATGAAAATGACAAGGGACCATTTTTCTATGGCACACCTCCCCCACTTGTGATGAAGCTACTATTCAATCTTTACCCTTGGATGAACATATTACAATATCTCCTTGTAGGATAGATAATATGGAACAAGAGAATGAGACCTTAAAGATAATGGACACTCAACTAACACTTTCTCATAATCATCCCCCTCTTCCTAATCGGATCATTAATCATTCCCCTAATGGAAATGAAGTTATTGTGGAAGAAACAAGCCTTACTTTTCAACCACATGTGGCTTGTTGTTCTCCTAAAAACACTCCTCCTAGGGATAATATCATGGTGCTAGAATGTGACAACACTAATAATGTTTTTTACTTCACTAAACAAGTGGTTCTCGATTTCCCTTTATTAGAGATACATCAAACCAAGACCACTGAGGTTATGAATGTGCAAGTATCCATTAGAACCCCCTTGATCAATGGACCTCATACATACCCTGTGGGACATCCTAACAACCCTCTAATTCTCTACCCACCTTCACAAAAACAAAAAACTAAAAATAAACCTAAACTTATCCTTTACCCTCCTCAGCATAATGTGTCACAACAATTGAGTAATAATACTATTGCTCATATGTACATAACACTCGCAACAATCCACAACCACCACAACCAACCCCAACACCCTTATCGTTGACTAATCCTATCCCACCTAACCCTTTCTTACTAGGTCACAAGGAGTATGGTCTTGTTGAGCAACTTAAGAATACTCCTACTAAGATATCATTATGGTACATTATTCAAGCCTCCCCTCACTATCACAACATGATCCAAAAAACCTTAAAACAAGTTCATGTCCCTTCTAATGTGCCACCAACTGATATAGTATCAATAATTCAAGGACTACATGCTGACATTGTTTTTCACCAAAGTGAACTCCCCCCTTTTGAAGTGCAAAAAAAAAGTGAAGCTTTCATGATCATCACTCAATATAAAACAAAAGGGATAAAGAGAACTTTTGTAGATACTATTTTTTCCCTTAATGTGTGTAGTGTGACCCTTTTGGATAGGCTTGGAATTGATCAATCAACCATTCAACCTAATTCTTTCTCTATTAAGGGATTTGACAATGTCAAAGAGAAATTGCTAGGGGTAATCATTATGCCTCTTACCATTAGAGTGGTCACCTTGAATACACCAATCCATGTTATGCCTTATGAACTTTCATGCAATCTTATCTTAGGTAGATAGTGGATTCATGCAATGAAAGGTGTGCCTTCCACTCTTCATCACAAAATGAAATACATCTACAACAACATAGTCCACACACTTGATGTTGATCTTGGAATTGAGAGTGTCTTACATCTTGAGAAAAACAAAGAAAATTCTGTCAACACATAACCATAACATACACTAGGGGAACCCATTCAACAAAATGAGAAATAACAACATATTGCACATCACATGATGTTATTAGAAGATGATTGGGGTTCCTTTGATTTCAAACATGACTTCATGGGTGAGTACAAGATCATACACAAAGATTCAAATAGGGGAAACAAAAAAGCAGACTACCCTTCGAAAGAATCCACCTCAACCACTTTAGACAATGAAATACACTACATGACCACCTTTGACAATGCTTATCAACAACCACCAATCGATCAAAAAGCAATGAAAAAGATTTGTGGGAAAGGGTATGAGCTTATGAAACAACTTAGCTATAGTGGAAATGGATGTGGTGTGAATGAAAAAGGTATCCACAACCCTATAGACCCTATCACACAACAAAAAACTCACGGTATTGGTTATTGTCCTTTGATAGAAATCACCAAGCCTTCACTTAACATCAACAATCTCACACAACACACTCCTAAATCATCCTTAATATTTTTCCATCCTGAACTTCCTGACACTAGTATTATTGAACATCATCCTTTACACAATATGACACAAACAACAAAATCTTTGCTTAATGTCAATTTCATCTCACAAGATACCAATGATTTGTATCTGATAGATTTTCTCTTCTCCTGTAAGAGTGAGAAAAAAATATTCCAATCTAGAGGAACTTGTGTAAGTATGACATCTACTACTAAGCAAGATGTATCTTTGATGCAAGCCACAAGACCACCTTCTGCCATAGATCAAGAGGGTATCTTGTTAATGCTCTTCCAAGATCACTTGATCACCCTCCCTCTAAGAACTCATAGGAAATTCTATTACAATACTTCATTCTACGCCTATCATAGAGTTCATGGTCATTCCACTAATGAATGTAAATTTTTGAATCATAAAATCCAACATTTTTTAGGAGTTTGGTATGCTTCCCTTTGTGACGGCACCTAATTCCTCTAATTGATACCAATTTTCACTCTCGCCTACATTTCATCAATCATTTTGGCTCACCTTTGTCCTGAACTTAGTGGGGGCAAGGGGTTTAGTAGCCTTGTCCTCTTATGTCACTTGCAGTTGCCTCCTTTGGCTAGTTGTTAACCTTTCATGAATACATAAGAGAAAGCTTGGGATGTGGATGACATGCCTTAAGTTGGCTCGCATGTGACATACTACCTCTTTCATGACGTAGCTTATTGGAAACATATGACTTGGCATAGGGCTTTACAAATAAGCTCTCATGTTTTCCTTCTACTTTAAAGCAATTTCTCATAGTACTCATGTTCGCAACTACTTTAAAGTGAGGGCATACATTACCACTCACATTTCATTGTGCAATGTCTTTCTTCTTGCAATGCATCCTTTCCTTGGTGGAGTCATTGGGCCTCATTCCCTCCAAGAGAGTGATACTTCTTTTGTACTTATCCTCTCTTTGAGACATTTGGCATGATGTTCCCTAAGATGAAACCTTGCACGAACTAAGCAAAATCCCTTTGAACAATCCTTGCACTATCTTGTATTAACAATGTCTATGAGTGTCAAGCATACAGAGTTTTGCTTACCTCATAGAGATCAAAAATCATTTATCATTGTGGCACCTTATTAAAGTTATTAGGAGGTATAACTTTGGTATGGTTGAGTGGGAAGCCCATTCTGAGGCATGACTTTCCCCATAGCCACCTATGTGTTTGTGAGTGAAGAGCAACTATTGTATGTATTTTACCTTTTGGGCCTTCTCACCCGATGGATAGCCATGAGTTATGTCACCCTAGAGTGAGTACAGATTTCTTTTTCTAAACAAACAACCTAGATCTAATCCACAACTAGTTGTAAACATGATGAAAGCCTAATCCACCCTTTTCATTCTCATCTGTCTCCTCTTTCTCATTCTTGCCATAGCATGATTATGTATCTTGATGGTCTGACTTAGGATCTTTGATCCTTGGGGCTTACACAACCTCCTTTGGTATTTTTCATCCCTTTTCATCCGCATTTGTACGATTAGACATCTCTTGAGTGTCTACTTTAGTGTGAGTTTGAAGTAAGTTCATCCTCTCACTAAAGTGGGGGCTAAATGTACCATAGAAAAAAGGTGAATTGCTTGATTTAGGGAATAATTAATGATAAATTGGACTTAATGAGGCCTTGATTCATTTTTGTGAGGTGTTTTCCACATCCACACTAGATCTTGGATGCTTCCAAATGCATTTAGCGATGTCTTTTAAAGGTGTTGTAAAAGACTTTCCTACCTCTCTAGACTTAATGAACCCATTTTCCCCTAACTCAACACTATAAAATATATTTAAATACATTACCCCATCAATCTAGAAGCCTTGTAAAATAAACTTAATGTTAAACTAGTTTTGTAATGTTTCTTGCATATTAACATTGGTTCGTGTTACTTTCTAGGCTAAGTGGACCTCATTTTAATGTTGTAAAGTGTTTTAATCATACTTTCACATTGAATTCTATGTCCCAATCGCTAATTGACCTTTACATAATCACTAATAGGCCCCTATTACACCATATTGTGCATCCCAAGGTAATATTTGATCAAATAACTAACAAAGTCACAATATAAACCTTATATCCTTATTTCCTAGCATCTTAGCTGGAAAAATGGCCCGTATGGTACCCATTCGACATCCATGGTGAATCAGTCCCATCCAGGTGGGACCCATTTTCCATGGGTGGTGAATGAGTCCCCTTTGGCTCATTTTTAAGTTTTGAGCTGGAAATTTTGGAATTTAAGCTTATTTTTTCTTCATTTCAACCTTAGGGATCCAATTTATGGGCGAATAAGGTGAATTTCCTATAAAATAAAGTCTCTAAAACCTAAATCTTAACTATTATTTATTATTCATACACCATTCTTCCATCTCAATTCAAGCAAGTTAGGGTTTCATCATTCGAAGTCATTAAGATACCAATTTTTAGATATTCAAGGGAAGCTTCTACATGTTTTGTTAAAGACATTCAATATCAAACATCATGGAAAGTTATTGAATGCATTATTGCATGCTTCATTACATTCTTTCATCATTTTGGTTTAATTACATAAAAGCGGTTTGACCAAGGCAAACCCCCATGCCTTAACATTCACCATTTCTTCCTCTTATCTTGTGTGTTTTTAGATTTAGACATCTTGGAGGCTTATAAATCATTGAAGATTGCATTGAATTTTTTTAAAGTATTCTCTTCATTTATCAAGTTAAAATATCAACAAAAAATCACTTCTAGGTTCATAAATCAGAGTTTCAGAAGCAAACACATGTAGAAAGCCAAAGTGCAAACTGGGAGCTCCTATTTCCTCTTTTGGATCTTCAAAAATTCACAAGTTGAATCATCCACCATAAATGGAGAATGAGTCCCATTTCTATGCCTGAACAGGGTTTTCTGCATTTCTGGATACCCTTTTGTCTGAAACGGGTTTTGGGTTAGTTTTACAACATTAGGACTAATTCGCTCAGAATGGTGAACAAGTCCTAGTAGGAAAAATTTCTAGCTTCAGTAGTATTTAAAATGTCATTTCCAGCATCCTTCCATGTTTTATGTGTACACTTGTAGTTTCATCCATTTTTGTTTCAGTTTTGCATTCATTTCTAGGTGTTTTTGCATTACATAATGTGTTTTCAAACAAGTTGTATTTCTTTAGTTTCCATTCAATAATCAATAGTTTTCATTAGTTTTCTCCATCTAGATCATTAAATTTATTCATAATCTCATCATACATATCTTAGATTGAGTGAACCATCTAGATTTTGGGTGTGGGATCTATCTCTTTTCATTAGGTGAAAGACCCTAATTGAGCAAAAGAGACATAACATTCCACATTTCATAAAATCTACGGTTCACTTAGGTCGAGATCTCTAGGGTTATCCTTCAATAAGAGAGTGTGAAGATTTTTATTCTATCTCCTAAGCATAGAATCAAACAAAATTTAACCTTTCAACTTTCTTAATGCTTTGAATGAGGAGCTAGGCATTCCGCCAAGCCCCTCTATGAGTGACTTGCCTCTTCATTATTTTGATTCTTGTGTTATTGCTGTTGATATAAGTTTTCCAAAGATTGTGGAGAGCTTGGTTTTGCATTTTGAATATACTAACTATGAATTTATAATGCTTGTGAGTGGATATGTGCAGGATCATCATAGAAAAAATAGGCCCTTAAGTGGCAAAAAATTTAGAAAAATTAGAGTTAGGAAACTTGATGTAGAAATTTGAATAAGTTATCTATATTATTTCAAAAATATGTAAGAATAGAATCTATAGAAAATTGAATGTAGTTTCTAAACTACTAGGTTTATTTAAAAAAATAAAAATCTATTTGGTGAAAATTTGAAATTTCAATGCAGTAGTACTTAAATTTCAAGAAAAAAATAAGAAGTAGGTGTCTGTCTGACCACCCTAACCACAATAAAATAATATTTTTTTATAAGATTTTAGATATAAGTAGAGGGCTCATGTCTCGATGTGATGCATATTTTTTTGTAATTTTTTCCAAGTAAATAATTAATTATGAATTTTTTACTACAAATTTTATAAAATATAAAAAATCGTATGTCTGACCACCTTAACTTGGTCAAAAATTCATGAAATTCATTTTTTTAATTCTATAGTATGTGAATCATAGAATGTGCTGCATGTTTTAGATTCAAAAAGTGTGATACCCTTTGAAAGCTATAGATGTTTTTCAATCAGCCTATCAATTAGGACTTTAGTCGTAATTCAAATAGAAAATGAATAATAATTATTTATTAAATTCAAACTAAAGCGTAATTTATATTGATGGAAAGCTGAGAATATCCTTTAAAATTCAACAATTTTGGGTAAAATAAAGTCATCAGCCACATACCCTACACATACCCATCATATCACCACTTTTTGTCCCATCATGATCCTGCACATACCCGAGTAGTGAGTTTGAGTAGAGGCAAGAAGAAAGCGATTTTGATGCAGGTTTTCCAAGGATAGTAGAGTGAGATGTAATTAGTTGGGAGTTTTTTTATGTATATGCATTGTATAATTAAATATGAAATACTAGGGTTTTGAGCATGCAAAATATTATTGTTTCCATACCCTTGTTTCTTTAAACCTGTATTGGGTATTTTATGATCACGAACTGGAAGTAATGTGACAAGCGAGCTATAAAGAAAATATCACCAGATTGGGATTCATTATCATTTTTCTAGTATCACTAACATTGAAAGTACTTAAAAATGAACTAAATGAATAGATAAATAAATGTGAAACAAACTTTAAAGTATATAGAGAAATTAAAAATCATATTTGTACATTATATAACATTGTTAAAGATATATATGTGTGTGTGTGTGTGTGTAGTTTTTCAGCTTGTGTGTTTATTAATATATTTTTTCAAAATTTAATTTAAAGGTTTTAACTATGTGGAAATGTGCAACTCATTGAGTCAATGGTGCAAACGTAAATGTGTTGAACTAAAAATGAATGTGTTAATAATTAGGATGGGTATCTTGATTATAGATATTCATAATACATGTACCTCAAAAATTATAAAAAATGTTATATTTATTTGAAAGAATGTTGTATTTTACTTCAAAAATTTTAAATACTACTTTGTAAAAATTTAATTAGTTAAAGAGTTATTTTATCTACTTTTCGAGTTCTTTTAATTTATTTTATTTATACTCACAAAGTTTTATTTTTTTAAAAATTGTCTCTCAGGACATACAAATACATCTCTTGCTACCAACAAAAGATATGCATGTAGATTCAGAACTAATTATTAAAAAAATATCATATATTTAAAAACATTATGATTCTTTATTAGATATATTTAGTTTTTAAATGAATAAAACTTCAATAATTTTAATGTATTATTTTTTTTTTTGGCAAGCCACAATAATATATTAATATGTAATAAATATGTACATATACCTGGTTCAGAGGGCATACTGGTAGGAAAGAACTAGGAAGAAAACCTCCGGTTATAGCCCAAAACATTTATAGTTTGACTCAGCTTGATACAAGGATTACAAAATTTTCCCCACATCAATAGGCCAATACAAAACTTTCCCTGCATCATAGGGACAATATGCAGAAAAAAAAAGCTATCTATAGTACCACCACCTGGAGATTGATTTGCTTGAGAGCTGCATGGCTAAGGAAAAATGAGCTAAAGGATGCATAACAAGCCTCAACAAAATTTTGACTGACAAAGCTTTAGCTATTCTACCATTTTTTCATTGCATGTCGAGTTACTATCTTGAGGTTCTGCTTGTACATTCTTTACACCTTCCATTTCATTTGCAAAGAAATCGTAACCAGTAAAATGGGCTACATCATCTTCATTTTGGGCCACAATGGCGAACTGGCCAGGATGCAACAAACCCTGATCGGTACCATGGAAGTGCCTTCACACGAAACATCGTGAAGAACCTGAAGGTGGATGTTTGAACACTCACTTCCTAAGGATTTCTTCCCTGTAACACAGCTGAGAAATGGTTTCTGCATATAATCCCATAGGAACAAAATGGCATGAAATTTTTCCCTAATTTCATATTCCAGTGATTCACTAAATCTTTTTCCATGCTATTTTAGGGAAGACATCAATACATGTTCACTGTTGAATTCAATTCCTGACTAGATGGCTTCAAAAATCTCCTCATAACCATGTCTTTCTTTAATATACTCACGTGGGAATAGACCCCTGATATATCCTTCTCCATTAAACAAATTGTAACTTTGAACAACATACAACAAATCTTTTTTTTCAATAAATTGGGGATTCACAAATTTTGCTACAATTACTTCTAAATCCCTCAAAGACTGGAGTAAATCTATAGCATTCAAAAGAAAGACCGAAAGAACTTGCAAAGGAAAGATGAGTGTTCTTGCCCTTGGTCTGGTTATTTCCTTACCTAAAATTGCCTGAATTGAGTCCTCCATGCGTAATGAATCCATCCTAAAAATGATGCTCAAGTCCCCCTGTGAGAGGCTAGATTCAAATAGTCATTCCTAGTGTTGTATAGGGCAGAAAATCCTTAAATTCCATGGTCAGAGAGCCATGACAACACCACAAAATCAAAAATTTGCAGAGCTAAAACTTCCACAAAAACTTTACCAAAAAATATTGACAATGACAAAATAAGTGTGCAAAAAGCCTTTAAAAATCCAAAGTCCGCGTAATTTTCAGACATGTATTTAATGAATGCAAAATCAATTCAAATATGCCAAATCGTGCAAGGGAATGAAACTGCTTGCAAAATTAAATGTAGGGTACATTTCCCATGACACGTACCATATGGGCACCATCATACAATGCTCCAATATTCACTGGCGAGATGGTAAAACAAATCTAGCCGAACCATTGAGAATACCCATCCCATCACCTCAGGATTATATGTCACTAAAGCTAGATTTGGAGTGTATGATAACCATATAGTACCATGGGGAGTATAAGATTTACCTCAAGATTCCAAGCATCATAATTATCTTGCACTAAAAAACTTTGAATCCCAAGGTATAATCATAATGAAAGATGCCATAGAAAATTGGAAATACTAATTTATGCATATCTTGCACAAAGGAATTGTTCAGCATACCCTATTCAATGACCATTTTAAATATACCCTGCTAAAAAGTACTTAATTTATCAAGGTATACTTACTGATGAATTAGAATTGATCATTGCCGAATATGAGTAGCATCTTGTTGTATTACCTCAGCAATGTGAGGGAAGTTGTCAAATAGAGATGAGTCAACAAGACTAGTTATTTCTTATTGTGTGCTACCCATATTAGCTAGCAAATCTGCTAGCATATTGCCTTCTCGGAAGGTATGTGATATCACAATTTTTTTAAATTTATCCAAAATATCCCAAACTCTTTGAATAATTTTAATGTATTTTTGGATTAAAAAGATAGAAAAATATAATAAATAGGCACATTTCACCTAATTTTTTACTAATATTTGAGTTGTGCATAATTTTAACATTGAGAAGGATCGGCCATAACATATTAGAATTAAAAGTTAAAGAAATGAGCCTACTTCAAAAGATAACACATTTTATGAAGTTGGTAATCTTATATTTTTTGGTCCCATGATGTTCATTTATTATCCAATTATTCTATCCTTCCATCCACTCTTTTACCCATCCCAATCCATCATCCCACATTCCTTCATAACCACATCCCTTTCATCCAACTCTTCACAAAACTAACATATCTCCATACCAACTTGCTCATGACACCACTTTCCTTTGAAGTACTACAAGATAATCCAACCTAGCAATCACTAAAGCTCATAATAATATAGATACCAAGTGCAACACTAGTAGCATGATCCACCTAAAGTATATATTCAAAATGGGATATTATTAGTTTATCAGGGAAGAAAAAGGTTAAATCAAAACATCTAAACATTTAAAAGTCTTAAAACTCATAAATTAAAAATATAAAATAAAACATACATTTAATGGAGAAAACCATTCCTATGGTGGCTCAAGCAAGTACCATATTGAAAACCATTTGTAAGTGTCATGCATAATTTTTCTTCCTATTTGTATACTACATTTGGGGAAATTTTCTTCCATTCATTCACCCCATCTATCTTTTCTGATAATTAGTCATCCATGCATACCACACCATCGTTTCATTGCTTCATTGCACCTACATCCCAACACCACCATACCTATCCTTGTTTTTAGTTTTGACAGTGATAAAGTGGTGGAAAAGATTGTGAAATATGTTTTTGACAATTCTTCAATATGTCCAAGTATAACGTTTTAAATAAGTAGGATATAATTGAGTGGGAAATACCATTCCTATGTAAAATAGTTCTAAGATACTACACATCTCGATCTAATATCTCATCCCCATCACCCTCCATAAAACATCCTTCTATCCAACCAATATTAAACATTTATGAATCGTAAGTATACCATACAAAAACTTCAATCTCCACCCATGATCAACAAACCTAATTTTTTCATTTATCAAAAAAACTATTAACAACATAGAAAAATTGTACCAATTCTAGCCAAAAAAAATTTGTAATTTTCATCCTTGATGTTTCTAAAATCCAAACCTTGTTTCAATCAATCAATCATCAAAAATTAACATATATCATTTTCAATCCCCATGTTTTTCTCGAGAGATTTCATTCCCACATCAACAATGTTATCATCATCGTCAAATCAATCATTAGCTTTTAATTTGATGAGGGGAAATTCTTATTTTCCTTCTTTTTTTTAATTTATGCATACTTTCATTTTTATTTATGTATATGTGTTTTATATGTTGACTTTGTGAATTGTTCCTTGAGACACCTCATGGCCAATATAATAATGGTCTTCCAATACTTACATAAAAACAAAGAAAAAAAGACCTATAAAGACAACTAAGAACATTAATTGAAAAGAAGCACATAAATTGAGTTCATTGTATCGTAGTAATTTTTACATCCTCGATAATAAAGAATGAATATAAGTAACATATTTTAACTTCTATTTATAATTACATATTTAGAGTAGTGTTTTCCAATCTCAAATAAAATGACAAAAAGGACTAAAGTGAAAGTCAATGCTAAGACAAAATTGTTATGAAAGTTTTTTAAAAGTATTATTTTTAAGTGTCTCACATAATCTCAAAGTGAACTCCATAGTAAAATTCCCCAATATTACTTTCATATAATATTCAAAATTCAGTGTACATCAAGATGTGAAATAGAAACTAAAGTAAAAATTAAATAAACTAGGTCATAAATTTATGCTATCAGACCACCATAAGTAGGTACACTCCAAAGGCAATAAGGGTGGGTATAAGGAAAGGTAAGAAAAAGTATGATGTTTTAGTGTCTTCATTTGCATTGCAAGTTGTGGATCAATTTCATCAGGCAATGTCTACGTAGCCTACAAAACGATCATTTTACCATATTTATTAATTAATTAAAAATAAAGAATGCACTTTATTTTTATTTTTAATTAATTAATAAACATGGTCAAATGGTCGTTTTGTATGCTAAATAGACAATTCCATCCATAGTTAATAAGGTCATGGAGATGACTATCATAGCAATGAATAAGAATCTATGAGTGAAGATACCATGCATTGGTGGTGAGTTTGAGGAGGGTTAAGTGAGCTATAAAGAAAATATCACCAATCTAGGATTCATTATCTATTTTCTAGTATCACAAGCAATGAAAGTACTTAAAAGTATAAATAAACAAATGTGAAATACACTTGAAAGTATCTAAATAAAAAACTAAAAAACGAGTTTGTAAATTAAATAACATTGTCAAAGATTTAAACATATATGAAGTTTTTAGCTTTCCAAACTCCATGTTCATTAATATATTTTAGAATTTAATTTAAAGGTTTTAACTATGTGGAAATGTGTAACTTATCGAGTCAATAGCATGAATGTGAATGTTTTAAACTAAAAAAGAATGTGTTAGTAATTATTATAGATATTTATAATATATGCATTTTATTTTTTTGCTTGTTGAATCACTGCTAAGGGGAAACACCCTAAACACTTTTGACTGTAGCTATGAGCTAGTGTGACCACATTCGGGGGGCCACATCCTCGCTAAACCACCACCTCCACTGGTCTCCCAATGCTACGCTTGCCAATAGTCTCGTTGACCTCCTTGCTGGAACCAACACAATTCCTTAGTTTGTGTCATCCTCAACCTTATCTCTCTAAGACCAACCAAGCAGAAGGATTGAAAGAATCACGAGGGTTCGATGCAGTACTAGCTAGGCATGAAAGAACCGTGTGGGTCCGATAATAGTCCACGAGCAATACACGTGACCCGTGTGGGTTCGACCATAGTCCACAAGTAACACATGCCGATAGGAAATTGGATCTATGAGTAGCACATGCCTCCAGCTCAATCAGTCACCATGTCTGCCAAAATCACCTAGACGTCCTCCAAGGTTAGTTGCCACTTTATTTACCTTCGAACCAAGTTGGGACAAAACCGGTATACACCGTTAAGGTCCAGGATGGGATTTGAACCTTGGTTGCCCCACAAATAGGGCAACCATCTCACCGTTACACCAACAAGTGATCCCCTATAATATATGCATTTTAAAAATCATAAACATATTATTATTTATTTGAAAGAATATTTTATTTTATTTCAAATTATTCAAATATTATTTTGTTTAGTTAAAGAGCTATTTTATCTATCATTAGAATTCTTTTAAGTTATTTTATTTATACTTACCAAGTGCTATTTAAAAAAATGTGTCTAAGGACATACAAATACACCTCTTTTTTCCAATTCAAGTTATGCATCTAGATTTAAAACTAACTATTAAAAAGTTTGTTATATGTTTAAAATATTACAATTCCTTAGTAAATTAATTTTTAAATTAATAAAAATTAAATAATTTTAAAGTATTGTTGGATTAAAAAATAGAAAAAAATAATAGAAAATCTTGTATTGTTGATTAAAAAGATAGAAAAATATAATAAATGGGTACATTTCACCTAAAATTTGCTAATATTTGATTGGTATATAACCTTAACAATGAGAAGGATTGACCATAAAAAGTTAGAATTGAAAGTTAAAGAAATGAGCCTACTTCAATAGATAACATAGTTTATGAAGTTGGTCATCCTTATTTTTCTTGGTCCCATAATGTTTTTTATGTTGGAAAATAATCCTGTCCTTCCATCCACTCTTTTACCCATCCCAATCCATCATCCCACATTCCTTCATCACCACATCCCTTTCATCCAACTTTCTCATAACACCACTTTCCTTTGAAATACTACAAGAGAATCCAACCTAGAAATCACTAAAGCTCATAATAATATAGATACCAAGTGCAACACTTCTAGTGTGATCCACCTAAAGTAGCTATTCAAGAGGGGATACTATTAGTTTATCATGGAAGAAAAAGGTTGAATAAAAAATTTCCAACAATTAAATAGATTAAAACTCATAAATTAGAAAAATAAAATACAAAAGATATTTAATGGTTAAAATGACTCCTATGGTGGCTTGAGCACGTACCATGTAGAGAACCCATTTGTAAGTGTCATGTGTAAATTTTTGTCCTATTTGTATTCTAAATTTGGTGGAAATTTTCTTCCATTCATTCATCTCATCTATCATTTGCGATAATTATCCATCCATGCATATTGCACCATCATGCAATCCCTTCATTCCATTTTCATCCCAACACCACCATACATATTCTCATTTTTAATTTTGACAATGATAAATTTGTGGACAAGATTATGAAATATGTTTTTGATAATTCTTCAATATGTCCAAGTATAAAATTTTAAATAAGGACATAATTGAGTGGGAAATACCATTCTTATCTAACATATTTCTTAGATATTACATCCTATTGATGTGTTTTTTATGCACTTCTCAACATAGTCAGTGTGTAGGTGCACTACCTCTCTTGAAAAACAATCTTCCACAATCAGATTGTAGAACACTATCCCAAGGTCTCTAATGTTAGGTCTTGACAGTGCTTGGAATATCTCAGTTGTTTGATGTGATTTGCTGGAATCACAAAGTGGACTTACGGATGAGTTACAAAGCATGGGAAGTTGGGTTTGCAAATGCAGTTTCAAAGTGCTGGAAGTGAATGAACAGTGGCTATCCACTCAAAACAGTAAGCTAAAACTCATCAAGTTCATCTGATTTGGCTTCATGGTGATGCTTTGGATCCTACTCTAACCAAGGATTAAAAGGAACAACAAAAGGAGAAGGGTTAAGAAAGTTGTTCTGATCCTAAGCTATGAACATGAACAGTAACAATGGTGGCTGCTATAGTAGACAGGCTTCCTAAACTGAGTTTTGCTTGACCAAGAGAAACCTACAGCTACACAAAACCAGTGCAATCTTCCAAGGTCTGCTGATTTTCAAATTACACATACACATCATGAACATGCAATTGAACTAGATTGCAACAATGACATAAAGAAGCCCAGGCTAACTTTGCACAATAGCTTGTCATCAAAAAGTACTAAAATTATGGGCTGGAAGCTCATCAAATACTATAACAACAACACCATCATGATAGCCATTCAAAAAACTAATACTAAAACTAACATGGAAGGAAAAACCATGCATGCAAGATGAGCAAAATCAAAGAGAACATCCATAAAATCATGCAATGCTATCTTCTATTCCTACAAATGCTTTTTACAACAGCTCTCCAACCCTTACAAATGAGGGGCAAGCCCCTATTTATAGTTTTCCAAAGCCCAAATGAATGGCTAGGATTGAATTGCATCGAATGACATAGATTCAATTACATTAGGGTTTCACCTACCCCACAATATTCAGCAATTTAAAAAACATCTTTGTCTTTTCCCTGTTTTGTCATCTAGTGCCTAGGTGCTGTAGCAGTTTTGTCATTTAGCTGATTGCCCTTTTACTGTAGCTGAAGCTGCCTGAAATCTGCCTTCTTACTTGATGTGTTTGCAGTGTTCTTCCTTGGATCAAACGAGCCCGTCGACGATTGGCATCAATTGATTGGTTGCCCCTGATTCGAGTGGACAACTCCCTTATGCTTTCATCAAGGCCACCCCATTGCATTTTTTTCCTTGACTTCCTTCGCACGTGCCTTCTTCTAACACCGACCCTGTTGGTGGGTGCTAGCAGGAGAGGTGATCATGAAATGAATGGTGAGAGGAGCTATGCGTATTCCTTCTTCAACTTTCTTGATGGGTCTCCTGATGGACCTACAGTAGGCTCTTTGAATCTTGCATACATGAAGTGTCGTAAGTGCTTTCATACACAAATTAAGGAAAACGTTAGTCAAATCTTGCAAAATATTTGTTAGATCCATCCATGCATCATCAAAAGATCATAATATTCATATTTGGGGCTCATTTGGATTGAAAACATCAATGCAGGCCCAAGGGGGCAGGCAACGAACAAGGGACAACAAACCGGAAGGGAAGTTCTCGGACCTCACAAAATATAGAAAAACTAATATTTTTCAATTATAGCACATGGGAAAAGGGGAAGGAAGAGTGCCCAAAAAATTTCCTTAAAATTGGACTCATTTTACAAAAACTGGAAGCTCAAAAAGGCCATGGAGAGACAGAGTCCCGGAAACGGCCATGGAGGGGCCGGGTTCTGGAGGCTGGGTCGCCAGGAGCTGATGGATGTTCAAAATGGCCGTGGAGGGATGGAGTCCCGGAAATGGCCACAGAGAGACAGAAACCTGAAAATGGCCACAGAGGGGCCAGGCTTCGGAGGTCGGGCGGCCGGGGCTCAACGGATGTTCCAAAATAGCCAAAGGGGGACAAAGCTTTGGAACCACCAAAACTTAACTGAATTTTGACGAAACCTTGGTAGTTCATTTAAGCACATCGAACACATCCCAGATCCAAAAAAGGTTGGCCCCAAAGTCAAAAATGTGGAAATCGGAGCGACAAGGGTCCACGGATGTTTCCAAAATGGCCATGAAGGGACAGAGTCCTGGAAACGGCCACGAAGGGGCCGGTATCTGGAGGCCGGGCCACCAGGGCTCCACGGATGTTCAAAATGACGAAAGAGGGACGGAGGCCCAGAAACGGCCACGGAGGGGCCGGGATTTGGAGGCCAGGCCGCTGGGGCTCCACGGATGTTCCAAAACAGCAAAAGGGGGATGAAGCTTCGGAACCACCAAAACTTAACCAAATGTTGACAAAACCTTGGTAGTTCATTTAAGCACATCAAATGTAATGCCCCGCCATGCAACCCTAGAGGAAGTTGCAATTCACTACTTAAATGCACCAATTTTTTTTATTTTTTTATTTTTTTATATACAAATAACATGTAAGATGAATACACATTGCCAACAACCTCTAAGGCCACGAGACAAAGATTACTTTAAAACCAAAACAACAACAACCATTAATATAAACCGAAACATTAAACACTTAAGGAAATGAGACAACATACATTCCATACAAGATAACTTACAACTAAGGATAAGAAATACCAAAAGATTTCAATTAACAATATTTAAACAATAAGATTACAACACTCATTCCCCGAATGAGGTAATTCCAACAAAATGATTACATATTACAAATTCCACCTTGATAACAACTAAGGGGTAATAAAATACAATAAGCACTGGGAGAACAAGGCATGAGAAGAAAATGATTCCCACGAGCTCTCCAGCTAGAAATCATGACCTCACGAATAAGAAGAAGAACCAACGGATTAAGATGCATGCCACCCGACCACGTGGAATCCAAAAGGTTCCACTCCCTCCGTGCTAGGAGATAGTAACCAGGAATTCCTACATAAGACCATCTACCACTAGACATGGGCCACACAAAGCTGATACAAAATAAATACAAGACCTCATCACATGACTGAACGGTCATACGTGCAACTCTAGGCACGACTCACACAACACTGATAAAGGTTGCATTGCTTCCATACATAGAATAGATCAAGAGTGTCACAATATCAAATACAAACTGCTGACTTAGGAAGAGTGTCATCGCATAGCTCGCCAAGGGATATCCTCTGGGAATCTTCCTAGGCCCCGACCCCCACTCCATGGGTTATCTTGGTAGCCTCAATCGAAATCCTGGCACCAATGCTTACTCATGCAGAACCAAATATCTCTCATGAAGACGAGATAGATGATCTTTCCATTTCAGGCCTTCCCATCTCATCCCAAGTCTCAAACTAGCCCTTGGGCCCATGAGCGAGGCACAAATTATCTTGTTTAATGTTTGATGCAACCTAAGCTTCTAAAAGTTTAATTTAGTTATCACTGAATTAACCAACTTGCAAAGGGTTATCCTGTCACCACTTTGTGCGTCAGCGCCCATTGCAAGCCACTCTCCTAAGACAACACACATGGTTATAACCACAATAGGTGACCATATAACACGACCTCTCCAATCCAAGGAGGTAACAAAACAAGGAAACTCACTCCAAACACAGGAGGAAAACAAGGTTAAAACCCTCTCCATACACTGGAGGAAAGTAAGGTACAAACCCACCCCAACAAAGGAGGAAACCAATTACAAAAACCCACTCCTTTCAAAGGGGGGCACAAATCAAATTACCCTCTCCTATTCCCAAGAAGGCATAAAACATCCCTGTTTGTGAGAACCGGGTGAAACATCATGGTGTCACATGCACATTTTCCCATGACACATCAAAAATTGACTCACGTACCACCATCCCATACCCATACAGGAACTCCTATCTGGAAGACTTCCATAATTACTCTATACTTCCCACATCGAGCAAGAACTAATAAACATTAAAAGCATTTCAAGCAATTAAATAAACTAATATTCAGATTTCCTAAATCTAGTCAATCACCGTTTGCATTTGAAATAAATAAAAGCCATTCATGTGCTTTAAATTTTACCATTAAATTCATAATCAAAGCATTTAATAATCAAGGACGTTTGACTAAACAAATCATTTATTAACTCTAATTTCACATCTATAATCATAATCAAAGCATTTAAATAATGAAGTCATTTAACTAATATTTAAATCAATTTTCTTATTCTAGGTTTACTATTATTTTCAAATTTCATCATTAAAATAATTCAAGGCATTTATCTTATTCAATCAATCTTATTTCACACTGATAACATCTTGTTCATTAAATAAATATAAATTTTACTAAAATATCTAATTATTTTAAATATTTCGATTTGCTTAATAAAGCAATTTTAATTCCCATATTAAAAATCATTTAATTGAACTTACAATTAATTTAAAATATATACATATAATATATATATACATATATACATTAATATATATATATATTTATATATTAATAATTTATTATTTATATTAATATTATTTAAATATTAAAATAATATTAAATATATAAATAATATATTATATATTATATATATAACATATATATATTAATATATAATAATATTATTTAAATATTAAATAACATAAATATAAAAATAAATTAAAATAAATTTAAAACCTTTTAAAAAAAAAAAACAAAATCGCGGATATCATTTAGGGCACGCAGGCCCCTCCACCACCATGGGCGGTGGCCTATGTGCCTAGCACATAGTCTGCTTCCCATGGGTGGCGGCCTGTGTGCTTAGCACACAGTCCGCCTCCTTGCGGGCGGCAGACTGTGCACTGAGCGCACAACTCACCTCCCATGGGCGGCGGCGGTGGTGGGGTGGGGTTTGGCCACCCACCTCACTGCAAAAAAAATATATATATTTTTTTTATTACTGCATTTTTCCAAAACAAAAATACTAGAATTTTTCTAGGTTTTACCCAAACTCAAAAAATTTCAAATATATACAAATATATTTGTATATATATATATTTGTGAATATATTCATGTATTGATATGTATGGGTATATTCACAAATATATATACCCAGATTTTAATTTCATACCCAAATTGTGAAAATAATCCAAATGCTTTGCAAGAATCGAAGTTATTTTCAAAAACAATAAGAGGGTTTCAAAATCTAGTTCAAAAAATGGAGTTTTCTTTGATTTTCATTCTATTTTTTTTTGTAAATTTCTTGTTTGTTTTTTCCATTTTCAAAACTAACTACAAGTTTGCAAATTTGAGAGCATTTCAATGGATTTTCGTAGAATCTAAAACTATATTTTCAATCATTCAAAATGAGCAAGAAGAAGAAGGGAGAAATGATGGAACCTTGTGTTTTCTCCAAAACTTGCAAGCTTCAATAATGGAGATTTCCAAGTACTCTTTCAACTCCACAATCTTAGCCTCCTCCAAGCTCTCCACCAAAATCAAACCAAGAATTCTTCCAACCAAAATGAAATCTCAACTCCTTTCATAAGGATTTCCCCCAAATTTTGGCCAAACCCTAAGATGCCCACTCACTAATTTTTAAATCATAAAAGACTATTCCATTTTTAAATTTTAAAAACACTTTTAATTTCAAATATAAATCTCATGCAAAATTCATAATTTTCATTTAAATCAAATCTCAAATGTGATTTCCATTTTCCTTTGTAATTTGAATCTAAACATTCAATAGAGTCAAAATAGCTTATTTATTTAAATAATCACCAATAATCAAATCACTTAATAATCCAATCTAATCTCATCAATTTAAATCAAATCCATAGTAACTAGAGAATTACTTAATTATTTTAAATCCAAATAGCAATTAGAATAAATTGCATTTAAATATCAAAACTAAATAGATTAAATCATCTTTTAGAGTATATTCACTATTTAAAAGTCATTGAAATAAAGAAAGGATTAATCAACCCGAGAGGAATGAATACAAGTCAAACCCACAAAACTCAATGACAACTATGACTAGGGTGACGAATTGGTTCAGAAAACCTAGCTACTATCTCCCAATCAATTTCCGTTGGTAAATGGACACGCTCACACCTGTGAAACCAGGTGGAGTCGATGTCATGTACCTACAAACCTGCAACAAAGAACATGTCGAACGTGCAACATATATATGTATGTTATGATCAAACACGCCGTGAAGAGGAAATATTAGAATTGTAGGGCGCTCACAAGCGAGTGATACAATCCGTCCCCTTCACCAATACAATATCTCTAACTGACACATCTAACATCAATGATATGATCAATAGCATAAAACATCATTTAATCAGATATCTTCTAAGTTATTCTAAATCATGCCATAAGGATAACATCAGAATAAAAGAACATCACATCAACATATAACTTCCACATCAATTAATCAATCACGATCACAAGTAATCAAGTTCCAAATTCCAAGCATGTTCAGACACAATCGTCGCATCATGATATAATATGTGCATCACCAAACAGTTCATGATCAAATAATCACTAAGTTCACAATCACATCATAAGCATAATCAGACATACAAAGAACTTTGCCGATCCAAATATCCCAAATGGAGGGGTGTTACATCAAACACATCCCAGATCCAAAAAAGGTTGGCTCCAAAGTCAAAAATGTGGAAACCTAAGCGACGGGGGTCAACGGATGTTTCCAAACAGCCAAGGAGGAAGGGAATTCCAGAAGGAAAGTTTTGAAACCATTGAAACTTAACGAAACGTTGACGAAACCTTGGCAGTTCATTTAAGAAAATCAAACACATCCCAAATCCAAAAAAGGTTGGCCCCAAAATAAAAATGTGGAAGCCGAAGGGTACTGTCATAGTGGTTTACGATTCCTGAGAGAAACGAATTTTAGCTGAAATCACATATTTTTAGAAAATATAATGATTTAAGCCTTAAAAAGTTCCATTTTAAGGATTCCAATTGAAGAGGGTTTGATCAAATCACCTTAGATCAAACCCCCTTGGATAGAACCTCGCTAGTTTTAAACCATATCTATAAATGTGTCTCCTTTACACCTATCAAAATGCTGATAAAAAATCACTTTTGATTTAGATTTTGGGGATCAAATGAATTCATTTAAAATTTATTTCAAATGATTATGGTATTCCTCAGAACAAGCTATCCAATGAATATAATTTTAATATGTTTTGGTTTTGTTATGTATTTGTTTTTTAAGTTTTATTAAACATAGGCTTTTCATCAAAATGAATTTCTTTGTTCTTCACATGTGGAAAAATAGAAGATTATCAAAAAAAAATTGAAAAATATGAGTGCACTAGATATTGAAGTCCTTGATCCAACAAAAAAAATTTAAATTTTGACATATACAAAAAGTTACGCTATACGGTTGTGATGTGTTGAATTGTAATTGCTTTGACTTTGAAACTTGATTAAGGAAAAATATTCAATAAAAAACTATCTAACCAAGTGGAAGCACTAGATATCGAAGTTACAAATCTAAATTTGAAAGAATTATAATTTTATCCTTCATGGAAAAAAGTTATGCTATACTGGCCACTTTTAAAAATGTTGTTTTTGAAAAAATCTATTTTCGTGGGAGATGGAAAAGAAGTGCAATTTGATTCCAAAAATTTTGAAAAATTATTTTAGAATCTACAGACAAAATTTGATGAGACTTTAGTTTGCACCATCTTCAAATTCCTCACAGTTTAGCTGCTATAGGTGCCCGAATGTGAAGATTTAATTAAAAATAATAATTTCAGTGTCCATTTTGGCCAAAAATTGTAAACCACTATTATGGGATCACCCCGGACTGACAGGGGTCCACGGATGTTTCCAAACAGCTAAAGAGGAAGGGAATTCCGGAGGGAAAGCTCCAAAACCATCTAAACTTTACGGAACATTGACGAAACCTTGGCAGTTCACTTAGGAACCCCAAACACATCTCAAATCCACCAAAAAGTTGGCCCCAAAGTCAAAAATGTGGAAACCAGACCGGTAGGGGTCCACGAATGTTTCCAAAACAGCCAAAGAGGGATGAAGCTCCGAAACCACTGAAACTTAACGTAACGTTGATGAAACCTTGGCAATTCACTTAGGGACCCCAAACACATCCGAAATCCTCCAAAAAGTTAGCCCCAAAGTCAAAAATGTGGAAATCGGACCGGTAGGGGTCCACAGATGTTTCCAAAACAGCCAAAGAGGAAGCGAATTCCGGAGGGAAAGCTCCGGAATGTTGACGAAACTTTATGGAACGTTGACGAAACTTTGGCAGTTTATTTAGGGACCCCAAACACATCTCAAATCCAAAAAAGGTTGGCCCCAAAGTCAAAGATGTGGAAACCGGACCGGCAGGGGTCCATGGATGTTTCCAAAACAACCACAGAGGGACGAAGCTCATGAACCACCGAAACTTAACAAAACATTGACGAAACTTTGGCAGTTCACTTAGGGACCCCAAACACATCCCAAATCCACCAAAAAGCTAGCCCCAAAGTCAAAGATGTGGAAACCAGACCGGCAGGGGTCCACGAATGTTTCAAAACAGCAGGAACAAGACAAAAGGCAGAAAGGGGACATGCGACTTTATTTCTCCACGGATTTGAATACCCTAAGTAGGTGAATTTGGTAAGGGGAATTTGATCATTTGATGGCACATGACTAATTTGGGCTTGGAAAATGGGGCACACAAAACAAGACAAGAGCAAAGCATCCTGTCGAGAGCAAAAAAAAGGGGGTCCCTGCCTACGGCGGGGCGTGTGTGCACAACATGCACAACAAATGGTGACTCACTGGGGAAATGCTCCAGAGCATTTTGATGATAAACTGGAATCACAAACCCAGAATCTCTAGTTCCGACCTTCACGCTAGGGCAAACAAACTAGACACCCAACCAAAGGATCAAAACCACTAGCCAACCCAACCTTGAGTATGCTGAAAATCCAAGTGTGTGCAGTTGCATTAATTTCCATCCTTTAGTTGCTACAGGAACCCAAGCTCCGTCAAGTTAAGCTACGTAGTTTATTCTAACTCCAAAAGCATCCGAGACATTGCCTCACTGCCAGTCAGGTGTCCATAGCCTCGACAAGGTTGTCGCTGTGATTCTCCTGAACATTGCTCTACTGCCAGCCGGGCGTCCATAGCCCCGGTAGAGTTGCTCGGATACCCCTGAAAAGTTGAATTTTCTCTTTCTTTTAATTTTTAATGTTTTCTTTCTTTCTTTCTTTTCTCTTTTCAGCTCTTTTATTTCAACTTGCAAGCATTGAAGCTCGTGCTCAGGGCTGAGAATCGCAGTGGTGCTAAAGCATAATTTTAGATTTTTCACTTAACTAGACTTCACAAAAGGCCCTATAGTGATCGTCAGATTCTTAAGATGTGTAAGAGCTGTAAGATTTCAGAATACGTTAGAGTCAGACTAAACCAACAACTTATCCTCTTTGAATCAAACACCTAGATCACTTGACACTAACAGAAGACCTTCACCATCCACTATGAAGACTTGATTAGAGTTTGACAAAGAAATACGTAGAACAACCCCAGGCAATAAGTATGGTTGTTGTACACACAGATGTGCCCAACTAAAAGTAGATGGACCCTTAGCAAAGTAGCAGCAAAGCGAAATAAAACAAAAAGAAAACAACCAACAAAGCAAGCAACCTACACACACCAACTAATCTAAGGAAAGTAGGAAAGTGAAGTATTTACAGGAAACCTATACTACTCAAAATGGGCTATGTACAAAGATATTTACAAAGCACTATGTTCATGAAGGGTGAGCTTATATTAACGTTCATTGGATTTCGCAGTGCATGCACAAGCAAATAGGTGATTGTTATCATTCTTAACCATGCAAACTTGTCTTTATATTCTGAAAAAATAAATTCAATGTTGTAGCACTCAAGTTCAATCACGTCATCATGAAAAATCAACAATTGAGGAGGCTTGCCGAACCCATGGTTAATCCATAAACATGTTCATTTTTCCTCATTCCCATAATAAAAATAATAAGTGCAATTATGAGAAATAATAGGGGCAAGGAAGGATAGAACCTAGATGTCATCACATGGAGGTGGCAGCATTGGACAGTCGAGAGCAAGCACATCATTGTTGATCATTGCATCGGTAGTCTCGAGTGGGCGCGGTGGAGGGTGCAACACTTTGGACATTAAGCTTGCATGAGGCTGGGAGGACGGGGCAGCAAATAACTCTTCCAATCCACCAATGGGATCTATAACCCCGGTTGGCAGTTTTTCAAAAAGAAATACTTCTCCACATTGATCATCTGCAAACTTAGGATCCACTTGGTTGCTGTCCTCAGACGACAGTATGTTGTCTCGTCTCCTTCCCCAAGTGTCAACCTCCTTTTTATGATGTTCAATGTCATGGGATAATGACATGGACAAATATGTCCTATTGCAGCTCCCTAACTGTGAAGGAGGATCGACAACGACCATGGTGGAAGGGCTCCAAGTTGTATCTTGTAGTTGGTCAATTCTATCATACTCGTTGGAAGCCATCAAAACACCCCCACCTTTGTCTTCTTCCCTTTGTTGTTCATGCATCTCATTATGACATTCAGTCATTTCCTCTTGCTCTCTATCATTGTAAATGGAGAAAGAGCTCCTCTCCCACTCTGAAGGCTCTAGTATTTCATCAACGAGAGAGGCAAGTGGTAAGCCTTCATCGCTACTGTCTTCTGGGATGTACTCTTCCTTGACATGAGCATACCTCCGTAGTGCAGCTCCCAATGGAAAGAAGTCATCAATTGATGGCACCTCATCAAGGGAACCAAAATTCACTACGCAATCTCCCTCCAAAGACTCACCAAAAGGCCCATCGTCCATGGTACATAACCGCTCTTCAAGAGGAAGAACTTCTTGGTAACTGGTGGACAACATTCCCACTTGATCTACTTCATCACTCGGAAGTCTGAGACTGTATTTCTTTCCTTCTTCTATTGCTACCCCTAAATCCTCTTGAGGTCCACCTTTAACTGAGCCATCACTTGATTCAGACTTTTGGTCTTCTTCTTCAATATGGGCAACAAGTAGAGGAGGTCGGGTACTTGGTTGCCTTGCTTGTTCTTCGACTTGCTTGATGGCTTCTTGGCACAATTTGCATGTGAGCTCTGAGTGTGATGAATCATGAATCCTGCACCAATTTGGCAATAGCAATACCTCCAAATCTACTTGACTTCTTAGCTCCGACCAATCCTTTGCTAATCTAGAGACGAGCTGGTCATATCTCTCCATGATCAGGTCCTCATCATCACTTGAAAAAGAGGCTTGATGGTAGACAACCGTGGCGAGTGGTTTCTCCCACTCCTCCAAATCTGCATTTTCAGATCCTCGATCACTGTCATTGGTGAAGGGGAGGCTTTGTAATCTAATTTCACTTATACCTTCATCATCATTTTCTGCTGCTCTAATGTTGTCAACCTTTTCTTCTTTTTGTTCTTCAGCATCTTCGTTGGCTGTCCCAACATGCACTGTTGCAGATTTTGTTGATTCATCTCCAACTTCCAATGACTCCTCTTCTAGATTAGAGGACTATTCTCTGTTGATAGAGGAAAGGCTTTCCAATTCCCTTCCAACTGAATTTTTATTACAACATTCTGCTGTCCTAGTGAAATCTGCCTCTTCCTCCTCGTTTTCAACTTTAATGTCTGCTGCTCCAACATCAGCCTGTATCAAATTTTTTGGTTCATCTTCAATGTGTTGTCTTCTGGATGTTGACAACTCTTCTGCCTCATGGGATAACTTCTCTTCATTGGGAGTTGGCTGCTCCAACTTGTTCGAACAACCCTTGGCTTGAGCAATGATGTTGTCACATGATGGACACATAAATTCTGAATGTGGTACATTGTGAAATCTACACCAATTTTCCATTAGTACTTCCTCCAATCTTGGTCCATCCTTGTTGCTCAAATGTTCTTGGATCATCTCTTTGAATGCTTTGGCTGCCATGGTTGTCAACTCTTCCTCTGGGTCTTCGGGAGCCAAGGGCTGGTATATTTTCCAAAAGGGAATTTCTCCTTGCAATACCCTTTCGATTTTGCTCAAAAATGTGAGACATCCCAACTCGTTGTGCCTGTGAGTGCAATGGATCCGACATCTATCCGCTAATGCAAATTATTGTAATGGATTTTTCAGTCTCTTGTTCAAATCTGCATGTAGTTGAGTGATGTCAATTTGTGCATACTGCTCCATTCTGACTCAGCTTCTACTTGCCTTCAAAATTTTCTGATTTTTAGCATTAAAAGAGATCTCCCTATCTCAAATTTCTTCTTTGAAAGTGCTCTTTTCAATTTCCAACTTTCAGCTTTGTAGCCTCAACATGTCATGCCCTCCTTCTAGCGCCAGTTTTGTTGATGGCGTAAGGAGGAGGAGGGCATAAAATGAATCAATTTCAACCTTCAGCTTTGTATTCCCAACATGTCATCCCTCCTTCTAGCGCCAGTTCTGTTGATGGCATTAGGATGAGGAGAGCATAAAATGAATCAATTTCAACCATCAGCTTTGTATTCCCAACATGTTAGCCCTCCTTCTAGTTCTAGTTCTGTTGATGTGTTTTTTATGCACTTCTCAACACAGGCAGTGCGTAGGTGTACTATCTCTCTTGAAAGACAATCTTCCACAATCAGATTGCATAACACTATCCCAAGGTCTCTAATGTCAGGTATTGACAGTGCTTGGAATATCTTAGTTGTTTGATGTGATTTGCTGGAATCACAAGGTGGACTTATGGATGAGTTACAAAGCATGGAAAGTTGGGTTTGCAAATACAGTTTCAAAGTGTTGGAAGTGAATGAATAGTGGCTGTCCACTCAAAACAGTAAGCTAAAACTCATCAAATTCACCTGATTTGGCTTCATGGTGATGCTTTGGATCCTACTCTAACCAAGGATTAAAAGAAACAACAAAAGGAGAAGGGTTAAGAAAGTTGTTCTAATCCTAAGCTACGAATGAACAATAACAATGGTGGCTGCTATAGTAGATAGGTTTCCTAAACTAAGTTTTGCTTGACCAAGAGAAATCTATAGCTACACAAAACCAGTGCAATCTTCTAAAGTCTACTGCTTTTCAAATTACACATACACATCATGAACATGCAATTGAACTAGATTGTAACAATGACAAAAAGAAGCCCATGCTAACTTTGCACAGCAGCTTGTCATCAACAAGTGCTAAAAGTATGTGCTGGAAGCTCATCAAATACTATAACAACAACACCATCATGACAGCCATTCAAAAAACTAATACTAAAACTAACATGGAAGGAAAAACCATACATGCAAGATGAGCAAAATCAAAGAGAATATCTATAAAATCATGCAATGCTATCTTCTATTGCTGCAAATTCTTTTTACAACAGCTCTCCAACCCTTACAAATGAGGGGAAAGCCCCTATTTATAGTTTTCCAAAGCCCAAATGAATGGATAGGATTGAATTACATTGAATGGCCTAGATTCAATTACATTAGGGTTTTACCTACCCCACAATATTCAACAATTTAAAAAATATCTTTGTCTTTTCCCTGTTTTGTCATCCAGTGCCCAGGTGTTGTAGCAGTTTTGTCATTTAGCTGATTGCCCTTTTACTATAGTTGAAGTTGCCTGAAAGTTGCCTTCTTACTTGTTGTGTTTGCAGTGTTCTTCCTCGGATCAAATGAGCCCATCGACGATTGGCATCAATTGATTGGTTGCCTCTAATTCTAGCGGAATCCTCCCTTATGCTTTCTTCAAAGCCACCCCATTGCATTTTTGTCCTTGAATTCCTTCGCACGCGCCTTCTTCTAATGCCGACCCTGTTAATGGGTACTAGCGGGAGAGGTAATCATGAAATGAATGGTGAGAGGAGCTATGCATATTCCTTGTTCAACTTTCTCGATGGGTCTCCTGACGGACCTGCAGTAGGCTCCTTGAATCCTACATACATGAAGTGTCGTAAGTGCTTTCATACACAAATTAAGGAAAACGTTAGTCAAATCTTGTAAAATCTTTGTTAGATCCATCCATGCATCATCAAAAGATCATAATATTCATATTTGGGGCTCATTTGGATTGAAAACATCAATGCAGGCCCAAGGGGGCTGGCAGCAAACAAGGGACAACAAACCGGAAGGGAAGTTCCCAGACCTCACAAAACATAGCAAAACTAATATTTTTCAATTATAGCACATGGGAAAAGGGTAAGGAAGAGTGCCTAGAAAATTTCTTTAAAATTGGACTCATTTTACAAAAATTGGAAGCTCAAAATGACCATAGAGAGACAGAGTCTCGGAAACGGCCACGGAGGGGCCGGGTCTCCGAGGGCCGATGAATGTTCAAAATGGCCATGGAGGGACGGAGTCCCAGAAATGGCCACGGAGAGACGAAACCTCGGAAACGGCCAAAGAAGGGCCGAGCTCCGGAGGCCGGGCCGCCGGGGCTCCATGGATGTTCCAAAACAGCCAAAGGGGGACGAAGCTTCAGAACCACTGAAACTTAACCGAATGTTCACGAAACATTGGCAATTCATTTAAGCACATCAAACACATCCCAAATCCAAAAAAGGTTGGCCCCAAAGTCAAAAATGTGGAAACTGGAGCGACGGGGGTCCACAGATATTTCCAAAATGACCACGGAGGGATGGAGTTCTGGAAACAGCCACAGACGGGCCGGGCTCCAGAGACCGGGCCGCTGGGGCTCCACGGATGTTCAAAATGGCCAAAGAGGGACGGAGTCCTGGAAACAGCCACAAAGGGGCCGGGCTCCAGAGGCTGGGCCACCGAGGCTCCATGGATGTTCCAAAATAGCCAAAGGGGGACGAAGCTCCGAAACCACCGAAACTTAACTGAATGTTGACGAAACCTTGGTAGTTCATTTAAGCACATGAAACACAGCCCAGATCTAAAAAAGGTTTGCCCCAAAGTCAAAAATGTGGAATCTGGAGCGACGGGGGTCCACGGATGTTTCCAAAACAGCCAAAGAGGAAGGGAATTGCGAAGGGAAAGCTCTGAAACCACCGATACTTTACAGAACGTTGATGAAACTTTTGGCAGTTCATTTAGGGACCCCAAACAGATCCCAAATCCAAAAAAGGTTGGCCCCAAAATCAAAGATGTGGAAACTGGACCGGCAGGGGTCCACGGATGTTTCTAAAATAGCCAAAGAGAGACAAAGCTCCTGAACCATCGAAACTTAACGAAACTTTGACGAAACTTTGGCAGTTCACTTAGGGACCCCAAACACATCCCAAATCCACCAAAAAGTTAACCCCAAAGTCAAAGATGTGGAAACCAGACCGACAGGGGTCCACAGATGTTTCCAAACAGCGGGAACAAGACAAAAGGTAGAAAGGGGACGAGTGACTTTATTTCTCCATGGATTTGAATACCCTAAGTAGGTGAATTTGGTAAGGGGAATTTGATCGTTTGATGGCACATGACCAATTTGGGCTTGGAAAATGGGGCACACAAAACAAGACAAGAGCAAAGCATCCTGTCAGGAGCAAAAAAAAAGGGAGTCCTTGCCTATGGCGGGGTGTGTGTGCAAAACATGCACAACACATCCTACATGGCATCCCATTTCCATCTAAAATCCCATCCCCATCACTCTCCATAACACATCTTTCTATCAAACTAGGATTAAACATTGACGAATCCTAAGTATACCAAAAACTTCAATCTCCACCCATGATCAACAACCCCAAATTTTGGATATTGAAACCTTCTAGATTGTGATCCCCTACCTAATATAAAAAATATAAGACATGCAACCACTCCACAAGCCAATCTTTCACTTATCAAAATAAACTAATAACAACATAGAAAAAGCTTACCAATTATAGCCAAGAAAACTAACACATATCCACAAAAGAATTTGTAATTATAATCCTTAATGTTTCTAAAACACAAATCTTGTTTAAATCAATCAATCATAACCATTTAATATATATCATCCTCAATCCTCATTTTTTTCTTGAGAGATGTCATTCACACATCAACAATGTTATTAGTATCATCAAATCAATCATTAGCTTTTAATATGATGAGGGGAAAATTCTTATTTGTTTTCTTTGTTTTTCTTCATTTATGCATGTTTTCTTTTTTATTTATGTTTATTTTATAAATTGTCTTTGTGAATTATTCCTTTAGACACCTCATGACCAATATCATAATGATCTATTAATGATATCAAATTTCCACAATCCATATTGTATTGTTCAAAGACTTCTGGATTTGATTGTGTAAATTTTTTTACATCAACGTTTCAGATCACATTCCGCAATCCATCATCAAGATGAGAGTGGAAAGCATAAGGAGAAAAATGGTCTTCCAATACTTATATAGAACCCAAAAAAGAATGTGTATAAAGAATGTTAATTGAAAGAAGTACATACTTTGAATTCATTATATTAGTAATAATTTTTGCATCTTCAATAATAAGGAATGAATATATGAATGAATGTAACTAGCATATTTTAACTTTTGATTATCTTAAGTCACATGTTTAATGTAGTGTTTCTCAATCTCAAATAATAATAAAGACAAAGAAAGACTGAAGTGAAAGTCAATATGAAAACAAAATTGTTATAGAAGTTTCTTAAAAATATTTAAGACATTTTATTAAAAACTTGTTTCTTAACAAAATCTTAATTTTTTTTTTTGTTTTTTTTCTTCAGAAAACTCATACAAAAGTTTTGCTCAATCTTTTTTTATTTTGGTAGTGTCTCACATAATCTTGAACTTCAGTGTACGTCAAGATATTCGAACTTCAGTGTACGTCAAGATATGAAGTAGAAACTAAAGTAAAAATTAAATAAATTAGGTCAGAAATTTCTATTATCAGGCCACCATAAGTAGGTACACTCCAAAGGAATTAAGGGTGGGTATAAGGAAAGGTCAGCGAATGTACGATATTCCAGTGTCTTTATTTGCATGGCAAGTTGCTGATCAATTTCATCCAGTGCAAATTTTCTGACAAGTCTTCTGCTTCCATCATATATATTGATTCCTTCTCCACCAATCGCGACAGTCCATCCGCTATTGTTAACTGAAATAAGCTTAATTTCTTTGGGAAAACTTATATCCACTCTACGCCACCTCTTGGAGTTAATGTTTTCTTCTCCATTTTCTAATTTCCACATAAACCCGCACTCCCTGTCAACCAAAATTAGTTCACCGACATCACTCCCAGCTAAACCCCAATACACACTAGCAACGGTCCTATATTCATATCGTAGAAATTTTTTAAATGTATTATCTCTGTAAATTGCATCATGTAGGGGTGGAATCTTCGTCCAGTGACTATCGAAAAGGTTATATTCTACAACCCCCCCCAACATTACATGATCCATGATTCAACTAGTAAAATCTTCCTCTGTAGTAAACTCCCCGCCCTAAAGCCTCAATGTTATCCAAGCCTTCAAAATCTCTAAGCCTCCAGACGCCGGTTGATGAATCCTAGACATCAATGTCAAAAATTGTATAGCCCACCAGCATAATGAATTTGTCGATGGAATTATCAATTGCTTTAACAATACTTGGGTATTCCGTGTCAGAATCAATGGCATTTCCATTGTAAGGGAGGTGCCTCAAAGACCTGCTCTTTTCGTCGCAAATATAATAGTAAGGATAATCATACACACAGAACATGGTTTTGCTTGCTATTTCTATTCTATAAGAATACTCACCGACTTTGTAAAAATCTCCATTTCCTTCTATCACCCATGAATGACTCTTACTTAAATTTTTCATCTTATGTGATTGCCACCAATGTCTCTTACGTAACTCAATCTCATTGAATTGAAATAGAAACGCAGAGGTGTGAGAAAGATGTATGTTTGGATGTATTATGTGCATGTCAGCATATGAGGACAACATCTCATTCCATGTTTTCCACATAGTCCTCAATCTCACAAGGCTTCTTCTTGGGAGCAGCCTTGCTATGATATTCAATGCAATTTCATCGGTGAGGTTTCACCAAACTTCAATTTCCATATCCATTTTTGCAACTTCTGAGTTTTTTCCCCTACTCACACCAATCCATGTTTTAATAATGCTTGATCAGCAGTCAGTGCAATCAAGCATTTCAATGTGACGTTTCAATGTTATCTTCTGTTTTTCCTCCCTAATTAAATGCAGGGGACCAACTTTTTCGGAAAGGTAATAAACAATGCCGAGTGTTTAGTATACATTAATCTATGAAAATGCTAAGAAAATTCTTACACGTAAATATAGATCAGCCTAGACTAAATATTTATAGTTGATGGAATGGATTGGATCGTATACTAGCAATCACACCTTGGTGTAATGAGTGCGTCAAAGAGGTTTGGAAGGTCAATTAGGATAAATTTTGGTCTATTTTTTTTCATAAATTTGTGTAATACATGAGGTCAATTGGTAGGCCATTTAGCAAATGATGTTTGTATAACATAGGTCTGAAAGGAGAAGTGATAGCTTCAACTTAACTATGCATCCATTTACAAGAGAGGAGAGGGAGAGATAAAGATAGGAGAGAGGGATAGATAGAGATGGAAGAGATAAATATAGAGAGAGGGAAAGATAGAAATATAACTAGCAATTGCACCTTGGTGTGCAATGGGTACACTGAAGATGTCTTGAAGGTCAATTAGGATAAATTTTGGTCTATTTTTTGCATACATTAGTGCTACATGGGGTCAATTGGTAGGCCATTTAGAAAATGATTTTATTTGTGCAACATAGATCTCAATGGAGAAGTGATGACCTCAAATAAACTATGCATCCACTTAGAGGGATCCAAACACAACTGGAACAAAACCTTTGAATCAGGAAGATAATCAGGTTCCATTACAAACAAGCTCATGTTGTGTTTGAAATATGGAGAGAGATGGAGGGATAGGATAGAATGAGTGAGAGATAGAGGGGATAAGAGTGAGAGAGGGGGGTAAGGATATTGAAATGAGAGAGAGAGAGAGGGAAGAGGAGGGAGAGAAAGGAGGGGAGGGAAAGATATAGGGAGGGAGAGGGAGAGAGAGAGATATAAGGATATAGAGGTAGAAAAAGTTATGGATAGAAGGAGATAGATAGAGATAGAGGGAGGAGTGAAAAGGAGATAGATAAAAAAAATATAGATAGAGATATGTAGTGTCGAAAAAATGTTTTTAGTGAAATTTTCACACATGTTTGGGCCCTCGTAAAATTGAAGCTTAATGTTGCCTTGATTTAGTGTTATAATATGTTTAACACATTCACATTAGGTCTTCTCCCTTGTGAATTAAATAAACCTAATCCTACCGTATTTTAGGTGTTGTAAAGTGTTGTAACACACTTTAACACTTTTCTAAGGTTATCATTAAAAATTAGGCCTCTTTATGCTTTAATTGGCCTTATTTTGCATATGCAAGCCTCATTTAATGCATCTTTCAAGGATAATCCCAACACAAATCAACATCCAATCATAATTCAGGTGTTTATAGGTTGTGTGGCCTAGATTTAGTGATCTAGGATTCATTCACCGCCTTGGGAAAATGAGTCCCACCTAGGTTTTTAGGTCTCAATCCTAGTTTCACACATTTTTAAGCATTTTTGAAAATGGTCTCATAAATTATGCCTAATGGGACTCATTCAATACCTTGGGTGAATGAGTCCTGTGTGGCCCAAAATCAAAATTAATTCAAATTCTTGGTGGGATTTTATCCTCCTAGATTTGATGTTGGCTTGTAGTGTTATAATTTTGGGAATTCTTACATAATTACATATAAATACAAGTTTCTTTCACTCATTTTACACCTAGCAAGTTGAATGAGCATCCTTATAGCAAAGTTGAGTTCACAAGAGCATTCAATTATCTTGAAAAGAAAATTATCAAGTATTTTAGAGCATTATTCAAGCATCAAGCATCATGTTTATTTTTGTGATAACAATTGTGATGTAGGGTTTTATGATTCAAGCTAGCATTTCATTCAAGATCTATCCTATTCAAGCAAGAGTCAAGATCTACATCCATTGGAGCCATCTCATACATGTTTGTAGCATTTCATTGCTAGGGTTTGGTGAGTTGCAACATCATATTTTTTTCATTCATCATTCTCCATTCTTATTTCATTTCATTTCAAGGTTTGACCAAGGAAAACCCCTATCTACTAACAAAACAACATTTTCCCCTCTTTAGTTGTCATTTGTAGGTTTAGGTTGAAGACACATTGAAGAGTAATCTTGGAGAAATTTGTCAAAGTGCTCAAAGTTGTTATCAAGCATTGGAGAACATTGGAGAACACCTATAGGATGATTTATAGAGATTCAAATCTAGAAACCTAAAGAAGCAAATTGGGCAGATTGAGAAGATCAGATTCAAACCTTGAAGTTTCAGAAAACCCTAATGGCACTGATTCACCATTTATGGTGAATGAGTCCTAGTTTAGGTCAAAATTTAGAATTTTATAGATTATGATACCCATTTGCTAGATTCTTGTTTCTGCACAGAAACCTAAATCTAGGACTAATTCACCCAATATGGCGTATGAGTCCCAATCAAAATTAAAGTTAGAATTTCCAACATTTCAGAGTCTCATTCAGTCATCTTCATATTTCCAGGTGCACACATTCCATCTTGCAATAGTCTATTTTATTTTTCTTTCATTTTTAGGTCATTTAGTGAAAGATTGTATTACATTAGGTTTCATCATTACATCTTGCATTGCATTTGTCTTTCCAAGCCCTAGCTTGGTGGTGAACCCCTCATTAGTTTACAATCAGCCCCTAGGACATCCCTATTGCAAGATCTTTTTCTCCTTTGCATTGAGATCTCTAGGGTCATCCTTGAATGAGAGAGAGTGAGGATTGTTATTATGGGTCCTAAACCCTAGATCCCCATAAATTTTTTCCAACTTTCAAGATATATAATAAGAGAGACATGGAGGAAGAGATCGAGTGAATGAGAGAGAGAGAGATGCAAAGATAGAGAAGGATAGAGAGAGATAGAGAGACATTGGTAGATAGTGGTAGAGATATGGATAGAAAGAGATATAGAGAGGAGTGAGAGGGAGATGAGGGAGAGAGAGGAGGGAGAGATAGGGAGATAGAAATAAATAGGACAAGGATGAGAGAGATAGGGAGATAAAAAAAAGAGGGCAAGGGTGAGAGAGAAAGAAGGTGATAAAGATAAGTAATAGATAGCTATAGGGAGAGAGAGAGGGGGGAGGGAGATAGATATAGAGATAGAGATAGAGATAGAGATAGATATATAAATAGATAAAGAGGGAGAGAAAGAGATAGGGGGGATTATGTGTGTGCGAGAGACTAAGAGAGATATAGGGATAGAGATAAGGAGGGAGATAGAAAGCGAGAGAGAGTGTTTGTGAGTGAGAGACTTATGGAGTTAGGGATAAAGGGAGAAAGATATATCTAAATAGATGAAGAGAGGGGGAGAAAGAGGGAGAGAAGAGAGATGATAGATTTACTCTTTACAACCTTTACAATTTTGTTCCCATGTATTTAGAAAATTGACTCTTCAATATATCATTATTTTATTTCATGTGAAGAAATCAAGAGATAGGTTCAATTGTTGATGTAAGGTATAGATATCTATTAGGAAGTTTTGAGAATTTCACAAAAAATTCCATAGGATACACACATTACATCTATTATTTAACCTTTATAGATTTATAAATGTATGGAGTGCTAGAATTAGATTATCCTCGTTAAAATTTGTAGAACCCATTCATCATTGAATTTTCTAGGTCATGAGGAGTAGTAAACTTTGAATTAGGTTGACTAAATTAATCATACTTCCTTTCTTAGCATTATAATCTTTAATATACTTTTTGAATGAAAAATTAGAGTGAACAATAGTTGGATCACTATATTTCAACCTCTAATGCTTTTTACACTATTTTTATAGAGCCCATTGACGATACCATGTGGTTGGTAGAGCTTCTCAATGGGAAGGAATCTTTCATGATGGTATACAATGTCTTCCATGGATAATAAATACTCTTTTTTATATTATTTAACTTTAGCTAGTTGATTTCATAAAGTATCCCAATTAATATATTCCTTTCCCCCCAAAATCTATTATAAGAAATCTCCTTGAAATTTTTGGTTGTCATCTTTTGTGAAAGAATGCTCTATTATGATTTGGACACCAATGACAATGTCATTTCCAAATATTTTGGACAAGTTGATATGTATCACTTATAGAAGGAATGATGTGTTACCATCTTCAATTACTCTTATTATCCACTAAAAATTTCTATCCAAAAGATTCAATGTTATTTTTTAGACTACCAATATTCAAGCCTTTTATATAAGATCTCTTTACACTAATTTCAACAAGTAACACAATGAATTAGTAAACTAAATTCCACTCTTACTAAAAAAATATAGTAAAAATTTCTTTAACTTGAGTAGCACACATTTTGTGCATGCCTCATATTTTATAAGTCATCCAAATCATCCAACCTTAATGAAGCACACATTGGCACTTGATGTTCTGCCATTTTAAAAGGCACTCCTAATCATGCGATTGTCACACTGATGTTGGGAGTCACTGAGCTAGCTTTACATTGGGACATGTATTAAAATTGTTCTTTTTAGAATGGTGGTATGTGAGGGAGTTCCTGAGACATATTTATTTCCTCTCTAGATATTTCTTGGAAGTTGGAGATAGATTTTGGCACCCTAATACTCTCTTGCACTTCTAGGGGTTTTCACCTAAAAGGAGAGAAATTGGCCAAAATGGGCAATGTCTACACTCAAGATTAATGCAAATATGGATGAAATGTGTCTAAATGTAATGTCCTAAGTGAAATAAACTGATAAATATTATTTATTATTAATGAATAACTAATGAAATGCAACTTGTTGGAAAACACATTGTGATATGCAAAAACACCTAGAAAATGAATGCAAACTGCAACAGAAATGAATGAAACAAAATGTGTGCACTTGAGAACTTGATGGAGACTAGAAATTACTTTTGAAATGCTACTGATGTTGGAAATTTTTCCTACTAGGACTGATTCACCATTCTAGGCGAATTAGTCTCAAATTTGGGAAACTATTTCGGAGCCCGTTTCAAACAAAAGGGTATCCAAAACTGTAGAGAACCTATTTCAGGCATGGCAGTGTGACTCATTTTCTATCAATGGGAAATAAGTCCACTTTTGAATTTCTAAAAATTCAAAAGTGGAAACTGAAGCCTCCAGTCTGCACTTCAGTTCCTGATAGGTCTCTACCTTCGAAAGTCTGATTTCTAGACCTGAAAGTGACTTTTTGTTGATATTTTGGCTTATTCAACAAGGAGATGTCTTCAAAAAATTTTCAACTTGATCTTTAATGATTTCCAAGCCTTCAAGATGTCTAAATATGCAAACACACAAGAAGAGAAAGAGCAATGTTGAATATTAGGGCATGGGGGTTTGCTAAGTGGTCAAACTCCTTTGTAGGTAATTAAACATAAATAAATAAATAATGTAATGAAGCATGCAATAATGGAATTAATACCTTTCCATGAAGATTTATTTTGAATTTTTGCAACAAAACATGAAGAATCTGCCCTTGAATGTCCTTGGAAGCTATCTTGATGACTTGGAATGATGAAACCCTAACTTGCTTGACTTGAAAAGATGATGATTGATGAATGAATGATAAGAGATTATGAATTATGGTTTAGAGACTTATATTTATAGGCAACTCACCTTATTTTCCCATTAATTGGATCCCTAAGGCCAACATGGAGAAAAAATAAAACTTAAAATCCAACTTTTCCCACTCAAACCCCAAAAATGACTCAAATGGGACTCATTCACCATTAAGGGTGAATGGGTCCCACCTGGATGGGACTGATTCACCCTTAATGGAAAATGGGTCCCATAGGGGCCATTCTACTAGTTGGAATGCCAAGAAATAAGGAATTTAGGTTTATATGGTGACTTTGTTAGTTATTACATCAAATTATGCCTTGGGATGCACAATATGTTGCTATAGGGGCCTATTAATGATGATGTAAAGGTCAATTAGGGCTTAGGACACAAAATTCAATGTGAAAGTGAGATTAAATGCACTTTACATCATTAAAATGAGGTCCACATAGCCTAGAAAGGCATAACATCCAATGTGAATGTGCAAATCACATTACAACACTAGATTAACATTAATTTTAATATGGACTAGCAGTTTTGTGTAGTAACACGCAACAATGAGTCGATAGGTGGAGAGCAACATGAAAGGCAAGTGATGTGTAGACAGTGTTTGTGGAAAAACATTAGCATGTGAATGGCATGAGTGGGCACAATAGCTATATGTAGATGTAGATAATATAGTTACACATTAGGGAATCCAACGAACAATACAATGGATTGCTAGATATATTATAGGCGATAATTAAAGTGATTGAGTGGCAACAATATTGTATCCCATTTTTACCTTATAGTTTACCATCATTATATTATTTGAAATTATAATGGGGACCGAAGGAGGGTGTTAATCCTAATGGGTTGAAAGGTGGATATGTATATAAAGGATAAAGTGTGTAAGCAATAGTTGGTGAAAAAGTAACTTTGTAGAATATATATATACACATATAGAGGTTTGGTTGAAGAACAATTGTATTAACATTCAATTAATTATTTGGTGATAACATCATTATTATTGGTAATTGGTTTGGTGGGGTAAATAATAATATTATGTAGTTAAGTTGTTAATTAAAGAAAAATATTATTATTAAATTTGAAATCATTTCATTAAGTAATACCAATATCATTAAGTTTTATTAGTTGGGCATGTGCAAGATCATGATGGGCCAAAAGTGTTATATGATGGGTATGTGGTCGATGATTTTTAACCCAAAATTGATGAAATGAAAAGGGTTTTAAAGGAGATTCTCATCTTTCCACCAATATAAATTATGCTTTACTTTGAATTTAATAAATAATTATTATTCATTTTCTATTTGAATTATGACTAAAGTCTTGATTGATAGGCTGATTGAAAACATCTATAGTTTACAAATGATCACATTTTTGAATCCAAACATGCTTCACATTCTATGCTTCACATAATATATAGGATTAAAAAACTAAAATTGAATTTCATGAAGCTTTGACCAAGTTAAGGTGGTTAGACATATAAGTTTCTATATTTTTAAAAGTTGTAATAAAAAATCATAATTAATTTATTGAAAAAAAATTATGCAAAATGCATCACATCGATATGAGTCCTCTTCTTATATCTAAAATATTATAAAAAAATTATCATTTTATTGTGGTTAGGGTGGTTAGAAAAACACCTACTTCTTATTTTTTCCCTGAAATTTAAGTACTACCGAAATTTCAAATTTTCACCAAATAGATTTAAAAACCTAGTAGTTTAGAAACTACATTCAATTTTCTACAGATTCTATTCTTACATATTTTTAAATAATATAGATAACTTATTCAAATTTTTAAGTCAAGTTGCCTAACTTTTATTTTTCTAAGTTTTTTGCCACTTCAGGGTTTTTTTTTCCATGATGACCCCGCACATAGCCAGTTAATCATATTATAATATTATTATGGATAGGGTTGAATGTCTAAATTGATGACATTACTAATGTGTATTTAGTTGGGAAATAATAATATTGACATAAAATTAGTTGAATTCATTATTATATAAGCCCACCCCATAATTTAGCCACTACATCAATTCTTTATGATACAAATGAAGGATCTTTTTGTAGTTGGTAACAAAGAACCCTCCATCAATTATAGTTAAAAAATCTAAAAATAATACTAGTATCATTAAGTTTTATTAGTTAATCAAAATATAATATCATTATGGATAAGGTTGAATGTCTAAATAATTGATGACATTACTAATGTGTATTTAGATGGGAAATAATAATCATGGCATACTATTAGTTGAATTCATGATTATAAAAGACCACCTTATAATTTGGCCACTGCATAAATTCTTTATGATTTAAATTAAGCATCTTTTCGTAGCTAGCAAAAAAGTACCGTAGACGTATTTTGGTTAAAACAATTTAATTATTTGTGTGATGTAGAGTATAAGCAAGAGAACAATAATGAACCATGCCCAATGGAATCTAACATAAAGTGTATAAGATCAACTACTTTACTCCATTGTAAGGTCGTAAGATTAAACATATCATGAATTTTTTCTAATTCCTACATCAGAAAGATAGTGATCTATACATACAAAATATAAAGTAAAACTCAACACAATGAGGCCTGCTCTCCACCCTACCATATTGGGTCATGGAGTCTCATGGAGCCTCACCAAACCCCTAAGAAAGAATATAGATTGGCCACCACTATGATTAGTGGTGAAATGAATATTGTGTATTACAATCAATATAGAGGCACATTAGGATATGATTGTCTATTTGTCCATTGTTGCTGATTTTACAGTCACTATCATTACTCTGGAGGGGTTTCTGTAACATATTAGTTCATCAAATACCGCATTATTGTTGGAGCATGGTCTGCAAGAATAACAAAAAAGTGTGAAATTTAGTGTGGTGATTATGCAAAAACACAATGAACTGCATAACATTAACTATTTTACTTGATCACAATGATGGCAACATGAAGCTAAAACTCACAGCTACAGTCCTATGCAGAACTATCACTACAAGGACCACACCGTATACAACTTATTTGTATACAAAGTGTGAATTTTAGTGCAGTGATCATGTCTAATTCATACAAAATGTCCAAATGAGGAGATATCATTTAAGTTCTATATTTTATAATACATATCTTGCTCTGTGCTTGGAAGAGGATGAATGAAGAAATTATAATTTAGCCATACCTGCTACATGTGACAGAATGCAGTATGTACAAAAAAAACAATAGTCGATTTCCATCCCACTATATTGGCCCATGGAGCGTCATGCAGTCTCAACAAACCAGTGAGCAGGAAAATAACTTCTCCATCACTGTCACCAATGGTGAAAGAAAATTTTCAAGCACTAATGACTTAATAGAAGATCTAATGTCATCAAAAGGGCTTGAAAGCATGGTTGTTTGGGTTGTGGCTACCTACAAACATGAAAGCATTATGTCAAGTTTAGTGTAACAAAAACACACCAATGGTACACGATAAATAAATTAGAAAATATAAATACTTATACAATTAATTACAAAGATGATGCAATAAATTTGCAGTAGAACACAATAAGTAAATAAAAACTAGGCATACCTTCTGTACGGAATGGATTAAAGTCTGGACATACAAAAGAAGGTCTGCTCTCCACCCTACCATATTGGGTCATGGAGCGTCATCGACTATTCTCCCTTGGGAAAGAGAGTTCAATAAGTGGGATGTTGATTAATAACCATAGTTACAATCACTTCATCTTCATAGTTGGTTGAACTTCATTCACAAAGGTCATCCATCTATTTACCATATAAACTAAAATATCAACACCCAATTTCTTGAACTATCTCTCCCAAGGGAGAATCATGTTTTTTGGAGCAATAGTGAATATGAACAAATTGTAAAACTAGCTAAGAGCAATTAGATGATCGGGGAGGAAATTTAAAAATTCAACCACAAAACACAAAGCATAAAGGGAGACAAAGAGGGAATTGACAACAACTCAACAAAACCCTATCAAAAATTGAAGCAACATAGCCTTTTTGACAACACCTCAATAATGGAACACTATATCTTAAGCAAGAGAACAATAATCAACAATTCCCAATGGAATCTAACATAAAGTGTATAAGATCAACTAGTTCACTATGTTGTAACCATAACCCAAATCATATGAATTTCTTATGAATTCTATGTTAGAAAGATAGCAATTTCTACATAAAAATTATAAAATAAAACTCAACACAATAAGGCATGCTCTCCACCCTACCTTATTGGGTCATGGAGCCTCGTGGACTCTCACCAAACCCCCAAGCAAGAATATACACTTCCCACCACTCTAATCAATGGTGAAATGGATATTACTTATTACAATCAATATAGAGTACATTAGGATTTGATTGTGTAATTGACCATTGTTACTGATTTTGCAACCATTATCATTATTGTGAAAGGTTGTTTGTAAGACATTATTCCATCAAATACCGCATTATGGCTGGAATATGGTTTGCAAGAATAACAAAAACGTGTGAAGTTTAGTATAATGATTATGCAAAAATAGAATGAACTGCATAAAACTAACCATTATATTCCATTACAACCATCCCGATAGAAAGCTAAAAACTGATACCCATGTGCCTATGCAAAAATTTTACTGCAAAGGCTAGACCTGTTGGACGCAATGTATTGAAGTTTGGAAACACAAAAGGTGCCATTCTCTCCACCCTACCATTTTGGATCATGGACCATCATTGGCTATCACCAGACCCCTACAATTACTTACCATAAAGTAGAACAACTTTTCATGATCATGCCAATGAACAATATTGTTCAAGTGAGCAATTCAGTTGCACACATAACAAATATAAAATAGAAGAGAATAAAATGATGCCTGCTCTCTAATATTGGGTGGCCACTACTATGATGAATGGTGAAATCAATGTTCCCATTCTCTTAGCCAGTCTTATAATCACTTCATCTTCACAGTTGTTTGAAAGCTCATTCATTTGTTTAGCATATATACTGGAATATCAACATCCCACTTCTTGAACTCTCTCTCCTAAGGCAGAAGCATGTTTTTTGGAGCAACTATGAATATGAATAGATTATAGAACTTACTAAGAGCAACTAGATGATGGGGGTGGAAAAATAAAAAATATACACCTCTTCCTACTTCCTTCAATTACATCTCTACCTGCTTACTTTCTCTTCCCTCTGTTCTTTCTCCACCACCTACAAAAAATGAACAAAAAATTATTAGAACCCGTAGCTTTGCAACCATGAATGCATGCAAATAACAAAAGATAACATCCAACGACCTTCACAGATATTCCATAGAAAATGAATGCATTGCACTTCCACAGAAGCTTTCCATCCTCACTCATAGCTACCTTCAACAACAATAGAAAACCCAGAGAATGAAACCCAACAATACACTATCAATAACTGCATAGACATTCATTTTGTTTGTTGAGGACTTTAAAACATATGTTACTTGCACCATCACCACTATGTGGAAACCATATAACAATTAATGTTGATGTCGTTTCGCTAGCTGCCAGAGCTACCTTCAACAACAACATAAACCTAGAGAATGACACCCAAAAATATATTGTCAATAATTGCACAAACATTCTTTTTGTTTTATGAGGACTTTAAAATAGATGTTACTTGCACCATCAACACTACATACAAACCATTCAACAATCAATACTCATGACATTTCACTGGCCTCCTCTATAGCTACACCATTTCACCACACTCCACTATGGAATGATATAGCTTAAGCAAGAGATCAATTATCAACAATGGCCAATGGAAGCTAACATAAAGTGTATAAGATCAACTATTATAGTGGTTGTCACCACAACCTAAAACATTTGATTTTTTTGAGAATCCTATGTGAGAAAAATAGCAATCTGTACATAAAAACTATAAAATAAAACTCAACACAATAAGGCCTGCTCTCCACCCTACCATATTGGGTCATGGGCTCTCACCAAAGGCCCAAGCAAGAATATACATTTCCCACCACTCTGATCAGTGGTAAAATGAATATTACTTATTACAATCAATATAGGGTACATGAGGATATGATTGTCTATTTGACCATTGTCATTGATTTTCCAGTCACTATCATTATTCTGAAAGGTTGTTCAAGTAACACATTAGTTCATCAAACACCACATTATGGCTGGAATATGGTTTGCAAGAATAACAAAAAAGTCTGAAGTTTATTGTGGTGATTATACAAAATTAGAATGAACCACCTATAGCCTATGTGTATACAAAGTGTGAATTCTAGTGTAGTGATCAAACTTTATTGATAGACGATATGTAAATAAAAATATATCAAAGTTATATATTTTATAATACATAATTTGATCTCTACTTGCAATGGGATGAATGAAGTGATTATAATTTAGCCATACCTGGTGTGTGTGGTAGAATGCAGTATGCACAAAACAAAACAAGGCCTGATTTCCACCCTACCATATTGGCTCATAGAGTGTCGTGCACTCTCACCAAACCCCTAAGCAAGAAAATAAATTTTCCACCACTATGATCAATGGTGAGAGCAATTTTTTGACTGCCAATGACTTAATACAAGATCTAATCACATGAAAAGTCCTGTGAAGGACAATTGATTTGGTTGGTAGAGAATAAACAAATGATAAAATATAAAGACTTATAGAATTAATTACAAATGAGATGCAATGGAGTTGCAGTACAACATAGTAAGTAAATAAAATCTAGAAATTCCTTGTGCACGGAATGGATTGAAGTCTGGACATAGAAAAGGAATTCTGCTCTCCACCCTACCATATCAGGTCATGGAGCATCATCAACTATGACCAAACCCACAAGAAGTGCAACATTAATTTTCCACCACTTTGGTCAATGTTGAAGGAAATGCTTTGGCACCTAAGGAAATGTGTTCAGTGGAAATCAAAGTTATACATTGTTTCATAATTTGACATGGAGTTGTGAAATTGGAAATGAAAAAAAAGATACATATGCTTACATTGTATATAGATGGAATATAGCTAAAGTCCATACAACATGTGAAAATGTGGGATCGTAAAGCCATTTAGCATTTTTGGGGAGCCCTACATCTTGTATAAAAATAAAATGTAGTTGTAATTTAAAATTGTTTTAGTGGAATATACCCACACAGAAGCAAACTATGAACTTTGGTACTACGAACATGTTTTATTGGCAAGAAATATCTAAAATACAAAACTTAAGTCGATGTATAATTTATAAGAAAAATATATGTAATAGCACAATTACATGTCACATATAAAAAATGATAATGAAGTGAATTTAGATAGGGTGCAGATTCTATATGCATAAAGGTGAAGAGGAAAGGAGAAGCAATTCACTTACCATAAAGAAGAGCAACTTTTGGTGATGATGATAATGAATATTTTTGTTGGAGAAGATTATCTTGTTTGATTTATAGTGCACTCTAATTGTTGGTATGTATCATGTAGTTTCTAGAAAAATAAAAAGGCAGGTCTACATAGTTCAAGTGAGAAATCTAGTTGCTTTCTATTTGGTGCAATGTTTCTGTATGTCTAACCTTTGAGACAAATCTAAGCCTTTCTGAAGAGGCAAATATATACGCATTTTTCATTGTACAAAGCACAAAATAATTGTGATTGGAAAACCAATGGGTAAAAAAACCTAGGGTAGCAAGCAACAGACCACAAAAAAAAATGGATTATGTTAAGAATTTTATTCTATTGCAAACATAGCAAGGAAATGGAGGCCATACAAAGAAGCATAGAAATAAGTTCATGGTGAGAAGCCCATGCAAACCACTGGCTTGTTTTTGAAGAGAAGCACTGGAAAAAAAATTATCACAGGGGATGCGTTGCAAAAGCCAATCCATGAATCAAACAATATTGGTTTGAATAAACTATATAGTCTCTCCCAATACAACCTTAATTAAATGGGAAAAATATACCCTAAGACAGAGAACAAAAATGAACTCTCCCTTACAAAAAACAAGGAAAATTGTATAACTTGAGCTATTTGATTTACTTGCGCAGAGGAAACAAGCATTACTTTGCATAGGTTACCATGCGAGCATTGTCTCATGTATGTGCTACATATATTGCCAATGGTTGCAATAATACTTTGCATTTAAAACTCACCAAACTAATTGAGCAGTTTGTAGTAGTTTCAATAACGCATTGTTCAACACTGGGTTGTGGATTGAGCTACATAACATACATAATAGACATTATAGCCAAGAACCATATGACATCCACATATAGCATGGCACTATAATTATGTATTGCAAAGAAATAGCAAGAACACTTGGTAACCATTAGATGGATACCCAGACATCATACTTACATAGACAAATACATCATAGACACATGTATATCTACACATAACTCTATCAGGATATTATATGCACTAAGAACATTGTAAACAAGATGAAAACAACATTATCTTTAAAACAACTCATAGATACTTGTAAATATTGAATTGTGTGTGCATATATGCATAGATATCCAATACATGTACAAATATCTACACACATTTGTACCAAGAAGTTGTATACATGGGGAAATCTCAATTACATGCATGTATATTTATCTATATGCATAATAAAATGTACACATACATACAACTATGTCCACAAGTAGATATATGAGCAAGTGTAGACAACGATACATCTCTTAAAAAGGACAAGAACTCTATATAAATAAATAGTATAAAATTAAATCAGAAATATACACTTAAAACGTAACCAAATTATAAGCAACATGAATAATAGAAAAGAAAACAACTATATCTTTTTTAGTTAAACATTATAAGTTATACTTCATTGTCTTAATCTATAACCACTCAAACAAAAAACAAAGCAATAGCAGTAGAAATGAAATGTATTTTTGATGTGAGAACCAGTGCGAGGGAACAAAACAAACTAAATTTGTAACCAACATGAACTATAAGAAATATACAAAGTCACAATTAGCCATGTTTGTTTTGGTGTTCAAGGCAATACGACAACTATCTCTGGAGACTACTGCATGGTAGGAGAAATAGTAGACAAATTTGATAGTAAGAGCTTGCACTCAACTTCAAAGTTAACCTTTGCAACCTTCACTATTGTTGTTTTCAATTTTGTTTCTGAATTATAATTTTGATTTTTGATTAGAACAGTGAAAACAAATGATGTGTAGGCGATAGCATTGATAACAGACTCAACAATCATTTCAGCGGTAGACTCATATTGGAACATGTAAATTTGTTTTGCTAAAATTTGTAATAGGCTTGTTGCAACCTCATCAAAAGTAGTTTCCTAGAGCTCATCTCTGTGGTCTTCCATTTTTAGTTGCAATAAATATGGAAATTCATAGTTAGTTATTATTCTCTAGAATTTTTGGTAGAACCATGTATTTTGCTTAGATTGTTCACACTTTTTCTTGCATTTCCTACCATTCACCTCCAATGGGCATGAAACATAACATAATGCATCAGTTTTTATAAATTTTACTGTTGCCTTGAGAGTAGCTTGAAAAGTCTCTGGCAAGCTAGGGTAGTGGTCCAACATATATGCAATAGTGACTCTCCCATTTCCCAAAGTAACCTTTCGAGGGACTGGCCGGGGTGACTCAACAGTAGGTGGATCAATATATCCTCTTTCAAGCAATGGTTTTGCTTCTGGTATGTCAGGATTTATATATAGAAGAGTCCCTATGGATATGTTGAAAACAACTCCATTAAAGTACCCAACACGTGCATTTTTAACAAGGATGAGAGCTGAACCAAGGGTGTACAATCTCTCCAACTCATGACTCTTTGCTTCCTATTTTGAGCCCCACAAATTAACATCAATTGAAAAGGATGAAAAATCATTAAGTTTAATAGCTCTCTGAATTGTTTGGGACTAATATTTTCTCTGTATAGTCGACACCATTCCCACATGCACCATAGTGCCAATAACATCAATTAAACTGTTATTAGTACAATTTGAAATTTCATTTAATGGGGTGAACTTAAATACTTTCTATAGCACAAAGGCCTCATCATCACATTATTTTAAAATTGAACTTTGATCCAAAATGATTTCCATCTTGTTGTTTAACTTATTAATTTTTTTGTTTGATTATCTCACTGATCCCTTTGACACATAATAAGTACATCCCACCTCAACCCTATCATAATGCAGCTCTATAATGTCATTAAAGCACATAATCCATATTTTTGCGCCCTCATCGTCAATGATATCAAAGCTAAATACCTCCCCCTCACGCCCTTGCCTGCTATAATGGTGCATATCCCTCTTTGTTGTTACACAACCTTTTATCATCCATTTGGTTTGGTAAACATTCAACCCTTTAACAGGGCTGATTTTTGTAGGAGCATCTAGCTACCTTGGGGATGAATTAATTACAAAAGTGGATGCTTGTTTATTCTTCTTGATCTCTAAACAAATATTTAGGTTTTCCAATTAGCTAGCAATCTGTCATTTTGACATCTAGGGATAGTATGACAATTTCCCTAGAATGAAACAAACATTAAATACTTTAAAAGGAAGCCCCCACAAACAAGGAAGTAAGAAACTACAAGTACAAGCAAGGTAGAAGTATATCAAACCTCAATTCACACAACTTTATAGACAAATATTTTTTCAAGCACACAATCAAACCTATTTTCAATTCGCCTGTAAACAAAAGGTCATTGTATTTTGTAGGAAAATTTTCCATTGGCATGTGGTTTCTATCAGACAAGACGACTTTGTACTGGTCGACTAGGCTTTGATCACCTCCTATTTTTTTTAAGACATTAGTTGGAGGAATAGAGATGGGACAACATCTCCAACATTTATAAATTGTAGCACATCTTTTCTTAAGGCTGGATTCACATTTGTAGCCTACAAGGCAATTAAACTCAGCGTAGTGGCAGCAATGAGATATTTATAACTATTACTCAACTCTAAAAGAAAACAATAATATTGAGACATTTGGAAACTAAATAGTTTTCCCCTATAACACATAAGTTACTAAAAAAGGCCAATAAATTGAGGGGAAACAAGATAAACATTTCAAATATAAATAAGTTAGAACATATATCATAATAATTGTTAATTCAAATGAAGTATATTCATGGTTTGTTTGGTGCACTTGAGAAACTATCAAGATAATTGGTAGTGTGTGTGGAAAATGTTAGTATCAAAATAAGATAATAAAAACACACCAATGCAACATTAAACTAAAGAAAACTAGATAAAATGATATCAAAGAGAATTCAAATAGAGCTTCTTCAGAATCGTTCCATTGTCCTCTATCTCCAGTGATTTGCTTGAAGCTGTTGCTCTCAGATTGTGTAACCAAAGCTTCTCAGAATGGCAACCTGCAGAACGAGTATGCAAAGGGAGTGTAATTCTCTATCCTATATGTTGGTGGAGTGAATTGTGATATACAGATATGCACAGGGGCTATGGATTGTGAATGCTATTGAAACTATACTATGAGGATGATAAGCCATGACATGGATTGCTAATATGCTAAACTATGCTATGCTAAAAACTAAAATGCTATTAATGCTGGAAGGCTAATTGACTATAATTTTCCTGTACAAAAGCTTCTATGTTTTTTAGAGACCCGACAATCCCTTTTATAGATTTTCACAGGCAAGAGCCTGGCTGGAAAAGATCAATGGTTGTGAGATTGTCTGGTAAATCTAAATGGTGAGAGATGGAGAGGTTGAGAGGAAGATGGAAGATGTTGGGAGGTTGGAGAGAAGAAAGTTTGTTTGTCTTCAACCCACGGGAACAAGCTTGCTCAGAAATAGAGAAATTAATTTTTTGTTTTGAAGTTGTTTCATGGTTGTTGGAGATTATCCAATATTAAATAAATAAATATATTTAATTTTGTGTGAATTTGAGGATTTAAAAGATTTTTGAAATATTTGATGTGAATGAACATTAAAAGATTTAATTAAATATTTTGGAATATTTAATTACGATGTGACTTTAGAAGAATTAATTAAATATTTGGAATATTTAATTGCGATGTGACTTTAGAAGAATTAATTAAATATTTGGAATATTTAATTGTGATGTGACTTTAGAAGAATTAATTAAATATTTGGAATATTTAATTGTGATGTGACTTTAGAAGAATTAATTAAATATTTGGAATATTTAATTGCGATGCGACTTTAGAAGATTTAATTAAATATTTGGAATATTTAATTGCGAATGGAATTTAGAAGAATTTTAGAATAGAAGAATACTTAATCTTTATTTGAATAAAATATTCAATCCAAGATTATATGATAATTAATATAAATAAATCGTAATGTTTATTTAATTAATTAAGAAATGGATAAAAAAAGTGATTAAATAAACTTATTTATTTAATCGAAATGAAAGAATGAACAAATATAAATAAATTATTTAAATTTATTTATACGCAGATTGAATTCAGAGATTTTATTAAATATTAAAAATATTTAATTAATTACCACACTATGTGATGTGACCATTTTTAGATGTATACATTTTGCCCCTCTTTGAAGTGATGTGTTTTACGCATTGCTTCAAAGAATTTTGAAATTTTCCCTAGATGCTGATTATCGAATGTTAACAGGTATATGCCCCCTCAGACGATGAATTGATAAGATTTTGATTTTTTTTTTTGAATTTTTAGATTTAGTTTTTTTGGAATTTTTTGATTTTTATATGATTTTTAAGATGTCAATTCATCGTTCAAAAATTATGATGCGAATAAATTGACGTGGAAAGATGTGAGATGAAAAATTGATGACTTAAATTGCCCCTGCAATGATAAAATGTGATAAAATGCCCCAATTTTGCCTTTAAATAGGTTAAAAATGTCATTTTCCCATTTTAACCTAGAAAAAATTGTAATTTTTGAGCTCTGGAGTGAGAAAGATGGCACTTCCTATTCACCAGCACCATTTCGAGCGCATTCGACGATATCAACGACCGACGCACTATGGACCCGCTGTATGTACCCCGTTAAACTTTTTCTATTTGAAAATTTTCTGTTTAGGGACGTTTATCCATGTTTTAATGTGAAAGGGTGTGTTTTAGCGCCCTTCAGTCTTTTTGTAGCGCCCTTGATAATTTCCATAGCACCCATGATTCTGTAGCGCCCATGAAGGTTTCTATAGCGCCCTTGATTATTTCTGTAGTGCCCATGATTTTGTAACACCCATGATTTGATGTTGTTTGGTGTGATCAGTTTGTTCCCAAGGTTGTTGGAAAACAAATAGTAGCAGATAAATTTGCTTTTAAAGTTGTTAAAAACAAATAGAACTTGTTTGATAAGTTTTCTTCTAAAGTTGTTAAAAACAAACAAGATTGTGATAAATTTGTTTTCCATGATGATAAAAACAATTTGGTTGATAAGTTTGCTTCTAAAGTTGTTAAAAACAAACAGAATTTTGATAGATTTTCTTTCCATGATGTTGAAAAACAAATTGTTGATAAATTTGCTTCTAAAGTTGTTAAAAACAAATAGGATTGTGATAAATGTGCTTTCCATGAAAATGAAAAACAAATTGTTGATAATATTCAGATTTGATTGATTTTTCGTGATGATTTGATATTGATGTTGCTCTAACTTGATGATTCTTCCTATTAAACAGGAGAGATTGGGCGTCTTGCAGTTATGGGAGAAATTCCCGAAGACATGGAGATTGATTCCGCAGCTTGTACAAGCAGATAGATATGTGATTGAGGCATGCAGACTGACCTCATTACTTGAGATGCCTGAGGTGCATCTCAATAGAGGTTTATTGACAACACTTGTAGAGAGGTGGCACAGTGACATGAACACCTTTCATTTGCCGACAGGAGAGATTACCGTGATTCCAGAGGACGTATATCGCATCCTGAGGATTCTAGTGATGGGCGAGATAGTGAGATTTGACGCCTGGGAGGCAAGAGGTACTGATGCTTTGAGATGGATATTTAGAGATGATCAGATTGCAGGATATTATATCTCATGGGCAGAGATGATAGATTCATATGCACCCTTACCTTCTATACTTGCAGGCTTCATTAGAGGTGTGTTGTGCCCTGACCATAGGTTGAAGGGTTTTGCAGTCGGGTGGGGTCATGTACTGGAAAGTATGGTGATGCAAGGTACATGATATGCTTGGGGATCATGCATGCTTGCACACTTATATGATGAGCTACACCATATTGTGTATGGTGGAGGCCAGAGTTTAGCTGTCGGTTGTTCAGTTTTGCAGATATGGGCATGGGAGCACTTTGTTGTTATGTGACCATTGACTCGAGGATGACGGCCTATCGGTCGATCGTACAGATTTAGATATACCGATGTTATTGCTTAGCTGAGGTTGGGAAAACTAGATCATTGGCAGTGTCTTTTGGATGATCTCAAGACAGTATGCTGGTGGCCCTATGTAGATTGTGAGGCATGGCCAGAGGATGCTAGGGAGATGCCCTTTGTCTTTACTTCCAAATATCTAATTGGTCATACTCCTAGGATTATTGAGAGGTTTCTGCTTGGTCGGGTATGGCAACAGTATGGTCGGCCTCAGGGTATGCCATAGGGTTCTTCTATTTACGCACGTTGGCAACAAGAGGTTATAGTGTGGGGTCCACAAATTTCATATGATGCAGCAGTGGCAGAGTTCACCAGTTTGGGAGTACAAGCATGGGACTACAGAGCTAATATTCTTGATGGGGGGATGACTCCAGAGTATGGTCAGTATGTGTTGGAACATCCTGCGCCATAATTATTTGATCCCAATGAGCCTGTCGCTCCAGTTGCAGGGCAAAGACCACCAATAGGGGGACATCGGCGACAGTGAGATGGATTCAGAGGGTGATGACTCCGAGGAGGATGATGATGATGAGTTAGATCCGGATGGAGATAGTAGTGATGAGGAGAGTGGGGGTGATAGTGGTGGAGGTGGTAGAGGTGGCAGAGGTAGTGGGAGAGGTGGTAGAGGTAGCGGCAGAGGTAGTGGTAGAAGTGGACCTCAGATGAGACATTCAACTCCATCGTCTTCAGTAGATCTAGTGGGGCTAAGTCAGATATCTACCTTGTAGAGTAGAGTGCAGAGTTTACAGGATTAGTTAGCACAGGCACAGGCCTTGGTTACACAGCTACAAGGATAGTTGATGACAATGACGGCTGAGAGAGATACAACCAGATGACAGGGTGAGCAGGCCATGGCCCTAGCTGACAGTTTGCAGAGAACAATAGCAATTACCTCAGTCGGTGACATGATGAGAGAGGTGACCAGAGCCACCTGGGAGGTAGAGTTCTATAGGACCAGGTACCATGATGCAGTGCCACCCGAGTGGAGAGTGAGTTATACATAGTCTCAATCTACACATAGTCGCTCTCAGACTACCAGCAGGGGTGTATCACAGCCATTACCTCCAGGAGGACCATCAGGGGTAGGTGGAGCAGGTCCATCAGGTGTAGGTGGGATAGGTCCCAAACCAGCACCATTAGAGGATAGCACTTCATAGTGATTTTTATATGATGTCTTTTTGATACTCTATGGAGACATTTGTATACACATTGATATGATCCCATTTTTGTATATTATTTGACACCTTTGTACACTCTGACATTCATTTGTGAGATATATGATATGCAACGATGATTCCTTATGTGATGAATGCATCTATTTTCTATATGCCTGATGGTATATGTGATAGTTTCACGATGTTATGCTCATGATGTATATGTATGCATGATTTTTAGATATGAAAATGAAAGTGCAACATTATGATATGATTGTGATCGATTGATGAATGAATATGAATATGAAATGATAGATGGTACAATTTATGAATGCCCATGAATGTTTTGAATATGATATATGCTTTGTTTTTATGATTTTTTGATGCAAATATGTATTAAAAATGTATGTGATGATGTTTTTGTGAATGTCAGAATGTACTTAGTCATTTTTTTGGAAAGATATGAATTTTTGATACTTTGCTAGCTTTTTTGGAAAAATCTATAAATGCAAAATGTAGATTCTAAAATGAATGTAATTTATACTAACCATGCAGGGTATTTATACAATATTGCCATTCTGAGAGCTTATTTGTGCTTTTTGTGTCATCATAGAGCATTGAAATGTTGAAAGTTAATACAAGCATCAAAGGGTATGTTAGCACCAGTGATGACCTGAGTATTGCTTTCATGAATTTTGATATAGCAAGATAATACAAGCATCTAGGTATAATTGAACCGAGATGACTTGAGTATCGCTTGCATAAACAGACAAGAGTTAACCCGTTTCCCATGCAAATTCTAAAATGTCATCAATGATACTTAGTAGAGCATGTCTCGCGACCAATTTTCATAGTACTAATGATTCACTCACAAACAACAGACAAAGAAAAATCATACTCCTTCCTTGCTTTTCTAGTTTAGTACATCATCGAATTGCTCCAGAGATATGATAGAAAATCAACCAACAATTCAAATTTTGCCTAATGTATTTCAAACATTATTTAGATTAAGATCATCCAACTTGGTTATCAACATTGATGTTTTTGTTTTGATTAACGTTGTTTGGACCATGTTGTTTGATTTCATTGGCATTGAGTGATCGTTTTGGTGTTGTGGTTGATTTGATACGTCAATGTATGTTGCGTTTTGTCAAACCGTAATTTGTCTGTTTGTGATGTTCTAAAAGCTTGTTGCCCCTCTCTTGTTTAGTCTATGTTTTTGCCCCCAGTGTAAGCACAACTGAAATATGATGTGTATGTACAAATTTTATCAAGCCATGATGAAACACAAGAATTCTCATTACATGATATGGATATGGTAGATATGTACATATGATAGATATGGATAGATGATGTCGTAAAGCGAATGCAAGACATAGGCTAATAGATAGAGGAGCCTATTTTGATCACAAGTAGCGCTTGTTTGCCAGGGTTTCACCACTTGTTTTTATTGCACTTTTTGCAAGACTTTTTCTGATTTTTATGTATTTTTTTAGGACTTTTTCTGATTTTTTTGTATTTTTTCAAGAATTTTTTAGATTTTTATGATTTTTTCAGGACTTTTTTAGATTTTTATGATTTTTCATGACTTTTCAAATTTTATGATTTTTAGGACTTTTTTAGATTTTTTATGATTTTTTCAGGACTTTTTCATATTTTTACGATTTTTTCAGGACTTTTTTAGATTTTTTTGTATTTTGGTATTTTAGACATAGAACTTCTTTAAATGAATGTTGTTGATCGGCTCTTCAAATAGGTCCCCTTCTGATGTAGATAATTGATATGCTCCAGAATCGTAGGCTACAATGATGACAAATGGACCAAGCCAATTTGGTTCAAAATTTCCTTTCTTTTCTCTGTCTTGTTGATTGCGTGGATTTTCTTTCAAGACTAAGTCACCTACTTGAAATTTTTGTGGTTTAACTCTATGATTGTAGCTATGGGACATAACTTGTTGATAACCCTTCAAATGATTAGCTGCATGTTGACGTCTTTCATCTAACAGCTCTAGCTCTTGTAGAAGAGATACTCTATAGTCTTCATCATTTATCAATCCTTTGAGTGAGACCCTAAGCAAAGGTCTTTCAACCTCTAATGGTAAGATCACTTCTACTCCATATACCAAGGCATATGGGGTGGCTCCTATTGGTGTGCGAATGCTAGTTCTGTATGCCCACAAAGTTGGATTTAACTGAACATGCCAATCACGACCGACATCATTTACCGTCTTCTTCAAGATCTTCAAGATTGTTTTGTTTGAAGTTTTTGCTTGACCATTTCCTTGTGGATAGTAAGGTGTAGAGAACCTATGTTGGATGTGAAATCTTTCACAAAGTTCATCAACATCCTAATTCTTGAAAGGCCTCCCATTATCAGTAATGATAGAATTAGGAATTCCATATCGACAGATAATGTAATTCAGGATAAATGAAGAGATTTGTTTACAGGTCATGGTCGTCAAAGGAACAACTTCGATCCATTTTGTAAAATATTCTATAGCTGTGATGATGAATTTATGCCCATTTGATGATGAAGGATGAATTTTTCCAACAAGATCTAGTCCCCACTGAGAAAAAGGCCATGTTGGAGTGAAAGGCTGTAGTTCATGTGTAGGTGCATGAATAAGATTCCCATGGATCTGGCATTTAAAAAACTTCTTGACAAGAGTAAGAGGTTCTCTCTCCATGGTAGGCCAATAATATCCCATTCTAACAAGTTTCTTGGCTAAGGTTAAACCACTTGAATGAGTTCCACAAATACCACCATGAACCTCTTGTAAGGCTTTTTCAGATTCGTCACGTTCAAGACATCGAAGGAGCGTACCATCAAGACCATGTTGGTAAAGGATATTGGTGATCAAGGTGAAGCGGGATGATTGGCATATAAAATTCCTTTTTTGGTTTCAGGATAAGTCCGGCGATAAGATGTTATTTTTCAGGTAGGTATAAATTTTGCCATATAAAGGTGAATCAAAACTAGTTAAATGGCATATGACTTGGGTCTTAGGATTATCATAGGCAGGAGAAAACAATTGTTCCACCAAGAATTCGTACCGTGTTTGATGTTCTGATAATTGTAACAAGGAAGCAATAGTAGCCATTGCATCTGCAGCTTTATTATCAATCCTTGGGATTTGGGAAAAATTGATTGCCACAAAATACTTTTTAAAATCATCCACCATATTCTTATAAGGTAGAAGCTTCATCTTTAGTTTGATAATCATCATTTATTTGATTAATGACAAGTTGTGAATCGCCATAGACTTGCAACTATGTAATCCGCCAGTCCAATGCTATCTTCATTCCTGTGAGCAATGCTTCATATTCAACTATGTTATTTGTGCAAGGAAACATCAACCGATATGATTTTGGAATGGTATGTCCTTCAAGTGTGACAAAAAGAATCCCTGCCCCCAAGCCATGTTGCGTGTAGGATCCATCAAAGTACAATGTCCATGATTTCTTAATTGTTGCTATGAAGACGTCTGCATTAGGAAATTCAATGTGCATTGGATTTTCTTCTTGTAAAGGTGCTTCGGCCAACTGATCTGCGATGACCTATCCTTTTATAGCTCTTCGATCTACATAGTGAATGTCAAACTCACTCAAGATCATTACCCATTTTGCAAGTCTTCCTGTTAAGGTAGCTTTGCTTAAGAGGTATTTTAATGGATCAATTTTGGTTATCAGCTTAACTGTATGAGCCAACATATAGCGTTGCGACTTTTGGGAAGCAAACACTACTTCTAGGCAAGCTTTTTCAATAAAAGTGTAGTTTAGTTCATGACTTGTTAAAGTTCCGCTGATATAGTATATAGCCCTTTCTTTTCTTGTAGAATCCTCCTATGCTAGTAATGCTCCTAAAGATACTTTTTTTGCTGAAATATAGAGTATGAGGGGCTCTCCTAGAACTGGTAGAATTAGAACTGGTGGATTCATGAGATATTGCTTGATTTGATTAAATGTTTCTTCACACTTTTCCTCCCATTTGAATGGGACATTTTTATGCAATAGATGTGTAAATGGTAAGATTTTGTCTGCCAGTTGAGCTATAAACCTCCTGATGGATTGTAGTCATCCTTGCAGTGATCGAAGCTGACTAATATTTCGTGGTGGCGGCATGTCCATTATAGCTTGTACCTTTTCTAGATCAACCTCTATGCCCTTTTTCTGAAACAATATAACCCAAGAGTTTTCTAGATTTAATGCTGAAGACACATTTCTTTGGATTGAGTCGAACATTGAACTTCTCCATTCTGACAAAGATCTTTGACAAGATTTCAAGATGTCCTTCTCTTGTATGAGATTTGGCCAATAAGTCATCCACATAGTCTTCCATGAAGGTGTGCATCATGCCATGGATAATGGTTGCCATTGCTCTTTGATAAGTCGCTCCTGCATTCTTTAACCCAAATGGCATTACATTCCAGTAATAGGTACCCCAAGGGCATGTGAATGTTGTTTTATCTTGATCTTCTGGTGCAATCTTTATCTGGTTGTATCCTGAAAATCCATCAATTAATGAATACATTGCATGACCAGCAGTTAAATCAACAATCATATCTATGTTTGGCAAAGGGAAGTCATCTTTGGGACATGCTTTGTTCAAATCTTTGAAATCTGTACAAATTCTAATCCTTCCGTCCAGCTTTGAAACAGGTACGATATTGGAGATCCATTCTACATAGTCAATAGTCCGAATGAATCCAACATCTAAAAGCTTCTTTAATTCTTCTTTAACCAATAATGCAACATGTGGATGCATTTTTCTGAGTTTTTGCTTCACAGGTTTTTCCCTTGCGTTTATAGATAGATGATGCATTATCAGATTAGGATCTAACCCTGGCATATCAGCATATGACCAAGCAAAATTGATTTGATTCTCCTTCAAGAACTCTATGAATTTCAGTACTTCTTCCATTGTTAATGATGCTGCTAGTTGCAAGATTTTTGGCTGCTTTGCTGCACTTATGTTGATTGATTATGTGGGCTTAATCAAAACAGAAGATCTTTCTTGATAATGTTTGGGAAGAGTGTCAAGTTTCTCATCCTTCAGTGCCTCAAAAAGGTTTTCACCGTTGGATTCACTCTTTATTTTTCTCTTGTTGTGATCTACCACTGTCATTTTTCAGTTTTCACCAATAAATCCATCTTTTATTTCATTTATTTTGCAGCTAAGAGACTTGACACCCTCCCTATCAAAATCTTGAGTATGAGATTCTTGGATGAAACAATTGTTGTCTTCATTATATGAACAAAGGAAATTTACAATAACCTCATCATCATAGAATGTATGGATATGGATAGGTGCATCGTTATCCGAATCAATAAGTTCCAGATAGACTAAAGGCATGGAATCATTAGGTTGGGTAAGGTCTTGGGCTGTCAAAGTCCTGATATGGGTGTCATTTTCATGATGGACAAGGTCTATAATGGTATTCTCTTGTTGATTATCAATCTCGATAAAATCTGAATTGTCCTCACTTGAGTCATCGCCATATCGTGGTTCAAATTCAAGTGATTGTGTTCCTGAGGTTTCTCCTTGTATGAGAATGGGTGCATATTTGTGTATGGTATCCACATGTTTGTCTCTCCAAAATTCATCATTATAAATGGTGTCCCATTCATATTCATTGGAATCAGTGTCTGAACTATTTTGCAATTGAAAAATTGATTCATAAAATTTTTGTAGAGTGACATCTTCATGGGGTTTATTTGAAATTGATTCTCCTTCATGATTTTGTTGTGCTTGCTGTGAAGTTGACTCTTCTGTATCCTTACCATATCCAAGTCCTGTTTTATCTTTTGGATGTATTGAAATAGGTTGAATTGGCTCCATGATTCCTTCTTTTCTTTTTCCTATCAGACCATTTCCTTCATAGCCCATTCTTTTCATGATAGTATACCCTTTGCCATATTGTTTAGTAGGTAACTTGATGTGCAAGAGTGATTCATCTTCATCTTTGTATAGCCAACTTAGGATGTCCCTATCTTCGGCTTCTTCCTCAATGTTGTTAGCTTTAATGAATTTTCCATCAAACTTTGTGATTGGCACAGAAGTTTGGGATGTAGAGGTTGTTACAATCTTGTGATTTGATAGGGTTGGCTGACCATGTGACCTCGGAGAAGGAGGTAAGGTAGAAAGGGATAGCGAATATTCGCCTACTCCTTTGTCTTTGAAATATAGCTTGGTGTCAAGATTCTTTGTCAATTCTTGCAATTGGTCTTGTAGATTGGAAGAAGCAGTAAGAGCCTCCCTATTGTGTGGTACAAAGGCGTCTTGAGTTTCTCAAAGATTTGAACAAGTTTGGGTGCTATTATAATCAACTTGTATAGTTATTTCTTGTCCATCATATGGAAACTTGATGCATTGATGATACGTTGATGGTACTTCCTACATATCATGAATCCATGGGTGACCCAAAAGGATTTTATAGGAAAGATCATGATCTAGAACCTGACAAAATGTATTTTTCACAACAGGTCCCACTCTGATAGGTAGCATTATTAGTCCTTTAGAAGCTCTTTCTTCATCATTATATGCCTTGATAGTTATTTTCCTTCGTGGATCAATGGAATTTTCTGATATTCCTAAGGCATGTATTAGCTTTAAGGTACAAATGTTTAAACTGGCTCCTCCATCTATGAAGACACGTCTAATTCGGTGTTTATGGATCATGACTTCAAGATAAAGCGATGAATTATGCAGATGTGTCATGGAGGCATCATCTTTTTCAGAGAATGAAAGACAAGTGGGGGAAGACAAATGTCCCACCATGGCTTGAAATTTGTTTACATCCAGATGAGTGTTGATGGTTGTGTTTACAAGAGCTTCCTCTAAAATATTCTTGTGTACGTGGGATATTTTTAGAAGTTCAAGAATGGAAATTTGAGCTGATGTTTTTCTCAATTGATCAACTAGATTATAATTACTTGGAGGAATAGCTGCCTTAGATGAACTTCCTTTTAAAACAAATTTTTCTTGTCCTCTCGTAGTCACATTAACCTATTGATATTCTTGTTTTTCCTTGATTTTAATAATATTAACCTGTTGATCATTTGCATAGATGTGGCAGATTATGTTGTCTTCAACATTATTTATGATTTTCGCTTTAGTATCTGACATTTCCCCCTTTTGATAGTTTGTTAAAGGATCTTCGAATGATTGATGATCACCATTGGTATGATGTCCTTCAATTATGATAGTGCCATTGTCAATTAAATCTTGTACTAGATTTCGCAAGGCTTGACAATTATTTGTTCTATGACCTTTACATCAATGATAATTGCAATAATACGAGTCATTCCATGATGGTGGTTTGACTCGTGGCTCATAATCTCTTTGTTGTGGTAAGGTGATAACCTTATTATCGAGAAGCTCCTTGAGAGAATACTCAAGAGATTGACCCAAAGTGGTAAAATTCCGTCGATTTCTGAAGAATGAAGGTCTTGGTAGACTTGATGTTTGGGTATTGCCAAGATTGTTATTGAAATTTCCATGATTATCATTGGTGTTTTAATTGGTCATGTTTTCTTGATTGGAATTTTGTCCTTGTTGATTGTTGTTTCCTTGTTGGTTGATATTTCCTTGTTGGTTGTTTCCTGGAGCACTTGATAGGTTGAAGATAGATGATCTTGTTCGTAGATTGTTTGCATCCACTATACCATCATTGACGACATTTTTATTTCTGTTCCAAAACCTTTTTTTATCATTGTTGTTTTGGTTGGATGAACTTGGATTATCAAGTTTTATCACTCCTCTTTTGACCAAAACCCCTTCAATGATGATTGCGTTCTCAATCAATTTTTGAAAGTTATGAGGACAATGAAGATTAATCCTGTAGCTTAATTCTTGATCTAGGCTATTGATGAAGATATCCATCTTTTCCTTTTCAGGAATAGGATGGGAATATCGTGCAAACAATCTTCTCCATCTTTGCAAAAATGTAGTAAAATATTCCCCTACTTTTTGTTTCACTTTACAAAGATCAAGCATGGTTATCTGGTGTTGAATGTTGTAAGCATATTGTGATATAAATTGATTTATTAACTCCTCAAAGGTTTTGATGGGGGGAGTGATCTTGGAAATCCATTCCATGGATTGTCCACCCAAACTTCATGGAAACAATCGCATTAAGTAGGTATCTTCATAAGCAAATTCTAGACTCATATTTCAAAAATCCCTCACATGTTCAATGGCGTTAGTTTTCCCATTGTACCTATCAAATTTAGGGATTTCGCAATGTTTTGGAAAAGGGATCATTTGAAGACTCCTATCAAATGGATAAGGAGATATGTCATCCAAAACATACTTCTTTGTTGCACCCCCTTGAATTTCCTTTATTTGCCCTTGTAATTCTTTTATCTGTTGAGTAAGGGCACTAAAATCATTAGGAGGAGTTTTAGGATTCTCTTTAATCCCTTCTATATCAAAATCAGAAGGTAACTTAGCTCCTTGATTAGCTAATGAAATGAAATATCTTTCTTTGTTTTGTTCTAAAATCCTTTCCATAAAAGTATGGAATTGGGGATCTTGCTCTGCTTCTTGAAGTTTTTCTTCTGTTATCTCTTCAATATGAAATGGATTCTCTTCCTTCTCACTATTATCACCCATTTTTCTTGTGGTACTTTCTCTTTCATCTTTTTCTATGTGCTTTCGAGATCTCGTGACAATAGGCATAAGCTTTGCCCCAAATTCTACTAACTTTTGATCAAAAGAAATTGGATAGTTCAATTCTTGATGGATATGAAAGTCATGATAGAATGAAGATTCTATGACTTAAAAGATTTCTAGTCTTTAGCTTGTGTTTTTCCCTAAGTGAAAGGATGAAAATCCTGTTGACGGGAATGTAAGCAAAAGATCAAGAAAGAAATGATTTTTCACTTTATGAAGTTTGATCGTAGCTTCGTAAAAAGATGGATTTTGTGAGAAATGCCTAATGTGATTAAGTTTTCTATTGCAAAAATTGATTTGGACGAGTAGAATATTCAATTGCAGGTTGGGGAATATAAGAAGAATGAATACGTTAACTGTGGTTGTGCCTTTGAGAAAGGGCTCTTCTTTGAAAGAAATCTCGTGACTATAATGGTTCTACAGTATAATCATCAGTGAAACCTCTAACAAAGTCATGATATCGATGGACAAAGGTTCTATGTTTAAGTAAAACATTTCAAATTTGGTACAAGAATCATCTTTTCTTCAATAGTTTCTTGTAGCTAAGGGGTTTCTTTGGCTTTTTGATTCATTTGAAAATGGACTTCTTGACAAAGGTTGTGGATTTCCAATCTCTTAACATGAGGGTAATCAATGTAATTGTGAGTTTAGGATGATCTTTACTCAATTAATGTTTTGAAGACACATCAAGCAAGTTGTAGAATAGTTGTTTTTAAGTCCTATACTAAACATCAAGTGTATGATCAAAATGTTTTTCAAAAAAAAATTTCACAGGTTTTACACATGATAGATAGTTCAAAAAAACTCACTCTTAGTACTCGGGTAGGTCACCATAATAATCAATAGCCCACATCTTAAAATTGCGTCAACTCACACAGCCGTGTCACCCCCAAAGGGGTGCCCATGTTTTTGTCTTTTCCAGGCACGTACTTAGAGTGACAGAAGTGGATACCGGATCCCCTGAGCAAACGGTCCTTAGCAGTTATATGGTGAGTATCTTGGGGGTAGATTCTTCCCTCCCCTGCACTGTGATTATTATGATGTTCAGAAACTGACTTTGGATGGATACTACACTAAGTTTGTAGTAAAGGTTTTTGTTTGGTGCGGCAAATGATATACTCCCTCAAGAGACCTCCCAACCTTTAGAACAAAGGCTTTGGGGATGGTTATCAATGCACACTACCGTTGAATGGGACTTTCATCAACCATCCACATTTGATTAAAGTGGGTTGGAAAACTTGGCTTTAGTTGTTCCCACTTAGGTTGTTCTCGTAGGGTGAGTACTTTTTCCCACTACGACAGGCCTTCTAAAAGGTTGTAATTAAAATAGTAAATTTTCATGAAATTGAAAAGGCAAGTCTGGTATTTTGATCACCCAGTTAAGGGGAGAGCATAGACCTATTACCACAAACAAAGCAAACAAATGTTCTTTTTAAAACCCAGATGACAATGATCTAATCTAAGTGAAGATATTGCTTCACAAAGACATGGTGTTCTTTTTAGTCCAAAATAAAAAATGAAGTGACTATCCTAGGATTGATTCATTCCAATTAAGTGACTATCCTAGGATTGGTTCATTCCAATTAAGTGATTATCCTAGGATTGCTTCATTCTTTTAAAGCCCTTATTGGCTGCGGTCATGTCGGATCCAGTTAAATCATATTTAAGTTATAGATTACAATTGCAGACTTAAAAAAAAAGCGCTAAAACAGACATCAAGGGTGCTAAAACAGAGTTAACAAGCATTGTAGGATCATTAAAGGGTGATGAGGAATCTCTGAAGGGCACTGAGAAATCACTGAAGGGCCCTGAGGAAACACTGAAGGACGGTATTGAATCCCTAAAGGGCACTGAGGAATAACTGAAGGGCACTATGGAATCACTGAAGGGCGCTGAGGAATCACTAAAGGGCACTATGGAATCCTAAAGGGCGTTGAGGAATCCCTTAAGGGTGCTATGGAATCCCTAAAGGGCACTGTAACAGAGTTAAAGATCGCTAAACTAGGTGTGAACTGCGTTGAAGTGTGTTTAATGCGCTAATACACTCTTTTAGCCATAACCTGTTAGAAAAATCTGCAAAAAGATGTTAAAATTGGGGCAAGAGCCCCACGGTGGGTGCCAAAAATGTGTGTGGAAAATGTTAGTATCAAAATAAGATAATAAAAACACACCAATGCAACATTAAACTAAAGAAAACTAGATAAAATGAAATCAATGAGAATTCAAACAGAGCTTCTTTAGAATCGTTCCATTGTCCTCTATCTCCAGTGATTTGCTTGAAGCTACTCCTCTCAGATTGTGTAAGAAAAGCTTCTCAGAATAGCAACCTGCAGAACGAGTATGCAAAGGGAGAGTAATTCTCTATCCTATATGCTGGTGGAGTGAATTGTGATATACAGATATGCACAGGGGCTGTGGATTGTGAATGCTATTGAAACTATACTATGAGGATGATAAGCCATGACATGGATTGCTAATATGCTAAACTATGCTATGCTAAAAATTGAAATGCTATGAATGCTGGAAGGCTAATTGACTATAATTTTCATGTACAAAAGCTTCTATGTTTTTTAGAGACCCAACAGTCCCTTTTATAGATTTTCATAGGCAAGAGCCTGGCTGGCAAAGATGAATGGTTGTGAGATTGTCTGGTAAATCTGAATGGTGAGAGATGGAGAGGTTGAGAGGAAGATGGAAGATGTTGGGAGGTTGGAGAGAAGAAAGGAGGTTTGTCTTCAACCCACGGGAACAAGCTTGCTCAGAAACAGAGAAATTAATTTTCTGTTTTGAAGTTGTTTCATGATTGTTGGAGATAATCCAATATTAAATAAATAAATTTATTTAATTTTGTGTGAATTTGAGGATTTAAAATATTTTTGAAATATTTGATGTGAATGAACATTAAAAGATTTAATTAAATATTTTGGAATATTTAATTACGATGTGACTTTAGAAGAATTAATTAAATATTTGGAATATTTAATTGCGATGTGACTTTAGAAGAATTAATTAAATATTTGGAATATTTAATTGCGAATGGAATTTAGAAGAATTTTAGAATAGAAGAATACTTAATCTTTATTTGAATAAAATATTCAAGCCAAGATTATATGATAATTAATATAAATAAATCATAATATTTATTTAATTAATTAAGAAATGGATAAGAAAAGTGATTAAATAAACTTATTTAATCGAAATGAAAGAAGGAACAAATATAAATAAATTATTTAAATTTATTTATACGCAGATTGAATTCGGAGATTTAATTAAATATTAAAAATATTTAATTAATTACCAGACTATGTGATGTGACCATTTTTAGATGTATACAGGTAGCAACAATAAACTAAAGAACAAACACACTTACAGGACTATTGCTTGAGGATTGTTCACCAACCTCGGAAGAGCAAGAGGCCACCGACATTTCTGCATCTTCTCTTTTAGAATCAAAGAGCTGCAATGTTGGCGGCTGACTAGAAGGTCTATGACTTCAAAACACAACATGGGAACTCAATTTTTTTACACAGGCATTAACAATATGATAGGAAAGGATTAATAATAGCAAGGGATTCAATGATTCAAATAATACTTAACATACAATTTGTTATTCCAAGTTCACTGTTTCAATTTTAAAATCCCTCATTTTTTCCCCTAGAAACACCAAGAATATGGAGGAAAAAAAATAATTAGGAAAAAGGATTCAATGTTGTATATAACAATCAATATGAAGTATAACATTTGAAGTATGCCATGTCAAGATTCAAACAAACAACTATTTTGAGAAAATAATAAACATTGGGAAGAATACGTATGTACATTTCTCTCATCTACTTTGACATACATACAAATCTACACACAAAAAAAATTAATATTGTCTCATTTATGGCTTCTAATTTGTGTAAATGGTTGCAATATATTAAAATAGCCTGTGTTGTTCTCCACAATACAATCTAATTGTTGTTCGCTAGCTTTGGCTATATTCCACTCTTTGCAATGCATAATCAAATACATAATATTATATAGTTTATATTGTTATCCAAAATGTATTCTTCACTATCATATATATATATATATATATATATATATATATATATATATACAATATTGATTCATTAATCGTTCACGTTCTATGGAAGAGGATTTGATTCACTTTGTTACTACAAGTTTTTTGGGTTTTGAGGGTGTTCGATATGGGTTGTTGTTGCAAGAAATATTTTTGTGGAAATGGTTGCAATGCAATAAAATAGTAAATGTTATGCAATTGATATTGTTTTGTAGAAGGAATTGTTCACTGTTGTTGTCTAGACAAGGCTATATTGTGTCATTTTTGTCCTCCATTCAGTGTGGCTAGAAAAGGAAGGTGGAAGATTCTATTTTTATTTTTATATTAAAAGCATTTTCTATATCAATAGAGAAGGCCAATGAAATGTCATCAACATTAATTGTTGTATGGTTTCCATGTAGTGACAATAGGTATAAGAAGTAGCTGCCTTTTCAAGCAGTCACAAAGATAAAAAAAAATGCTTGCACAATGTTTGAAAGGGAATTTCCCTATGGCTATATTGATTAGTTTATCAGAGTGTCCTGCTAAAAAAAAAGGTATATTGTTTCAATTTTTGATAACACATTGTTGGGTGCCCTTCTATAGGTTTAGCTTGTTCTTCAAGTTAGCTATTACCAATGGGGCAAGCATGCATTAAATACACATTCCTAGTTATTATTTCTTCAGCCTTAGAAAAGCAATTGTCAGATTGATGGACTGTATACTAAGTGTCATAAGGAAAACTTAATAGGCACTTCTATATAGATGGTTAGATGTTATTTTTTGTGTTTACAGGTAATGATGTTTGCAAAAGAAAATTGAAAGTATCACCTATGATATTTTTTTCCAACCCTTTTTTGGGATAATAAGGAAATGGTTTGCATGGGTCTATCAATGTCAAAAAAAAATTTGGCTTCTTTCTATGACATCCATTTTCTGGCTATGTTTGCAATGGAATAAATTTTTTAACAGAATCCAGTTTTATTTTGCAGTCTATTGCTCGCTAGCTTGGGTTATCTCTATCCATTGGATTGCCAAGCACAATTTTTTTGTCCTTTTGTGAAATGAATATATATATATATATATACTTACATTTATTTAAGGGTGATCCCACAAAGTTGGTTTACAATTTCTGGGAGATTTTGATTTTTGTTGAAATCACATATTTTTATAATTTATAATGATTTAAGCCTTTAAAATTTCCATTTAAATCATTCCAATTGAAGAGGGTTTGATCCAACTACCTTAGATCAAACCCCCTTGAATAGAACCCTGCTAGTTTTAAACCATACCTATAACAAAGTCTCTTTTACACCTATCAAAATGCTAATAAAAAACCGCTTTTGATTTACCTTTTGGGGGATCAAATGAATTCATTTAAAATTTATTTTTTGTAAGTATTTAAAGTCCTTATTATAAGCTTCACAAAAAGTATAATTTTAAATAAATTTAATTTAATTATTATATTTATTTTTTATTTCTTGTGAATGTAGGTTTTTCACCAAAAATCAAACTCTCTGTTCTACACATGTGGAAAAATAGAATATTATCAAAAAAAAATTTAAAAATATGAGTGCACAAGATATTGAATTCCTTGATCCAACAAAAAAAATAAAATTGAATTTTGATACTTACAAAAAATGTTACATGTTATACGGTCTGCCTATGTCTGAATTGTAATTGGTTTGACTTTGAAACTTGATTAAGGAAAAAATATTCAATAAAACACTATCTAACCAAGTGGAAGCACTAGATATTGGGGTTAAAAATCTAAATTAAAAAGAATTATAATTTTATCCTTCATGGAAAAAATGTTATGTGTTATACGGTGAGCATCACTCTTTAAAAATGTTGTTTTCTGAAAGAAACTAGTTTTTGAGCGAGATGGAAAAAGAGGTGCAATTTGATTCCAAAAATTTTGAAAAAAATATATTTAGAATCTACATACAAAATATCATGAAACTCTAGTTTGAATCATCTTCAAATTCCTCATGATTTAGCCGCTATAGGTGCCCGAAAGTGAAGATTTAGTTAGAAAAAATTATTTTAGTGTCCAGTTGGCCAAAAATTGTAAACAACTATTGTGGGATCAAATTTATTCACCAACACCCTATCAAAAATTGAAACAATATAGCCTCTTAAGCACCACCCTATCGGGAAAAATTCCTTTTGGAAAACAACATTAACTCTATAATATTAGCTATTTTATTATGCATTGCAAATGAAAGTATATAGCTAAAGCTAGAGAACAACAATTAGCATTGGGCTATGGGAAACATTGGTTGGAATTTTTGTCAGCCTTGGCAGCTCTAGATCTTTGACACCATGTAGTAGGTGTTGTATTTTTTATTTTTTTAATTAAAAAAGTGTTTGGTGCGACGATAGAGGAGGCCAACGAAATGACATCAACATTAATTATTGTATGGTTTCCATGTAATGTCGATGATGCAAGTAACATCTATGTTTAAAGTCCTCGGAGAACAAAGCAAATGTTTGTGCAATTTTCAATAACATATTGTGCATATATATATATATACGTATATATATTTACACACATATATACATATGTACATATATATATATGTATATACAAATACATATGTATACATATACACACACACATATATACACATACATACATACATACATACATACATACATACATACATACATACATACATACATATATATATATACATATTCATATTCATACACACACACACACACATATATAGATAGATATATAAGAATGATCAAAACCCACACCTTTTGCAACCATCAATGCATGAAAAGAACACAAGATAACTTCCAACCACCTTCACAAAATTTCCATAGCCGTGGTGGGTTGTGATAGTTCTATGTTCATTTTTAGCAAGCCATGGAGAAAGAATAGAGGGAAGAGAAACCAAGTGGGAAGAGGTGTAATTGAAGGAAGTCAGAAGAGGTGTATATTGGAAAACCATTCATGGAGTATTTCTAAAAAAATTTATGTTATTTTCAAAAGGGGATTGTTGATTGTTTCTCTGTAGCTTACTATAAATTGTTTGGTTTATGGGTTTTGTGTAGTAGCCATTGGTGAAAGGAAATACTCTTTCTTTATTGTGTTTCATGTGTTCAGTAACCTCCACCCACCTTTGTAGAAGCTGCACAAAGCTTAATCCAAGTTGCACCCTCACAAAAGCTTACCCTCATTTCTCACTACTCCCATATCAGGTATAGCAACAAAACGACACCAAACAATGCCTTGTTGAAATTTTTTGAGAAATTCATTTTGTTCCTCGGAGTGTTAAACAATAGCTATTATTACAAGCATCACCAGCTATGCAAAGCATAGAGATATGCATATATAGACATGTATATATGTAGATATATATAGTAGTTGTAACTGTGGAGGGAAAGCCTCTATGAAGGTGCAAGTGCGTGTAGCAGCAATGGTTATCATACATATATATACATATATATACATATAAATACATGTATATACATATAAATACATGTATATATATATATGCATATATATACATACATATAGATATCAATACATATATATACACATATATATATACATATATACATATACATATACATATATACATATTTATATATATGTGTGTGTGTGTGTGTGTGTGTGTGTAAAGCTTGAATAGTGTTAGCAATGTAATTGCCTTGTAGACATGGATACAAAGTTGAAGGAGTAAACAGAATCCCACACCCAAAAAATTGCAGTGTGAAGGCCATGTGAAGACATACTTCAACAAAGCCTGATTGAAAATTGAAACAATTTGGGCTTGCCAACATCTTTTTTATTTTCTATGTTTCCTATGTTGAATTTGCGTGTTTATGTGAGTATTTTCATTTGGATGGCTCTTGAAACCAATATTGTTTCATTGTGTCGATTGTTGTTCAAAAGACTATATACTTTCATGGGTTTTGGTAGGTCAACTACTGTTGGCTATATTGTTTTATTTATGGTTTCCATTTTCTGTGAATGGTTGCAAAATAGTGAATCTGGTATCTTTTTGGTGAACTTAATATCAATATTTATTCTATTTTGTGGGTTCTGGTATGCGGGTGACTGGTAGCAATATTGTTTCTTTTATGGTTTCATTTATATGCACATTAGTGTCTAAATTAAGTACAGTATAAAGCAAGACCTATCTTACATCTCACACTTTATATACAATTGGATAAACAATAGCTATTATCACAAGTATTGAAAGCACACGCAAACCATACAACAACTAATCTCGAAACCAACCAACATTCAAGAGACCAAACATCCACACAACATTTTCCCTTAGTTGACTGGTTGAGAAGGCTACAAATCATTCAAAGATTTTGTTTCCTATAATAATTCTTTGCTTTAGACTACGCAATATATTATAGCCAATAAAAGGTTTGAATTCCTAGCCTTCTTGTTCAAGCAAATGAGGGAAAATTCAGTTTGGATGTTTGTTCTCTTTATAATTATGATCAAGCCAATTTCATATCAAGGCAAAAAAATCGTATACACATCTATTTAGATATAGCAGTCTCTACATAAATAAATATTTACATTTGTACATATAGATATTTATATATCTACCTATATGTGTGTCCTCTTGATTGACCCTTAAGGTGTTTATTCCAAGATTTGATGGGAAATTTTTTCCCTCTCAACACCTTGTTATCCTAATCAAGCACCATATGAAGCATCGCTGCAATTTATTTTAATAAGAATTATATATTAAAGAAGACATTATTTAAAAAGGGAGACAAAGCATTCAAATTTATTGTTTTGAGAAGATAGTTATTTAGTTCAAAAGAGATTTGTTATTTCTTTCATTCTTGAAAAGGAATTCGTATAACAATAGGCTTTGAATTGAACATACCAAAGAACATTAGTTGCCACATACATGTGTTCAAAACCTTTTTGAACCTATTAAAGGGACAATCCAAATACTTTTTCTAGGACTACATAAATGAAAATGAAACAAACTAGCAACCAAGCTAAAAAAAAAAAGGCTTGCAAGGATTCAAACCAAAGTACACACAATAAAACCAATGGCTAACAATATAGAGAATACCATTCAACATAGATTGTATAACAATGACTATTTCATTGGATTGCAACCATAATGACTAAATGAAAACCATAAAGCAAACAATATTGGCTTCAAAGTTAAAAATCCATTAAAAAAAACTTGTAGCACCTCTTCCCACTTGCTTCAAATACACCTCTTCTCACCAACTTTCTTGCACAAAAATGGGAAAAATATTATCACAAGCGACACTTTTCTTTTGCATTTCCAACCATCTACCCATGTAAAAAACACAAAATAACCTCCACCCACCTTTGCAGAAGATGCACAAAGCCTAATCTAGCTTGCATCTCATAGAAGATTACCCTCATCACTCATGGCTCTCATATTAGGTATAGCAACAAAATGACACCAAACAATGCCTTATTGAAAATTTCCCAAACACTTGTTTTGTTTCCCAAGGTGTTTAACAACAACTGCTATTACGACCATCACCAGTACACGCAAAGCATACAACAATTAATGTTCGTGTAAAATAGGGTTTAATTTCCATAGCTTTCTCTATCCATGTGGCCCAAAAACACCACCCTAGGTATTCCCAAAAGAAGCCAACAACTGCCTCTGCCACCTTTCCATGGCTATCAGAAGGCCAAAAAGCTGGGAAATTGATGAAAATTCTAACCAAAGCTATAAACCATCTGCCACCTTTCCCCAAACGGCAGGAAGTCTAAAAAATGGGAAGGTTGAAGAAAATCTCGAGAAAAGTTGACACAAATAGCCATATATATACATACACACACACACACATATATATATACATATATATACATACACATATCTAAACATATATATGCTAGAAAATACCAAATGTTATGAACATTACATATTCATGTAAATATACATGCTTATATATACATATATACATACAGATCTACATATACATATATATGTATACACATAAGCTATATATGGACCACCCTTTTGCATGAAAGGTTTTGCATAGGTCTATAACTATGATTTTCAACATTCTATGGCAATGGTTGCAATGGAATAAACTAGTTAATGTTACACAATTCATGTCGTTGATGTCTGCCTTAGGCTTATATATTGTCTCATTTGTGGATTCCATTTATCATCTATGGCTGCAATGCAACAAAATAGTCAATGTTTTGGACATTATATATACATATACCTATACATACATATATATACACATATCTATACATATATATATATAAATACATATATATACATACATATATATATATATTTATATAAATACATATATATATATATAAATACATATATATACATACATACATACATATATATATATTCACACATATATATACATATATATATACACACACACACACATAAATATATATCAAAGCACAAAAAAACTACACAACAACAAACTAAGTAAAAAAAAGTAGCCCTGTCTAGCCATTAGCAATTAACAATTGTGGGTTTTATCATGTGGGTGACTGTTGACTATATTGTTCCATTAATGGCTTTGGTTCTATGTGAATGGTTGCAAAATGGTTAATCTGGTGTGTTTTTGGTGAATCTTCAAATCAATATTTCTTTTGTTTTGTGGGTTTTGGCATCTGGGTGATTGTTGGCAATATTGTTTCATTTATGGCTTCCATTTTGTGTGAATGGTTGCAAAAAAGTCAATTTGTTGTTTTTTTCATGAATCTTTGCATCTAGATTACCATTGAAACCAATATTGATTCATTCTTGGTTCACGTTTTCCTAGTGAAGGCTTTGAGTCGGTTTGTTACTGGGAGCTTTCTGTGTTTTGTGGGTTTTCCATGTGAGCCACTGTTGGAAGTCGTGCTTTTGTGTGCGATAGCTGCAACCCAATGAAATAGTTAATGTTATACAGGTTGTGTTGTTTTAGGGTATATTGTTTTCTTTTTGATAGGGTTCTCTTGAAAATAGAGTATATAGTTTCTTCACAACAATATTGTTTGATTTATGGTTCAGCTTTTGTGCGGATGTTTTTTGTATGAATTTATCACTGTGATTTTTAGTGTTTTTTGCGTTTGTCCATTTGGGTGACTGTTGATAACAATAGTGTTTCGTTTACATCTTCTTCTTTTTTCAGGTGATGGTTACAATGCAATAAAATAGTTAATCACTAGTGGAATTTGGCAAATAAATGACTACGTGACTAAAAATTTTAGTCATGTGACTAAAAGTTTAAGTCACGTGACTAAAAGTTTAAGTCACGTGACTAACACTAGTAGAATTTGACAAATAAATGACTAATTTGGTCATTTATAAGTGACAAATTTGGTCATCGGGTAAAATCACAACTAAATGACTAAATAAATGACTAATATTAGATAAATAAAAATGACTAAATAAATGTGCTCATTATTAAAATCTTGGCCATAATTTTCATTTTAATAAACATACTCTAAAACCTTCGTCAAGACCTTATTTTCAATCGTAGCCTACCATAATTAATATAAAATATTACAAATAAAATTACTAATTAATAGTTTTGTGGAATAAATATATTTTTTTGTGGAATAAAATTACAATAATCTAGAAAATGTACTTATTTCCCCTTTTAGTCATGGTCTTTGTCGTCAAATCCCACTCAAAATGGTATGGGCCTTAATAATACACAAATCACAAAGCGTAACACTTGAAAAGGAAACAATCAATATCAACAATGTAGATCAGTATGACCTCACATTAACAACTATTCCTAGAGTGTGTGAACTTGCAAGCCTATGCATAAAATTAGCCTTCACATTTCAATGATATGCACGCATGCAACAAAGTCCATAGGTAGCTCATCAAAAGCAAGAAGAAGAACGCTTATTGGAATTATCAAATTCAAACTCTTGAATGAACACTAATACAAAAAAGAACTACAGGTTAGTTACTTTGATTTTATCAACTACATTTTTCCCACTTCCAACCAAAAAACCCTCATTGCATACTTAGATACAAAGTGTCTCCAATGATTAATCCAAATTCCTTCTTTCAAAAAAGTAGTCATACACTACACATGAAACATTAATATCAACTTGCTCTATAAAACATGACCAAAAAAACATCTTTCTTTTCTCTTTCTAACAATTTTCCTACATGTATGCAAATACATAAAAGAAACAACAAAATAAGACCAAACACTCTCACAACTCAACCATTTTGCTGGCACTAAATGTCATTGGAATTCCTCATTTATGTCATTTTATTTCGACATTATGTCCCAACTCCAGATTTTCTCGAGATAATTTTCTTTCACAAACTAGATACTCATTTGTAGATTGTCATAGCAATATTTGCAATTACAATCCTTCAAATTTGAATGTGGATTTTCTTTTCTAGGATTGTAATTGAATGCACCTAAATCCTTATGATATGGCTTCAAATTTGAATGTACCTTTACTTTTCCTTTATAGTAATTGAACATCCTATGTAAGGGAACTCCAATTATTTGGAATTCATGTCATTATGAAAGAACACTCATTATTTGCAAGCTTTCTTACTACCTCTTATTTAAGGTTCTATAATTAGCCTTTGTGGATTGAGATGGATTATATTCAGAATATGAAACATCTTTATTATGCAAAAACAATATCTATTGATCTATTTGATGTTTTCATGATTGTACTATTTAGATATCTATGTTCATATATCATTGGTAGATATAAACAACAAAAAAATAGAACAACTATTAAGCTTTTAAACTTTAAAAATCTACACAAATGACTAAAAAAAAAGGAAAAATTATCTGCACAAATGATGACAAAGGCTTCAAAACAGAGAATCAAAAGAAAAGGTAATTTGTACATATTGGCAACACAAATTATTGTGCATGATTCATTAGTTTAAAATATATTAAACTTTAAATTTATTTCAAAAAACATAAACTATGTCTGTAGTATCCAAACACATTGACAACAATTTTAATAATACTACTACTTTATGTAGTAACCAATTGTAACCTTGAAGACCAAGATCCAATTTTTTCAATTATGGTTAAACACTTTTTGACATTCTTATGTGGTTTTGTTTTTTTTTTTTTTGCAACATCAACTTTTGCACGAAATGAATGAGAAGTAATTGGTGAACATCATGGCTTTCAAAGAGAGGTGTGGGATTTTTTTGCAAAGGACTTTCTTTTCTTTTTGGTTTAAAATACACATATTCTTCATTCTACAACACCCTCATAAGAAAATTAACTAATATTGTATACTCTGCATTGGTTACCATTCATAGTTTTAATGAAAAATAAAAACAAATTTAAAGCTATTGTAATATGTAAAGGTTCATTGTGAATAGGGTTTGAACAACCAAAAGCCTAAGTTTGTTGATTCACTAAATGTGATAGCTACATAAATTATGACATCCACGATCTATGAATGTCCTTATTCAGTCTTATAAAATTTAAATTAAGATGCTCATTTCCTATATCTGCTGAACTTTTGACTATCGTTTTCATTTTATCACATTCATTCAAAAATAAGATAATATTTCATACGTTATTGAATGATATACTAATGGTTCTTTGATCATTTTCTGCCAGCATACTAAGTTCACATGTGGAGTTCTACAATTGATCTTTCTAGATCCAACTGATTTATATTCAAAATAGGAAGAATCTTCTAGATGCAAGAAAAATATCTATTGATCTATATGATAATACATTGTTAATACTTGGATAATATCTTGATTGTTGTACTTGGTACATTATGTTGTTCACATATATATCATTGTCTTTAATGTAATATAAATAAAATAATATGGAAGATTGTAAATTTCAACATTTAAAAACAAATCTTTCATATTTTTAACTCAACAATATACTCATAAATTACCATCCATTCCTCTCTAAAAACAAATAAATAAATAAAATTCATAAATTACCATCCACACCTCTTCGGCGTACTCATTACACATGGTACAATTGCTAGTTAAGTTATATTTTTTATTTTACATTATCTCAAATTAAGACAATAGAAATTAAACATATTTAAGTTATTTTTTAAATTTTATATTGTCTCAAATTAAGACAATAGTAAAAATACCTTTTCCCTAAAAATATAATTAATTTTCCCACACCTTTTCCCTAAAATTAAAACTGATGTTTCTTCTTATCTTTTTGATGGCTCTCCCATCTGCTGCTATAGCCATTAGAACTGATGTTTTTTCCCATCTTTTTGATGGTTATGAGTTGGCTCTCTCGTCTGCTGCTATAGCCACGGCGTCGCACTCGGGATGCAGTTTTTTTTGGCGGGAAAGCTTACAATGGGTGTAGCGGGAAGTGATCATTGCATTGGCTTTTTAATGATGAGGATATGTAGAAAATATTATGCCCTAGCTGCCGTTTTCTTCAACCTATGGGCCATCTACAAGAAAACAGGTAATTTTGTTAAAAACCCTAGATCTTTATGTAAAAAAAACTCATTCTAAAACAGATTGTTGTAAATTAATAGTCTATTTTCATTGTTTATCTCAATAGATTCGATACAATTAGTGTTCTCAAACTAATTTTCCACCTACTAATGACAACTATAAATTCATTCCTAATTATTTCATTATATGGTGGTGTGATTGTGAATACACAAGCAATTCAGTTATGAGAATGGTGAATTTAAATAAGAACCTTCAAATTTTTCACATTTGTTTTCAAGTCTGTTTTTGATATCACAGTAGACAAGATGAAAAAGATCTAAAATTTTACATAGAACACAAGTGAATGCATAGGTGAATGTAAAGATAGAGATACCAGGAATTCAAAAGGTTATGGGTTTTGCGTCTACCAGGTGAGCCTTTATGCTGATATTTTTGTAAGTCTTAACAAATTTTATTTGAAATGGCATTTTCAGTACTCTGACACAAGCATCATTATTTCTTGTCATATTCAAGATGCTAATTACTTTTATCAAAAATATTAGGATCCAACTGTGAAAAATATTGCATGTGCTTCCCTAAATTGGGAGATAAAACTTTGATTTTTTCCATGCTACAACCAGGTATAGATATGCATGAGGATATAATACAATTGAATCTATATTATTTGTTTTTAATCTGTACTTCTGACAATCTAACTGAGGCCATCTTATTTCCTTCTCATAGCAGTGGTCAACCAAAACCAGACCAAGAGAATGTCTTAGCTCAGGCTCAACACATAGCTTTATAGGTAAGACTGGGGAATCATCTTTATACTGATAAAATAGATTTGGATTCCTTTTCTATTGTGATTCTATGTTTCTTATTCATGTATGGTAAGCAAAGCATTCTTTTCGTATATCTGTAGAAGCTTGTACTTCAAGTTGGGGCTTTTGGACCTCTAGAAATACCTACAAAAGTTGTATGCATGTCATAGGTATGACTTGGATTTCCTTTAGCTATGGTATGTGAAATGGCCACATTGGTATTCTATTGTTGTGTAGCATCTTTTAACTTTGTAAATGAAACTACATGTTTCATTTGTGTAACATGGGACACAAGACAAGCACAGGACAAGCACCCTACTGTGTCCAACACATTTCTTAGTTTTCTTTGGGAAAGAAAGATTACTTGAAAATGGTAGTAAGAAAATCCCTTAGTTTTTTCCATTAGTAGAGACCTAAGTCACAGGGTTCACTGAATTTAATCCACAAAGTTTGAAATTCAGAGAACTTAAAAAAACCCTAAAAAATTGTTTCAATCTGCCCACAAATTCTTTCGTATAAAGGGCTAAGGGTTTTTGATTAATTATTTTTTCTTTTTTTTGGATTTTTCCCTTGAAAAAAATACTTGCAACATATATTTCTTCTACTATTATTTTGTGGGTATGCAAGTCTTTGCCAAGATTGTGGACAATTGGTTTTTGAATGAGCTTGTAAAAGCTATGTCCAAGTTCGAGTCTCCTATGCACAACCTAAAAGAGCTATTCTGAAATGGTGGGTGTGTAAAATTAATCCCTACTAGCAAATGATGCAAAGGAAATGGTGGGTTAACAGATCTAGGAGGCACAACTTCCCTCAAATAAGGGTCACTATTCACTCATCCAAACAATTAGACTTATTCCTAGGCTTCCAAAGACCAAATCAAGGAACTCACATCCCAATCACTCCAACCATAGATAAAAATGACTTAGTCATGTTCAAATGGGACTAAATCAAACCATGAAACCCTCCTTTGCACTTAGGAAACTCCATTTTTCCATCGCTCTAACCACTAGGCCTCTTTCTCCCTATAAGGCTTGTAGCCCTTCCCGGTAGGACAGTCAATAGAAAATACACACATAAGCTTGTACCAGGCCCAAACCCCTAAACTTAGACAAGTATCATATACCTCTGCAAGGCCTCAAAACCTCCCTTCATGATAGTGGACAGAAAAAGAGCAATAGACCAAAACAATGCTGCTCCAAGAGGCCTAATTGGTAGGCTACAACAAGACAGTTGACTATCTAGGATTTCCCCTTCACCCCAAAGCCTTGAAACAGGTTCTTACAGACTAAAAACATCCAAATCCATCATTCCTAAGTGCCTCCATAGTAAAAATAACCTTAAACTAGGAAAACTCAACTTTTTGCTTCACAAACTAGGCCTGCCACATGAGGATTCTAGGCCTAGAACAATGCAAATCTTCCTCCAAAAATTCTGCCATTCTCCAAAACTTTGAAAATATGAAAATATACACAAAAACCTTCCATCCCACCAATAATGATCACTGTTACATTGTGGAGATGGAAGATATGGCCATTTTTTTTTTATCAAAACTCTAGTTTTGAGGGTTTTCAGACCTGCCCCTGCTAAAATGGCAATACCTTTTGTTATACTAATGAAAATCTGCCAAATCAACCCCAAATGGAAGCCATGTCTTCCCTCTATCCAACCATATAAATTTTGTGCTTGTACAGATTGTACAAAAACCGTACCACGCAAAAGATCAAGAAATTTACACACAGATTTACCAAAAAATAGCAAGTATTTTTATTGCAATTTTTTTGTTTTCAAAATTTACTTATTCTACCTTGGTCAAAATAGTTCTTTTTCTCTATGATTATATATAGAAAATCATGTTGATATGAAACCTAACTTTTTCTTTATTCAGAATTCAACTTGGGCAACCAACTAATGTAAAAGTTGCATCTAGCTTAATACGTACACTGTCATATCAAAATAAGGTTAGAACATAAATTATACATTTCTTGAATTAATTTTGTTTTTAGTCTTTATGAATTCCTTTTTTTTTTTATAACAATTCTTGTGTGATACATCACTCTAATCCATTCAAGATTGATGCAAAGATGAGCTTAGTTCAACAAGTCAAAAAAGGATATAGTGTATTTTAAGACGGTTGTCTTACTAACCTGACAACTAATGTGAATTGATGTATGCTATCTAAATACAAAGTATTTAACTTCTCTTATTGAAGTTGAGAAGCACTAGCTATTTCCATTGACTAATTTTATTCTTTGTATATGGATTATTATTATTTGAAATTTCAACTTTTTTGTGTGTTTATTTTCATTTATTTAGTTACAAAAGACTACCATTTTTTCCATAATCTTGTATAGTACCAAATGTAATGTCCCCTCTTTGAAATCAAAACAAGATAAACCCAAGCACCCATCATACAATTAAGAGTGTCATAATAAAGTAAAGTTAAAATATTATTTTAAATAATAATTCCTCTTAAGGGTCATGAATAAGATCTAAAGAGTTATGTCCTTTGGAGGGAAATTCTATTTAAGAGAGATGAAACAAGGGGAAGAGGGAAGGCATTGATGAATTATTATATTTTCTGACTTCTACTCCGTGTTCGAGCATTGAACTTCAATTCAAATAACCTAAGGATGAAAGCACCCTAATCTTCATTGCTGAATTGGTGGACAAAACCCCCTCATTCATACTTGGGGTGATCAAAATCAGAGATTGCATATGAGCTCAAAGTGATAGACAAATTGATATTATGATAAAAAAAATTCTTTTCTTTGTACTGAACAATTTGCAAGGTGAATCATATTTGGTCGTATTAGTTCATTACTTCTAAATAAGAGCTCAATTCTTTCGAGATATTTGTAATGGTAATTTGTGAGCTCTACAATTATATCTAAGTTCAACCACTATATCATTTCTTCCTTTGTATTTAATATCAAACTTCTAAGAGCATATTATTGGCAATTAAGAGCCGATTCCATAAAGTGGAAATTAAGATTGCATTTGCAAATTGCAATCTTCAAATGGGGGGTTGGCTGGGGGTGATTAAAGTTTTGTAAGGTGGCTGATTCGAATCAATTGCTAAAGCTCAATTGATATTCCAGATCACTACCAATTGTAGTGAATATTTTGATTGGCCACTCTCTCAAGGGCTTGAACTTGATTTGTTCTATAACCAGCCACTTAATAAAAGAACAAATTCAATACTTTTGGTTGCTCCTACAAAGATTGTTGAAAGGAGAATTAAAATTTGATTAAATATCATGTAAATTTTAATCGGATATTAGATATTAGGATACTACACCAAAAACTCCATTTCCATAGATATGTGCCTTCCCCCAGTACACCATAATCAGATGGATACATGCCATTAGATAGATGGTAGAATATAGAAAACTTGACTGGGAACTAACTCCATAATGTCTACTCTACGACGCCTTATATTGCATTTACACAAACTTTACTAACAAGAAATTTCATCCATCTTATCAAAGATATCATACCTAGCCTTTTGGACATCCACTTGCATATTATATTTTCACTACATTACCTCTGAATTCATAAAATTGAGGTGATGTTCACCCCATATTCTTTGCTCGCTAAAGTAACCACCCATCACCTGAAACTAGCTTGAAACAAAACTACCTCAGCACTACAAATAATAACAGTATGTATATAAAAATTGGAACACCCACTCTGGATATACCTCAGTTCAAATCCCACCATCACCTGATAATGGATATGAAGCAAGGGATTTGAGGGAGGGCCATAGCTATGTCAATTGAACCTATCTATGCTTTCTCCCAGTGGTAATTTCATGTTTGAAGATATGCCCCTGACAATCTCATTTTTAAAGTATACAACCAAGTTTATTTCATAGATAGGGCATATAGGGCCAACTTAGCCTGACCCTACTTCCCCCCAGCCAAGAACCTAGGACCTCTTGCTCCCTAAAAGAACAACTTCACTAATCCGCCTGTCAACTCATGCAAATGCAAATGGTAAATACTTTTAAATTTTGAAAAGGGAAAAAATGGATTTGACTATTGAATTGGGTGATGCTTAGTTCCAACCCTGAAATTCACTAAGAACTTGCCCATGGCCTTGTTGGTTGAGATACATCACACCCAGAGGTATGCCATTCAAATTTCTACATAAATATATGGTTATATGGGGAATTATACTCGTGGCTTTACTATAAAAGTACCATTGATTTAGCACTCGAGCTCATCCATTTGTAAATGAAAATTTGTTATATGATGGATGGAGAGTTTTGTGCCTTACACATCATACAAGGTTTATTGCTTCCTCTCTGATGGTACACACAAGTGATGACTGAATTTAGATCATGGAAATGTTAAATTCCAGACAGAGTTTAGCACAATCCATATCACATAAGTACAAGAACATTACATCACTAAAAATAAGCTAATACAAAGACTACCATTAACATGAATAATAGGTACTGTGATTGATCTTGTAGATCTTCCCCACTGTATCCATAACTAGATGCATTTGATACAATAGAGTATCAATGGTCTAGTAATTGCAAATACACAGTTGTTTTGTTACTTGCTTCTAGAACCTAAGTTCTTTGAAGAATATTGGTTGGCTTTACTGAACCTTTCTCTCCATGGTGCCAAGTCTGATTTGAATTGCTACTCATACTCTTAATTGCAGTTTAGATGTCCCTCTCCCTAGATATTGATGCCCAAGTAGCACATTTTACTTGTGAATTTCTTCTTGAAGTTGACTATTGACTCGTACTTGGAAGTTGTAAAGTTTCTCTTAGCAATTATTTTCAAGTTGTATTGCCTTTCTCTTGCTAAATTGGATAGTACCATTTGGATTAGAATTGCAATTCTTGAATTTTGCTGATCATGAGAGCATGTTTATGCCACAATCATTTATTATTGAAGATACCTCCCATCTTTAGATAAACTAGCTTATGGGAACCAATCTAGAACAGTAATAGTTCAACTCGGTTGTATTTTCAGTCACTATAAATATGGAAAGACATAGCTTTTATTGGAATAAATATCTTTTTATTCAAATTACTAAAAATGCATTGGTTTTCTTGTCCACATGCTATTAAATGAGTTTGAGAACAGTGAACTGAATAAGATTGAAAATAACAAACTTTGATGCGTCACTTTTGAAATAATGCAACCTCAGCGAAGAAATTGAAAGAATACAATTTTATTTTTCATTTACATTAAAATAGAATTAAAGTATCATATTTTCAAACTGAAATTAAAAAGACATTAATGATAGTCCATGAATGATATGGGATGACAAGGGTTTTCTAAAGAGAAGGTAAAGTGTCATAAAAATGCATAGTAGACAAATTACATTACAATGTTACACAATCTTAGGACTGAGATATAAGAGAACAAAGGTTAAATGCATATGACAGTTCTTAACAATGGCACAGTCTAGCCAAGCCAAAGGGGCGGTCACTTTAAATGAGATTTGATAGGACACATAACAAGGCTTTAAGTATGATCTTCAGGGACAGTCATTTGATTATGGTAACCTAGGACTTCATGGGTGAAGAGAAAAATCAATTTTCCATAAGACATGAGACAAAATTACTATCATGGTTTGGGTTAGTGAATAAGATCTATCTGGACAAGGTAATATAGGTCTTTAGTCCTAATGAGGTTTCTATCTAGATTCATGTTTACCATTTGATGCTTCTTCCAATATTTCTCAGAAGTAGGTTCATAAAATGAAGATAGGATTATTCCTTCACAGTCCTTTTCCATCCTATGAATACATTATTTGTCCACAGGGCACATTGGAACTGGATGTCAACTTTGAACTGTCATCTGATGCAAAATACTAATATTTTCTTGTATCAAACACATAATTAGCATCATAAAGGAAAATAGAATTTGCCATCTTTGAACAGATCAATTTTGACAAGATATTACACATGCCAGATCATATTATTAACCAGGTAAGGTTAAATTTCCTTTAATTCTGTCAATCCAACAAAATTTTAAAATAAGCAAAGTGGCAATTTAAAACATTGCTTCAGAATTTTCATTGTTTACATGGAAGAGAGGATTCTCACTTTCAGAGGAAGGAAAATCTATGATGGTGAAATTGTAAAAAAATTACTTCAAACAATGTACATTAGAACCCATAAAAATCATTATATTAGAACCAATAAATTTTTGAAGATTTTGTGCATTTCACACAACCAGTAGATAATTTGGCATACAATGCAACATTATTCATAATCCCACAACTATTCCACTGATTTATAAGGTCCCTCTAGACACAACAATTCTGCACCATCCAACTCCCTTTTCTGCTCAAGAAAATCAGATCTCTATCATATAAATAATCTTACTTAGCTATAAAACAGAGCACAACACCTTGAATGCAATGAGCACAACACCCCCATCAACCTTTTCTAATGCTAAAAGGGTCTTCAGCTGTCAATACACTTAGGAAAGGAGAATTGAACCATTCCTTTGATTCTAATACAACATCCTACCAAAATGGATTATTCTTGAGAGCTCATTGTAGGTAGAAGGAAACTTCCCTGAAGATGTCTCTGAGCCCATCTATCTTGATTTCCTACCTGTAGCTGTGTGGATGAGTTCAAAAATTTCTTGCCAATCTGAAAAACAATTAAGCCTGTATAAATTGTTTGAGAGAATAAGCTGAAAGAAGGCCTCAGTAGCATCCACGCTCTTGACAAATTCAAGATCATGTAGATTAGACTCAGGCACGGTCGCAAGAAGACTTATGTAGACCACTCAATATATAGAATCAGCTATAACAGTCATTACCAGTATCCTAGTCCAGGAGTGAGTTTGACATTCATTACAAACATACACATTCATACACACATTTCCAACCATATAAATATATTTATAACTGAATTTCATATCTCTTATTACATGTCTATTAATAGATGATGAGCAATAAAGTAGGAATAATTATTCTAGACCATTCACATGATATCCATCCCAAAATCACAACGATGTAATGGTTGTAATATGTCTGAATTCTCTTCTTTTAGTCTGATTTCCTTCTCCCTTTGTTCCTTGTCTCTTCTCCGATATGTTCCTCTATGTTTCACAAGTCTGCTCAAATATGCTTCCTAAGTCTGCCATATATGCTTCATATGTCTGTCCATAGATGCTTCATAAATCTGCTCATTGATTTCCTTTAAGTATGCATCTTATTCACTCCAACTCATGTACACAAGTCTATTTTATGTCTGCTCTTAGTTTCCTTCCATTCGTATAATATTCCCTTCAAGACATTTCTTTTTGTCCAACTCTTGATTATATTTTATATCTTGATGCCTTTATTGAATAGAGGCAATTCTACAAAGGCAGGCGTCCCTTCATTGAACTCTACCATAATGAGACTCGGCCTGATTTCGAGTTGTTTAAATTCCCTTCTAATTATAATCTCTGCCTTTGTAAACTAATTTTAGTTTATTTTATCTCTTATAAATCACTGCCTTTAAATATATGTCCTTACCTTCTCACAAATATAGTTGCTGCCCTTCATAATATGCTCTTCATAATAAATTGTTGTTTATATAATTATTAGACCAAAACTTGTGCCATGAAACTTACTTTACAGAGAGAGGGATTGGGAAGGCTGGTAAGGTATTGTCCATTTGTGATGCATCAATCCAAGTTTATTTTTCATAAATGCTTCATGAATATTGTTATGATTGCAATGATCTCGCATGAGAGAGGATGGAAAATAAGTATAATGATTCAATACCTCTATGAAAATCCAATTTATATTTTGATTTACTTGCCTCAAGTCACGTGCACATGGAACAAATGAAGTCGATTTTATTTTCTATTAAATTAAAAAGATTATTAAATTTATGTCTTTTGGGTTTTGAATTTAATGTGCTAAGGATGCACAAATGTCATATGTAAGATAGTTTTAAGACATGTGGAGATGAAATAGACAAATTATTTATCTCTAAAATTAATTTTCATATCAATTATTATCATGATTCATTAATTCAAATAATAATAAATAGGAAACCAAGTGTATTCCACAAAGGATAATAAACAACATCTACCATAAAATTATTTGAATGGTCATTTGAAACACTAATCTATGTTACACCCTAATTGTAACATCTAAAATACTTAAAAATTATAGACTTATCACAAACATAAACTATACAAACTATAATTGGCGTAACCATTGCACCTCCTTTGGTGCAACTGCTAGTTGTTATTTTGGGTAGTCTATCTTTTAAAGTTCTTGTATTTGGGTTATTGAAGTTGGTGAAAGGGTTTGTGACAACCAGTTTGGAGTTGGTTATGGTGTCATGAAGTAACTACAAGAGGAATATGGCCTTGTTCTCTGTTTTGGAGTCTTGAGTATTTGAACCAAGAGCCATGATGTGTATTTAAGGGCAATAGTGAAAGAATTTGATCTTTGCTGATATTGAGAGAAATATAGTTGAATTAAGTGTATCAAAGGAAGGCAAGTTGAAGGTTTTGTGAGATGTGTTTTGAATCCTCCCAACTCTGCATCACTGATGAAACCCAAACTTTTGATGTCCTGGATGTAACATTGGATGGTGTTTTTGATAGAATGAGGGTTCCCTTATGGGGGACTTTAGCTCTTTTCCCATTTGAAGTAGCAATATTCTTCTTACTGAATTTTTCTTTTTGCTATTATTTTTGAGAATCCATCAAGGCATGGTTAGATGCAACCTCATTTTCCTCTATTTATTTGATGCCCTTATTGTTTGATTGTGCTGATTCCAGACTATGTCTTTGTTCTTGTTCTTCTTTTCTTAGATTTGTGTTGTCAACATCCATCATATTAAAATCATCCACCTCTGTATCCCTTACAAGTCTACAATTTTTTTTGTCATTTTCCATTACTAGGTTCTTGTTTGAAGAAATGACCTCTGAATAAATATGTTCTTGCTTAAAATTATTCATTGTTGGAGGTATATATTGAATTGGCTCCTCTATTATGACAATGCCTGCAATAGAAGTTTGTTCATCTTAGGACCTTCATCTCAACTCACATCAAGATTAACTCATACTCTACCCCCTGCCTTAAGACTTTCAGGGCTTCATTAAGAAGCCCATTATGCAAAAACCCGACAATCATGGAATTTCATGCAACCACATCTCTTTGAGGCATTTCTATAAAGAAAACCTAGGCTTCATTAACAAATCGTTGTTGTGCATATCCAACAATCATGCTAATCCAAGAGATTACATTTGGTTTAGACATTTTTTCAAACACATTACGCGCCATCTTTAAGCTGCCACATTTTGCAACATGTCATAGCTGTAGCACTTGAACATAGAAGACTATAGAGGTTTAAATAACCTTCCTAATTCCATTGGAAACCTATCACATCTGCAACACTTGAAAATAGAAAGTTGCAGAGGTTCAAATAACCTCCCTAATTCCATTGTCAACCTCTCACAGCTGCATCACTTGAATATAATAGGAAATTTTAAAGGTTTAAATAACCTCCTTGATTCTGTGATGGAAAACACCTTGGAGACCTGATGCCCTTTTAAGACTCTATCCCACCTTGATAGCCACAAGTCATCATTTATAGATACATACAAAAGAAATCATCAAACAAGTGACAGTCTTAACTTGTTTTGGTTGAAATTAGTTTACCATAGTTCTATTTTAATTTTTCAAAGTTATGTCTGCTCATGTAATTTGGGTTCCCACATGATGAAGTTTCTGGTGGGAGTGTTTTTTATTTTTTCTTATTTTAAATTTTTTGATGGATTACATCCTGTTCCACTTTTGTGCCATGGATTTGTTTTGTGATTGTTAGCTGAATCTTGGGAGTTAAAACCTGAAATGGTTGTTTCTTGTTTTAAAACCTAGTCCTAATATTTTGGGATCAGAGAAAGGAAAGAGTGGTGGTGAAAACTACCTTTGTTGAGAACCTTCTTTTGTTCAATTAGGATCCAAGGACTGAGGAGTAAATCATTTTGCCAATGCCTAGGCTTACACCTAGCCTCGTTCTCTATGATGTCTTGGGGCAATTCCCACATCAAGAATGGAACCCTTCCATGATCATTAAGTGCAAAGCATCTCCACTCTTTGAACACAGGTGATTTGCAACTTTTCCGTTTGAACCAGGGATGTTTGACAAGTGTGCTATTTTTTTTGTTTTGTTTTTTTATTGTAAAAATTGAAGCATTTTTACCACTCGGGATCTTTAAATTCAAAAAATCTTATTTTGAAAATTATCCTTGTCAAATATGTTTTTATTCTGTCAAACTCAATCTAGAATTAACACCCAACATTTGTGGGGCAATATTAACCTGGGACAGTTGCCCCTCAGCCTAGTCTTTTTTGGCTCTGCATTGCTATGATAATGTGCATGGAGTGCTTTTTTTAGTGTGAAATTTAACAATGCAGTGTTATCACATGTGAAAATTGAAAAATTACCTTCCATGGCTGTAGTTTATTTTTTGACAACATCAATTGGAACTGGTACCAACCCTCTTTTTTGGGGGCTTCTTAGTTGAAACTCTTTTGCCGCATAAAGTCTGTTAATACCTGATTTGGTGAAGTCACTATTATTAGGCAATTTTAGGGTGTCAAAATTTAGTTGCGACTTGTGCCTAGCCTTGGCCACATTTTAGCCTGCCTCATCAACAGAGGATAGTTTATCTCATCTTAGCCTATAATCTATTGGCAACCTGTCACAGCTACAACACTTGAACATAGAAGACTGTAGAGGTTTAAATAACCTTCCTAATTCCATTGGCAACCTATCACATCTGCAACACTTGAAAATAGAAAGTTGCAGAGGTTTAAATAGCCTCCCCAATTCCATTGTCAACCTCTCACAGCTGCAGAACTTAAATATAATAGGAAATTTTAAAGGTTTAAATAACCTCCTTGATTCTGTGATGGAAAAAACCTTGGAGACCTGATGCCCTTTTAAGACTCTATCCCACCTTGATAGCCACAAGTCATCATTTATAGATACATACAAAAGAAATCATCAAACAAGTGACAATCTTAACAGTCATTAAGGAAGACAACCTATTGAAAGAGACAACATATAAGAGGTTGAAAGCATAGGAGGCAGATTTATAGATGGTATAAGCAAGAATAACAGTTCACTATGCAATGTAGACAAATCTGGGGAGACTCTACACACAAGCAGTCAAGCATAATGAGGCTAGTGATCAAGAGATAGAGGATGACAGTCACATTGCAAAATATTCAATAATAGTGATAAGATATTGTAAAGTTTGGACAGTCAATATGAATGCATGTGGAAAGAAACAGTCAAAAATATCATTCTAATGCAAAAGTATAGTCCAAGAATGGCAAGGAAGGATAGGCATTTCCAACTAATGAAGGAAAGGGTTCATGGGCAGACTTCAAGCAAAGCAATAATGGTTCACCTCAAGCAACATGAAGACCCTAAAAGCATATCACCTTACAAGCAGGGCATATCAATTTTTGAAGATTACAATAGTCTATAAGCAAAGATTCAGATAGCATACATCAATATTCTCATGAGTTGGGCCATTTGTTAGAGTATGTGTTCCTAGAAATGAACACTCACCATGAATCTGTTAAGAGGCAGCATATCAAAGTTCACAGTCACCTTTCATGCCAAAAAAGTTACTGATTTTGGCTTCAGTACGAGGCAAAGTAATGTCCCTACTCTTCAAAAATGCTAATAGAACCTAATGCAAGTGCATATGTAAGTAATTGAATTGTACTTTCTCTGAATGTTTTGGAACAACTTCCTATTGAAGAGCTATTTGACAGAATGTAGTTGAAAGGACAGTCAACTAAATGCAAGGGAAATTTTTAGGCTTCAAAAATTAGTCATAAATGCAAAATATTAGTTATAAATGAGTAAGTTTATGAAAACCATTAATGGACTGTGTGTGAAGGGACAGTCCTTTAAAATTGATATCAAGTGGAATGTGCATAGATTGAGGGGTAGTTTACTATACTGTTATGAGAACATAGGAACCACCTTGCTCAAACATCAACAATAGTAACCCTACCTTTAATACTACTTCTAACCTTTGAGTCACCTTAGATAGCTTTCACAAAATAGTTTCTAGACACTTATACCTATTCTTTCCTTTGTTCCAACAGAATCATAATACTGAGCATTCAAGGGCCACATTCTTGTAGTACTCTATCTTCACATTGTCAGAGATAACTCACAATACAGACCATTAAGACTGACTGTAACCAACATTATATATACCCCTTTCCATGCCATGAAACACATAAAAAATTCACCATTAGTTATTTTGAGAGATAGTGTGCCAAAATGGATTGTTAGCATTCCACAACAAGGCTAATTAGGTCTGCAGCCAAGGTAGGCTTATTCATTACCCAATTTCCAAACATCAAAATATTGTTCCAGTGCCTCAAACAGGTGTAGTTTGACCTGCATAAGCTTAAAAAAACATTAAAAGGTCACCCCCATAAAGATTTCTACAAACCCTAGGTTGTGTTCCCTTCACATCCCTGTTTTATGGTAGTGCCCAGATTTACAGTCCAAAGATCCAAATTTTCAACACCTCAAATTTATGCCCTTGGCCCAAAACCATGGAAGTATGTAAGAACATCCTTAGAAGAGTATTCTCACCAAAAATTAGAGAATTCTAATGTTTACAAAAGGAGAATTTCAAATTTGTCAGTCACTGTTTACCCTAGGTCAGGGTATTGGCAATTCTAAAAAAAATTACAATAATTCTCTCAAATTAGAACCAAAATGCATGAAACAAGATCCAAATGGGAGGTGATTGGATGCTTTATCAAATTCAATCATTTAGGCTCGCATTTTTGTCCGTATAGATCCGTACAAGGGTCTGAAACATAGAAATTCTGTAGAAAATGCATAAAATCATAGATATTCTTTATTCAAACTGCAAAACTCAATCACCCACACCTTCTCCATCGGTTACAAGGACTTTTATCGGCATTTACATTTGGTTTTCAGCTTCCCCAAATGTTCCAAACTAATTTTTAAACTCTTAAAACCATTAATCTTCCCTAACTGCATTTTGACAACCTTTATGGATAACTTTACATTTGTTTTACAATTTGGTTGACAAATTTTACAAAATTGGAAAAATTGGACTCAAATGACCATCTAATAATCTCAACATATGAGAAATAACCCAAATGACCTTTGAATCATCAAAATTTGAATCAAACTCCAAAAAATTGGTTTATGGAAACATGATGTATTCTAGGTGCTCTTGCACCATGGACCTAGTAGGAATAGGGCAAAGTAATGGAGGAAGCACTCCTTAACGGAGTTCTTGGGGTGAAAAGAAAGGGTTTTTTTCATGTTGTTTCAAGTCTAGAAATCTTGCTCAAAGTGTTGGCTCAGCCTTTAGTGTTTGGGAAGATGAAGTTAAGGTTGTGACTTAGGAGAGCCATTGTAGCATACTTAATAGACAGTCATAAAGAATGGAAAAAAAGATGATTGGGCAGGTTGTGTAATGAATGTGATCTTGTCATTTCAACTCATATGAAGTTGTATGAAGTATAGGCTAGATTGATTGTGTCTTAGAGATCTAAATTTGTGTTTGTAATCAAAGAGTTTCTTTGTTATACCTTGAAAGACAGTCATAAGGAACTAGTGGTATAATGAAAGGGAAGATGTCGTAAAAGTATTTATTTGTTATTTTGACTCAATGCAAGGTGACATATTTTCTGATTGTGCTTCTAAAGACAAAGTTTTTATTTGCAACCATCATGTGCCATTGAATGAAGTTGTAAAGGAAGCTGATCTTGATTAATGGTGTTGACTGAGTGTTTTGAAGAACTTGAATGAGTTTGGGACTCTTAATTCAAATGCTTGAGTTGGAAACTATTACAAAGAGGCATATAGTTGAATAAGTGTGTCAAGGTGTTGTTTTTTCTCTTAGCTCTGCATCAGACATGTTTGTTATAAACAAGCAAGTCAATAAAGCCATCAAAAGGATGAAATAAGTTACATTTTCGCATACATGGAGATGATGCAGAGACAAGAGAGAAATCAAAACCTTGACACACTTATTAAACTATATGCCTCATTGTAACATTATCCAGCACAAACATTTGAAATAACAATTCCAATCTCCTTCAAATTCTTCAAAACACTCAGTCAACATCATTAATCGGGATTAGCTTCCTTTACAACTTCTCCCAACCTTTCATAATGGCATAAGATGATTAAAAATGAAAACTTTATCTGCCTAAGAACAACCAAACATATACCACCATTATTTGAGTTAAACAAATAATTGCATCTGTTTTGTGCAATCTTGAACAACTTGACTCCCCAAAAATCCAACTCACCTAATTTCAACATAAATGGTCTTAACTGACCTTATTTAGAATAAAAAGACTCAAAACACTTTAAATTACTCATGACCCTCCTAAAATCAACCTATTACATTTTACCATACCAAACTATCCTGTATTGGAAAATGTGTTGACATTTGCATATGATTGTGTTTTATTTTCATTCCTGAGGTATGCTCTTTATCCATTCTTGGCTCAACATTTACTTGCTTCCTTTCACCTATACCTACACACAAACAATTATTAGAAAAACCAACACCATGAACTGCCTTCAACTCAATCTCATATCCTTGCTTAGGTCTGCCCTATTGTACACTTTGTATTTCTACCCCTGTCATCAGTCCTTTATCTTTCCTTTGCCCAACATTTGAGTGTTTACCATGGTCTACACCTGTAAACAAATTGTTGTTGACAACTCTTTGACTTTGTTCCTTTTCTTTGCTATGCACATGCCTACAACTGTCCTTAATACCCTATTTTTTCTGTCCTTTATTGTTTACTCCATCAACTGGTTCCATCATTGTTATAGCAGGCTTATGTACCCCTGTACCTGCAAACTCAACTTGTTTCTCATCCTTATTAATATCCATAGGACACTCAATAGTCCCTACAACAATACTGTCATGCAACTTCACTATCCTTACCTCCTTTACCTCTATATTTTCCTTGTGACCTATTGTTCCTGCATTGTTAGTCCTCAAATGATCTCTACAAAGACAATTATACAAACACATAACTCAATGTGTAGAGTCCATAATGAGTACCAGTTGAATTCTAAAGATCTCCTTCAATGTGTTATTAACAGGCTGGCAATGAAAACTTTTGAGATCTCCTTTTAAAATGAATAAAAAACAATCAAAATAAGTTCTAAAGGTACTTAGAACAAGTCAGTATAACATCCAATGAATTTCAAGGCTTCCCAAATCTGTACAAATCCGTACAGAAGAAAAAAAAGATCAAAAACATAGGAATATGCAGAGAACGTTGTGTTTTGTTTGAATTTTTCTTCAAATGAATCAACCAAACTTTTCCTTCGAGCCTTTTAAGGCTTTATAGAGAAATTATAATTTAGTTCTCCAACTTCCCAACGTTTCTAACTACCTTTTAAACACTGACCCCTCCTATTCCCTCAAAATTACATCTTAAATAATTGCATCTATTTTGTGCAATCTTGAACAACTTGACTCCCCAAAACTCCAACTCACCTAATTTCAACATAAATGGTCTTAACTGACCTTATTTAGAATAAAAAGACTCAAAACACTTTAAATTACTCATGACCCTCCTAAAATCAACCTATTACATTTTACCATACCAAATTTTGAAGCATAGTTGTAGGTGCCCCTGCACCATACAACCCCCCTAAAATAAACTTAGGCCCCATGAGTGGAGGTTGATACCAACCCCACCAACCACTGTACATGCTCCTAGGATCCACAATCTCCTACCACTAGTTCAGTCCTTGTTCTCCAAACTGTCCTGTATTGGAAAATGTGTTGACATTTGCATATGATTGTGTTTGTATTTTTAGTCCTGAGGTATGCTCTTTATCCATTTTTGGCTGAACATTTACTTGTTTCCTTTCACTTGTACTTGCACACAAACAAGTATTAGCAAAACCAACAGCATGAACTTCCTTCAACTCAATCTCATATCCTTGCTTAGGTCTGCCCTGTTATGCATTTTGTATTTCTACCCCTGTCATCAGTCCTTTATCTTTCCTCTGCCCAACATTTGATTGTTTACCATGTTCTACACCTATAAACAAACTGTTGTTAACAACTCTTTGACTCTGTTCCTTTTCTTTGCCATGCACATGCCTACAACTATCCTTAATACCCTATTTTTTCTATGCTTTATTGTTTACTCCATCAACTGGCTCCATCACTATTATAGCAGGCTTATGTAACCTTGTACCTTCAAACTCAACTTGTTTCTCATCCTTATTCATAGCCACAGGACACTCAATAGTCCTTACAACAATACTGTTATGCAACTTCACTATCCTTACCTCCTTTACCTCTATATTTTCCTTGTGACTTGTTGTTCCTACATTGTTAGTCCTCAAATGATCTCTACAAAGACAATAATACAAACACATAACTCAATGTGTAGGGTCCATAATGAGTACCAATTGAATTCACTATAAGAGGCTAGATTTAAAATTAGAGCCCTAGAGGTATAAAAGAAGAACAAAATTAAATTATAATTCATTGCTGAGTCACTGACCAACATAATTAAAGCAATGGGCAACAAAATAGACAGTATACCAGCAGTCACCCATATAAACTAGAATATCAGTGAGCACCCACCTTGCCGATTTTCTCACATGATTGTGGTCCCTTCTGCATTTTAATTAATTATATTGGATATTCCAACATCAGATAATTCCACCTTAAAATTATTGCTCCCCTAAGCTAAGAATAACAATGGCTAGTATAGCAGGCAATTTGCATATTGCAAGGAATTTCCTCTCTAAACAACTACAAAAGTACATATGGGAAGGGTTAAGAATTAAGTTCCTACCTACTAAAATGATCAATTAGAGGTCTCTTTTTCCTCAACTCAATCACAAGAGATTATTATCTTTGTGATAAGAAATAGGCCTATTCTTAGTTCTCTATTGCAGAAGGTTTAGTCCACATGCCTTGTGTGAAGCTTCCAAGGATCAAACCAAAGCCGCATTCTTTCCCACTAATTTGAGAAATTTCCATGGGATAGCAAGGAAGGAAGAAACCCATCAAACTTGATCCTTGTCATGACATTGACATAAAAAATTGTACTCAATTGGGCCACAAAGGCCAAAGTTGGAAATTTCTCATATGTCAAGAAACATTGTAATTTATTACTAGATAAAATAATCTTGAACCTTGTCAAGGATATTTCACAACTACATTTCTATAAAAGATGAGAAAATTTTTAAATTTACAACACTCAATATTATTTTTCTTCAATTGTATACAAATAAAGAGAATTGGCCAATATTGTAAAGAAGTGGGCATCAAAATTAGCAGGTGATCTTTAATTGGTATGAAAACAATAGAAATCTCCAAGTTAAAAAGAATAGAGATAGTAGCGGAAATTGAAATTTGTCATATCCTTGACTAGCCACTAGGCATGTTAGAAAAACATGTGTCACATCTTTATTATGTGCTTGGTAGTTGACATCATAAAAAAATCAATATAAATGTGGGCGAGAAGAAAGGAAAAACCTTTGTTGTATTATTGAAGTGCTCTCTCTATTTCCTTATGCATCATAGACCACATTTAATGAGCGAGATACAAGCAACCCTTTCATCTACTTCTATAACATAGATACTGACTCTAGTCTTTTGTGGCTTTAAAAGCCAATATGAGATCCAATAGACGGCTACAATATCAAAGGATTTCCATATGATTTTATTGAGATACAATCTAAAAAATTGTAACATAAACTAATCAGAAAAGCTTGGAACGAACTACTGATAAGCCCATGAATATAACAAATGAGTAGATCTTGCTTGTAAGGAGTAAAATAGTTTTTATATCTTTCTATTTAGCTTGAGTTATAAATGTATAATTTCAAGTGAATTCCTTAATTTCAATGTATTAAATAGAGTGCGTGTGATCTCACCAAAAAATAAAAGTAGCTCCAAAATCAATCTTTTTTAAGAGCAACTCTTAGTAAATAAATGGAAGCAACTAGGAGAAAGGGGATTTTTTTGAAAAGGTAAAAAGGCCATCACATGCCTAGCATTTTGTGCTAAGATAGAAGATCAAAGCACTCACAATAGAGAATTGGAGATTAAACTGGACAAACCAAGTGATATTGGTTTGAAAGGTGATAATGCTAACTTTGAGTTTATAAGCTGAATTGAAATTTTGAACAAAAATTAACTATCATCCACAAGTTTTGGATAAGAAATTATTTTTTCCTGGTTTTTGACTCCTCACACATTGGTAGAAATGTATGTTTTGTAATTTTCTCTTGTTTTCTAATATGTTATAAGGCAAGTTTGTGATAAGGTCACTAAACAATAGTTAATATGGAATGCTTGTTGATATTTAAATTACTGATGTGTATGCACAAGCAGGCTGATGAGAATGGGTTTGTAAGAAGATCAACTACTAGTATGTTGAGTGGAAAGCAGCTTGCTTCTCCAAACACGGTGAGTTCTGTGATGACCTCAGTGAACACATTTTATCGTATTTTCTGTGTTCTATGGTATTGAATATTAATTCTTACAATTTTTTATTTGTCTAAATGAGATATTGATTGAGCTACATGTAGCTACTGTAATCTAAACAAAAAATTGTACAAGTTTATTAGTTTATGTTAATCATGCATAAAAAATTTCTGGAAGCCTTTATGCAAGTTTAGTAGGAACATGGATGAAGTGCAACTTTTGAACATCATAAAAACTCAACATATCTTCCAAGGATTGTTATAGATCAAATATAATATAAGTTGAATGTCATGTTTTGGATTTATTTTTGGCTGCCTTGTGCATCCTTTTTTACTAATCTCCTTATGTGTGGATGGAAACCAACCCTATACCTGGTCAAATCATTTTTTCAAAATGTTAACTTCGAGTTTATAAGCTGAATTGAAATTTTGAATAAAAATTAACTATCATCCACAGGTTTTGGATAAGAAATTATTTTTTCCTGGTTTTTGACTCCTCACACCTTGGCAAAAATGTCTATTTTGTAATTTTATTTTTGTTTTCTAATATGTTATAATGCAAGTTTGTAATAAGGTTAATGAACAATAGTTAATATGGAATGCTTGTTGATATTTAAATTGTTGATGTGTACACACAAGCAGGATGATGAGAATGGGTTTGTAAAAAGATCAGCTGCTAGTATGTTGAGTGGAAAATAGCTTGCTTCTCCAAACACAGTGAGTTCTGTGATGACCTCAATGAACACATTTTATTGTATTTTCTGTGTTCTATGGTATTGAATATTAAATATTACAATTTTTTATTTTTCTGAATGAGATATTAATTGAGTTGCATGTAGCTACTATAATCTAAAGAGAAAACTATACAAGTTTATTAGTTTATGTTATTCATGCATAAAAATTTGTTAGAAGCCTTTATGCAAGTTTAGTAGGAACATGGATGAAGTGCAACTTTTGAACGTAATAAAAACTCAACATATCTTCCAAGGATTGTTATAGATCAAATATAATATAAGTTGAATGTCATGCTTTGGATTTATTTTTGGCTGCCTTGTGCATCCTTTTTTACAGATCTCCTTATGTGTGGATGGAAACCTACCCTATACCTGGTCAAATCATTTTGTCAAAATGTTAACTTTGAGTTTATAAGATGAATTGAAATTTTGAACAAAAATTAACTATCATCCACAAGTTTTGGATAAAAAATTCTTTTTTCCTAGTTTTTAACTCCTCACACCTTGGTAGAAATGTATGTTTTGTAATTTTCTCTTATTTTCTATGTTATAAGGCAGGTTTGTAATAGGGTTACTGAACAATATTTAATATGGAATGCTTGTTGATATTTAAATTGCTGATGTGTATGCATAAGAAGGCTTATGATAGTGGGTTTGTAAAAAGATCAGTTGCTAGTATGTTGAGTGGAAAGCAGCTTGCTTTTCCAAACACGGTGAGTTCTATGATGGCCTCAGTGAACACATTTTATCGTATTTTTTGTGTTATATGGTATTGAATATTAAATCTTACAATTTTTTATTTCTCTGAATGAGATATTGATTGAGCTGCATGTAGTTGTTGTAATATAAAGAGAAAACTATACAAGTTTATTAGTTTATGTTATTCATGCATAAAAATTTGTTGGAAGCCTTTATGCAAGTTTAGTAGGAACATGGATAATGTGTTATTTTTTGGAAGCCTTTATGCAAGTTTATGTTATAATGTGTTATTTTTTTCTTTTTGCAGGAATGTATTGATAAACTCAAAGAAGGAGATAAAGTTAAGGTGTTGGATCCATTAGATGGTGATGTTGTGGGCATTGGGCGGATTCACTCCCTATCTATTGTACATGGAGTCAACTTAAAAGGAACAAGGGATGCAAATGTAAATATTTTAAAGGTCACAAGTAACATACCCCTTATTTATGAAGAAAAAATAGATGTAGTTGTTCGTCTGAAAGAGAAAGAGGAAACCTTCACACAGTGGCCACTAAAATATTTGCAAAAAATGACATAGTTGAACATATTTATCATGTACTAGTTGCTAGACATCTTGGCTCACTACTTTATGCAATATTTTGAATATGTTGTTCAAGGATCTTAATTATCATGGTGTATTTGAAAGACTTGGAAAATCTTAGACAACTTTGACATTTTTTATTATATTTACATATATACTCTTAGACATCTTTGACATCTTATAACTTGATATATGTATTGATATATATTTGCATTAATTTTTTTTATTGTAGATTACCTTTATTTATCATGATGTTGAATCAATCTTTTAATTTTAGTATGTTGTACCTTGTACGCATATGTAATATTTTTATTTACTTTTTATGTTTTAGTTCAAATTTAATATTATGTTAGTTTTGCATTAGAAAATTTATGATATTTAATAAATTATTTATTTCGTGATTATATTTACTACCAATTAATGGAAACTAGTAAATAAAATTACTAAATTAATGACTAAATATGACTAAATGACTAAATAACTAAATATATGATTAGAGTAATGATTAAAATAATGACTAAATATATGACTAAAGTAATGAGTAAATTAATGACTAAATATATGACTAAATTAATGACTAAATATATGACTAAAGTAATGACTAAATAAATGACTACCTTGACTAAATAAATGACCAGTTAACAACAATTAATGACTAAATTAATGATTAAATATATGACTAAATTAATGACTAAATATATGACTAAATAAATTACTACCATGACTAAATAAATGACCAGTTAATAACAATCAATGACTAAATTAATGACTGAATCAATGATTAAATTAATGACTAAATCAATGACTAAATTAATGACTAAATCAATGACCAAATCAATGAGTACAAATCAATGACTAAATAAATGACTAAAATAGTTTAGTCATAAATTTGGTTGCATTATAAATGACCGAAAATAAACTACTAATGGTCATGTGAACAAAATTAGTCATTTATATGCAATTTTTAGTAGTTTATTTAGTCATATATTGTTGTTTGTGTACTAGTGAATGTTATGTAGTTCATGTTGCTTTGCTTAAGGCATTGTTCACTATTGTCATCTGCCTTATGCTATATTGTTTCATTTATGGCTTCCATTTAACACAACATCCCTTTTCTTATTCTTCCTCATTCCAGTTAGGCTATGTATACATACATATGTTTGTGAAATAAATTTCTATGCAATTAATGAAAACGTATTGTTGGGTATCATTCTCTGGGTTTATGTTGTTGTTGAAGGTAGATATGAGTGAGGATGGCAAGATTCTGTGAAGGTGCAAGTGCGTTCATCAGTGTTTTTAATGCAATAAAATAGTTCATGTTGCTCTCCATAAGGCATTATTCATTGTTGTTGTCTTCCTTACGCTATATTGTTTCATTTATGGCTTCCATTTACCACAACAACCCTTTTCTTGTTCTTTCTCATTCCAGTTAGCCTATGTATACATACGTATGTTTGTGAAATGAATGCCTATGCATTTATTGAAAACATATTGTTTTGGTGTCATTCTCTAGGTTTATGGTGTCGTTGAAGGTAGCTGTGAGTGAGGGTGGCAAGCTTCTGTGAAGGTGCAAGTGCGTTCATCAACTATGGAATCTATGTGAAGGTGGTTGGATGTTATCTTGTGTTTTATGCATGTGTTGATGGTTGCAAAAGATGCAGACATGTATCTATCTGAAATTAGATGTAGACAATATTCATTTTTGCTGCTTAATATGCTTGTTCTTTTCATAGGTTAATGATGATTTCTATTTGATTTATGGTTCCTATCCAGTGGTGATGGTGCATAACAACAATAATTTTATTCTATTCCAAACATATCCACAAAATGGTTGCCATAAACAAAAACCCACAAAGATGAATTCACATAAATAAACCTAAGCTAAAATATACTCATTTCTCAACACAACCCTATGAAAAATTAAAACAATATAGCCTTCTCAACAGTACATTCTCACAAACTAACAATGACAAACCATATACATAAATATAATCAACAACAAGAAATTGAAATATATATAAATATATGTATATATGTACACATATATACATATATATACACACATATATATTAATATTAAAATACACCCAATATAGTCTAAGGCAGAGAACAATAATTACTAATACCTAATGTAACCAAACATAGAATCAACAACAGTAATTATTTTATTCTATTCCAACCATAACCAAAAAATCAAAGACATAAATCAAACAACATTAGTTTCAACAGTGACCTCGATGGAGAAAGCCACAATATAGCCCAAGCCATACAATAACAATCAACAAAAACTACATAACCTCAACAATTTTATCCCATTGCAAACATTAAAAAGAAACCCATCGAAAGTTGACCCATATAACACATCCATAAATGAAAAATAATTTTTTTTAACAAATAATTCTCTTCTATGAATAACACCTTATTGAAAACTGAAACAATATAGCCTTTTGAACATAACCTGACTAAAAATGAGATAATATAGGTTGAGGTAGATAGTAACAATCGACTAAAACTGCATAAGGTCAAGAATTTTTCCCTGTTACTAACATATCCACTAAATGCAAGCCATAAAGAGAGACCCATGAAAAATTAATATACATATAAATATATGTATATATGTATAGATATATACATATATATACACACATATATACATTAATATAAAAATATACCAAATATAGCCTAAGGTAGAGAACAATAATCAATAATACCTAATGTAACCAAACATAGAATCAACAACATTACTTATTTTATTTTGTTCCAACCATAACCAAAAAATGAAAGCAATAAATCAAACAAGATTGGTTTCAACATCCACCCACATGCAGAAACAAACCTATAGAAAAATCACTCCTTTCTCAACACAACCTCCTCAAAAATTGAAACGATACACCCTTTTCAATAACAGCTTCTCCAAAATGAAACGATAGAGCATAAGTAACAAAACTATAATTGACATTGGACAATGGAAGTTAACACAAAGCATATATGATTGACTATTTTATTCCATTGCAACCATAACCACAAACCAAAAGCTATAAATAAAAAAACATCATAGTACCAAATCCATGTAAAACCATACACACTAAACGCGAACCATAAATAAAACAAGATATTTGAAACAATCAATAGTACTTTATGGAAAATCAAGATAGTAACAATCGACAAAAACTACATAAGGTCAAGGATTTTTCCCCGTTGCCAACATATCCACTAAATGCAAGCCATAAAGAGAGACCCACAGAAAATTAATATATATAAAAATATATGTATATATATATACACATATATATATTAATATTAAAATATACCCAATATAGCCTAAGGCAGAGAACAATAATCAATAATACCTAAAGTAACCAAACATAGAATCAACAACATTAATTATTTTATTCTATTCCAACCATAACTAGAAAATGAAATCTATAAATGAAACAAAATTTGTTTCAACAGCCGCCCAAATGCAGAAAGCCACAATATAGCCCAAGCTATACAATAAGAATCGACTAAAACTCCATAACCTTAACAATTTTAATCTTACATATATATATATATATTGATATTAAAATATACCCAATATAGCTTAAGACAGAGAACAATAATCAATAATACCTAATGTAACCAAACATAGAATCAACAACATTAGTTATTTTATTTTGTTCCAACCATAACCAAAAAATGCAAGCCATAAATCAAACAACATTACTTTCAACAACCACCCACATGCAGAAAGCCACAATATAGCCTGAGCTATACAATAAAAATCAACAAAAACTCCATAACCACTATAATTTTATTCCATTGCAAACATACCCACAAATTACAAACATTAAACACAAACCCTATGAAAATTGACAGTAAAAATCCCATACAAAAAAGACTCCTTTCTCAACACAACCTCCTCAAAAATTGAAACAATATAACCTTTTCAATAAAACCTTCTCCAAAATGAAACAATATAGCTTAAGCAACATAACTATAATCGACAATGCCCAATGGAAGCTAACACAAAGTGGATAGGATTAACTATTTTATTCCATTGCAACCATAACCACAAGCCGAAAGCCATAAACCAAACAATATTGGTTTAAAGACCGACCCAGACGAAGAAACCCACAAAACAAAAAAAATGACAGATAGGAACCCATGCAAAACCATAAACACAAAACACGAACCTTAAACCAAACAATACTCATTTTCAGAAACAATAGTCTTTTCTCAACAACCCCTTATCAAAATTAGAAGCAATCAATAGTACCTTATGGAAAATCTAATGAAACAATATGACAAATGGTTTTTTCCATATGCACCTCTTGTCACTTGTTTCAAACAAAACTCTTTCCGCTAGCTTTTTCTAGGCTGCCTTGTTTCTCCAAGCCTGCAAACATATGCCAATAATGAAAAAAATAAACAAAAACACACAAAAAATCACAGTATCAAATCCATGAAAAACCATGCACACAAAACGCGAACCATAAATCAGACAAGGTATTTGAAACAATCAACAGTTCCTTATGGAAAATCAAGCAATATAGCCTGACACAAACCACAAACCAAAAATCAAACAATATCACCAAGGGTTTCTTCGACATGCACCTCTTCCAACTTGCTTCAAACACACATCTTCTCACCAACTTTCCTACACAAAAATGGGAAAAATATTATCACAAGCGACACTTTTTCATTTGCATTTCTTGGTGCAGGAGCACCCTTGTGAGATCTTGCCTCCACGAGGCCATTTTTAGTTTTTTATGTAGACTAGTGGATTTCATGTTGTAATAAGGTCAATATGGCCATATAAAACTTGTTTTATGACTTAGATAGGTATTTTTTGGATTTATTAAGCATTAAATGTCAAAGTCACAAAAGTTAACAAATTGTTGTCATGTCAAAAATGAAAAAAAAGGCGACATTTTGCAAAATGTAGGAATATGAAAGGTGGGATAGTTGAGAAGTTAGTTTTAGGCATTGAGTTTGGTTTATAAAGACTTGTTGAGGCCTCACAAACTTCAAGGTTGGATGAGGAAAGATGTATGAGTGGAAAGAATAATGAAAAAGTCTATTTTTTGGTAGTTTTCTAGTATTTTAATTAGTTACAGGCCTTTGTACGGACAAGTACAGTCACTTAACCTCTCCTCCTCCATTTATGGTGATATCCCTATGAATCTGGATTAATTTTCAATTGATTTCATTTTAAATCACTGAGAAATGTGATAGTTATGGAGGAAATACCCTAGGCAGGAAAAACCCTTTTTTAGGGTAATCAGTGCATGAAGAAAAATGTGTTTCTCTAAACTTAACCATGGAAAACCTAAATAAATTGGTATAAAGGTATTTGTGGATGTTGGGTATGTGCAGGATCATCATGGAAAAAATAGGCCCTTAAGTGGCAAAAAATTTAGAAAAATCAGAGTTAGGAAACTTGACATAAAAATTTGAATAAGTTATCTATATTATTTCAAAAATATGTAAGAATAGAATATGTAACAAATTGAATGTAGTTTCTAAAATACTAGGTTTATTTTAAAAAGGAAAATCTATTTGGTGAAAATTTGAAATTTCAATGTAGTAGTACTTAAATTTTAGGGAAAAACTAAGATGTGTTTGTTTGACCACCCTAACCACAATAAAATGATAATATTTTTAAAAAAAAAAAGATATAAGTAGAGGACTCATGTCCTGATGTGATGCATATTTTTTTGTATTTTTTTTCCAAGTAAATAATTAATTATGAATTTTTATTACAACTTTTAAGAAATATAAAAACTCATATGTCTTGACCACCTTAACTTTGTCAAAACTTAATGAAATTCAATTCTTCTTTTTTAATCCTACACGAAGCATATAATGTGACACATGTTTTAGATTAAAAAAATGTGACACTTTTTGAAATTTATAGATGTTTTTCAATCAGCCTATCAATCAAGACTTTAGTTGTAATTCAAATAGAAAATGAATAATAATTAATTATTAAATTCAAATTAAAGCATAATTTATATTGGTGGAAAGCTGATAATCTCCTTTAAAAACCCTTTTCATTTCATCAATTTTGGGGAAAAAAAGTCATCAGCCACATGGGCCATCATATCACTTACATATCACCACTTTTTGGCCCATCATGATCCTGCACATACCCTATTCCCTAACATATTTTCAAGGTTGCAGAGTTTTCTTGTGAAGTTTTGGGTTGATTCCCTAAAGCCCTAAGTCTGGAAGCAAAGTTTTCTGAACAGTCAAATAGCCTTATGCCAAGGGTTTATCAAAATGACTATAAGGATGGACTAATGGTGGATCTATAAGCATGTGTAGGAGTAATATATTAGGTTCCATGCATTGTTTCAGTGTGAAGGTGTCTGGAGATATATAAATCAATAAGCCAAGGATTATAATTGTTGATTTTGACTAGTAAAAATTAGGAAATAGTGTTGTTTTATGGGATTAGTCTATTTTGTTTGAGTTTTTCATGATTATTATTATTTCAATAAAATTTCTTGGGTATTATTTGATTCCTTTAGATAAAGGTTTGGTAAAAGTTAAGGTTTCTTAATACATATTGTTTACTATCCTGATAAGACGGTTTTGGAGCAGTCCTATTTTGGTAACAAGAAAGAAGGTTTGGGGTCTAATGTTTAACTAAATGACTTGGATAGGGTATGAGGAATGACTTAAATGGTTTGAGTAGGTACTGTGAACATTTTTTTTATATCATCAAAAATGAAATGGGCCTTGGTAGTTGGTGATGATTTCTTGTGTGGTCTAGATAGACCTAATTTACTGATTTTGGGCAGTCAATTGGAAAGTGCACAAGTTGAGTTGCTTATGTTGGTTATAAAGATATGGAACAATTTTTTTTATGTTGTTTAAATTTTTTGTGAAGTCTTCATGTGATTTTGTATTTTGGAACTCAGTTGGTGTCTTGAATAATGTGTTTTGTAAGGGAAAGGGAAGTCCTAATTGAAAGGACAATCAAGGAATGTTTTTTGTTTAACAAATGAGATTGGGTGAATGAAATTTCTTCCCCTATATTGAATCAAAGTGGTATCAAAGCCCAGGAAAGATTTGGGATGATAATTTGGTTTTTGAGTTGTTTGGTTTGTTGTTTGTTTGTAGGTCAGAAGATCCTAGTTGTTACCATTGTGAAGGTAGAGAGAGTTGAGGAATAGTAAGTTGTGAGACCAACTAGAAGAGATGGAGATACTGAGAAGTCATTTGCAGGCAGAAGAAGAGAGGAAGAAGAGAAAAAAACAAGAAAAGATGGATAAGGAGATAGTTGATCTAAAGCAAGAGTTGAAAATATTTGAGAAAGGGTTGCAAGAGTCTATGTAGAAGATGGAGCAAATGATAAAGGAGATGACAAGTTGGAACTTGAAGGTAAACAAGAAGGTTTCATGGCCTATAAAGAAGATAGTCAAAAGAAGGAAGAGAATGAAGGTAAAAGAGAAGGAAGTCTTTGAGGATGATGAAGAAATATTCTCAGATGAAGAAGAAGATGTTGCAGAAGTTTCCAAGCATGAAGATATGATAGAGGACCCAATTCTTGAAGTTGAAGACATTGAAGGAATGATGATGAATGAATTGCTTATGGAGATTTGCAGAGAGATGAGAAAATATGGAGGTAATATGATAAGTTAATGTGTCATTTCTTTATTTTACTAATATTTTGGACTAGGATACATTTGAAGATCAATATGCAGCAAATTGGAGGACAAAGTGTTGAGATTGAGATTGTCATGAAGGAGAAGATTCATTGAGAAAGGATGAAATGGAAGAAAGTTGGCATAGAAAAATTCAAACCAAAAGTTAAAATGAAATTTTTAGGGCATAAAGGAGACTACAAGGAGTATTTACTGATCCAAGAGGACTTGGATTTCTTTTTTGTTGGGAGAGAATGGTGCAGGAGCACCGTTGTGAGATCTTGCCTCCAGGAGGCCATTTTTAGTTTTTTATGTAGACTAGTGGATTTCATGTTGTAATAAGGTCAATATGGTCATATAAAACTTGTTTTAGGACTTAGATAGGTATTTTTGGGTTTGTTGAGCATTAAATGTAAAAGTCACAAAAGTTGACAAATTGTTGTCATGTCAAAAATGCAAAAAAAAGGAAACATTTTGCAAAATGTAGGAATCTGTAAGGTGGGGTAGTTGAGAAGTTAGTTTAGGCATTGAGTTTGGTTTATAAATACTTTTTGATGCCTCACAAACTTTGAGGCTGAATAAGGAAAGATGTATGAGTGGAAAGAATAATGAAAAACTCTATTTTTTGGTAGTTTTCTAGTATTTTCATTAGCTACGAGCCTTTGTATGGACAAGTACAATCACTTAACCTCTCCTCCATTTATGGTGATAGCCCTATGAATTTGGATTAATTTTCAAGTGATTTCATTTTAAATCATTAAGAAATGTGATAGTTATGGAGGAAATACCCCAAGCAGGCAAACCCCTATTTTAAGGTAATCAATGCATGAAGAAAAATGTGTTTCTCCAAACTTAACCATGGAAAACCTATATAAATTGGTGTGAAGGTAGTTTTAGATGTTATCTATCATATTTTCAAGGTTTTAGGGTTTTCTTGTGAAGTTTTGGGTTGATTCCCTAAAGCCCTAAGTCTGGAAGTAGAGTTTTCTGAATAGTCAAATAGCCTTATGCCAAGGGTTTATCAAAATGATGATAAGGATGGAATAATGGTGGATTTATAAGAATTTTCAAGAGTAATATAACAGGTTCCATGCATTATTTTAGTGTGAAGGTGTCTGAGATATATAAATCAATAAGCCAAGGACTGTAATTGTTGATTTTGACTGATAAAAATTAGGAAATAATGTTGTTTTATGGGATTAGTCTATGGTGTTTGAGTTTTTCATGGTTATTATTGTTTCAAGAAAATTGCTTAGGTATTATTTGATTCCCTTAGATAAAGGTTTGGTAAAAGTTAAGGTTTCTTAATACATATTGTTTACTATCCTGATAAGACAATTTTGGAGTAGTCTGTTTTGGTAACAAGAAAGAAGGTTTAGGGTTTGATGTTTGACTAAATGACTTGGATAGGGTATGAGGAATGCGTGAAATTTTTTGATTAGGTACTTTGAACATTTTTTTTATATCATCAAAAGGAAATGGGCCTTGGGAGTTAGTGAGGATTGCTTGTGTTGTCTAGATACACCTAATTTACTAATTTTGGGTAGTCAATTGGAAAGTGCACAAGTTGAGTTGCTTATGTTGGTTAGAAAGGTATGGAACAGTTTTGTTGATTTTGTTTGAATTTTTTTGTGAAGTTTTCATGTGGTTTTGTGTTTTGGAACTCAGTTGGTGTCTTGAATAATGTGTTTTGTGAGGGAAAGGGAAGTCCTAATTGAAAGGACAATCAAGGAATGCTTTGTGTTTCAAAAATGAGATTGGGTGAATGAAATTTCTTTCCCTGTATTGCATCATTTCCAATCATCTTCCCTTGCAAAAAACACAAAATAACATCCACCCACCTTCGCAGAAGTTGCACAAAGCTTAATCTAGCTTGCACCCTCACAGAAGCTTACCCTCGTTGCTCACGACTCTCATATCAGGTATAGCAACAAAATGACACCAAACAATGCCTTATTGAAAATTTCCCAAACATTCATTTTGTTCCCCAAGGCATTAAATGATAGTTGTTATTATGATGATCCCTAGTACATGCAAAGCATACAACAATTAATGTTGATGCAAACCAATGGTTAACTTCTATAGGCTTCTCTATCCATACGGCCCAACAAATGCCACCCTATTCCCAAAGCATCCAACAACACCTCCACCACCTTTTTCATGACCATCAAAAGGCCAAAAATCTAGGAGGCTAACAAAAATTCTGATCGAAGTTATAACCCACCCGCCACCATTTTTCCGATCACCGGAAGCCTAAAAAATAGCAAGGCTGACAAAAATTCTGAGAAAAGTTGAAACAAATAGCCTATTGGCTAATTAATGTGATAATGAAATTAAATACATTTTATAATGTTGAATTAGGGGGAGATGTGTTCATTAAGTCTAGAAAGGCGTGAAAGTCTTTTATAACACTTTACAACACCTTTACAAGACATCGTTATCTATGAATTTTATTTAGTTTGCAAGGGTCCAAGACCTAGTGTGGATCTGAAAAAAACCTCACAACACCAAATCAAGTCCTCATTAAGTCAAATTTATCATCAATTAATCCCAAATCAAGCAAGCAAAAATGGATAATTTTTCTGTGTCTACAGTTAGCCCCCACTTTAGTGAGAGGATGAACCTGCTTTAAACTCACCCTAAAGTATACATTCAAGAGGGGTCCCATTGTATGGATGCAGATGAAAAAGGATGAAAAAGATCAAAGGAGGTTGTGCAATCCCCAAGGATCCAAGATCCTAAGTCAAATTGAAACAAGCATGAAAGGACACACACAAAGTGAATGATATGCAAGAAGACAAGATATGTATGATCATGCAATAGCAAGATCTAGAAATAAAAAGGTGGATCAAGCTTCGAACATTTTTCCAACATGTTGTGGAGCAGATCTAGGTTGTTTTTTTGGAAAGAAAATGCATACTCACTCTGGGGTGATGAAACTCATGGCTATCCATTGGGTGAGAATGCCCAAGTATACTCACTTTGGGGCCACGAAACTTCTGGTTGTCTATGGGATGAGAAATCCACATGGTGGCTATGGGGAAAAGTCATGCCTCAGAATGGGCTTTCTTGCTCAACCATACCAAAGTTATACCCCATGATAACTTTAATAAGGTGCCATATTGAAAAATGATTTTCAAGCTCTATGAGGTAAGAAAAACTTTGTATGCTTGACACTCATAGACATTGTAAATACAAAATAGTGTAAGGAATGTTCAAAGGGATTTTTCTTAGTTCGTGCAAGGTCTCATCTTAGGGAACATTGTGCCTAATGTTTCCAAGAGAGGATGTCTCAAAGAATATCACGCTCTTGGATGGAATCAAGCCCAATGACACCACTAAGAAAAAGGATGTGTTGCAAGAAGAAATAAATCACATAATGAAATATGAGTGGTGATGTATGCCCCCACTTTAAAGTGGTTGTGAACACCAATACTATGATAAATTTCTTTAAAGTAGAAGAAGAAGAAGAAGACATGAAAGCTTACATGGAAATCCCTATGCCAAGCCATATGTTTCTGATAATTTATGTCATGAAAAAGGAAAGTATTTCACATGCGAGCCAACTTAAGGCATGTCATCCACATCCCAAGCTTGCTCTTATATGTTCATGAAAGGATAACAGCTAGCCAAAAGAGGCAATGATAGGTGACATATGAGGAAAAGGCTACATAACCCCTTACTCCCACTTAGTTTAGGGTAAAGGTGAGCCAAAATGATGCATGCTATAGTGAAAATTAATATCAAGTGCCTCCAAACTCTTGAAAATGTTTGATTTTATGACTCAAATCCTTACAATCATTGGTAGAATGACCGTGAACTCTATGATAGGAACAAAATGAAGTCTTGTAATAGAATTTATTATGAGTTCTTGTAGGAAGGATGATCAAGTGATCTTGGAGAAGTATTGAAAAGATACCCTCTTGATCAATGGCAGAAGGTGGTCCTGTAGGTTGTGACAAAGATGTTTCTTTCTTAGTAAAAGATATCATACATATGCAAGACTCTTTAGATTGTGAGATTTTGGTCTCTCCTATATAGGAGGGTGTAAAATCTAATGAAGTCAATTCATGAGTGTTTTGGGAGATGAAATTGACATTAAGAAAAGAGTTCTTTATTTGTTTCATGTTGTGTAAGGGATGAATTTCAAGACCACTATTGTTTATCATCGTAGAAGGATGTTTTGTAATAGTATTGATGTTGAGGGCAGGCTTGATTACTTCTATCAAAGGAAAATAACCAATACCATGTGTTATTTGTTGTGTGATAGGATCTATAGGGTTGTAGATACCTTGTTTGTGAGCACCACATCCTTTTCCACTATATATCCAAGTTGTTTCATAAGTTCATAACCTTTGCAATAAATCTTTTTCATTGCTTTTGAATCAGGTGGTTGTTTGTTGTTGTGTTTGTCAAAGGTTGTTCTATAGTTTGTTATATTTTGGTCTAAAGTGGTTTAGGTGGATGCTTTCAAAGGATCATGCATGAGGGGTGGTGTGAAGTCTAAAGAACCACAATCATCATCAAATAGCTTCATGTGTTGTTCAATATGTTGTGTGTTTTTTGGTTGGATGGATTCCACTTGTGTAACAAGACCACTATTTTTTATCATCGTAGAAGGATTTTTTGTAATAGTATTGATGTTGAGGGAAGGCTTGATTAATGTTAATAAATATTTAATGAGCTCCCTTCGGGTCTATTTTCCTCTATGCATTGTCTTGTGCATCACAAATAATCAACTCGGCCTTTTATCTAAGTTTTGCTCTCCCACTCCACGTGTCTACTCCTCGCAGCCCCGAGTTTCTGCATTCCTTTCGCATCCCAGGAAACCCCGCTATGCTTCCACATGTCATGGTTGTGGGATACTTTTGATCATTATTCTTGCTACCTCATCGGGCTTCGCTCAAGTGCCACAGAGGCCTCATTCCCAAAATTTTTTGCAGGACCCACAATTTTTATCTACAGTGTACTCTTGCTATGTGTCTACTCTTCGCAAAAATTTTGGCATAGAGATGAAGGAAAAATTGTGGGCAGTGAAATGCTACCACCCACCTCTTTTGCGCCTGGCTGGTGATCGTTCCCTCCACTATTAGTTAAGTGCTTCGCCCATTCGACACGTGTAGCCTTAGCACAAGTCTTCAGCGGCGAGAGAGAAAGGTTCACATGGGCAACGAAAGGCTACCACGTGTCTAGTCAGCGGATCTCATATTTGGGCGATCAACCAAACAAACCAAATGCTACTATTGGCCACTACGTGTCATAATAATTTTCTCGGGATGGTGACACTTGTCTGATTAAGCCTTGCCAGGACCACCGCCATCATTTGTAGAGGATGCACCTATGCTTGGAATGACCAAATGCTTGGTTTCAAATCATTTCTATTGCAACGACTTGGGGAATATTCTGTTTTTCCATCATTGCCAGGGGATTGTAAATTTTTTTCTATTACTGCTCTCTAAAGCAGTGGGGGTTTTTTCCTGCTATATATACTTTTCTCTATTGGGAGAAAAGGGTCCATAATTTAGAGGAAACACCAGTTTTGGCTAAAGACACCAGGCCTTTATTGCTATTTTATTTTATTGCAAAGACTCTCAGACTGTGCCAATTGTTCGACCTTTCTATTTTTTTCATGCTATTTGATCAAACTGTAAACTATGCTTTTATTGTATAGAAATTTCATTTTAGAACTTCTATATATGTTGAATGCAAGTTTGCTGACCTAGACCATGTCTAATGAATCTTCCTGGCAGTAGGAATGTATGCAATATTATTTTATGTCAATGAATGGATTGTGTATGTTGTAATCTTTAGTTTCTAATTTTCTAGAATACTACAAACACCAATCAGGTCCTTAGATATATGATTTATCGTGCCTATCGTTAAGTCTTGGCGCATCGCCTTAGGTTAAACTTTTTTTTATTATATCTGTTTCCTTTTCCCTTTCCAAACCTCCATTATAGAAGAAGTTGGCTTCTCTAAAAACCTGGAGGTCGCTCAGATTAGCGCAAAGGGGTCCCCCATAAACTGAGTTTCCCATAAGACACTATTACCTCATCAAATTTTGGCGTCAATAGTTTGTTCTTTTTCTAGCATGTTGGGTGGGACCGAGCTTAAATGAATTTGCGTTTTAGAAGGGTGTATGAGCCATTGGCCTGTAACTAGATTCCAAACCACAAGAAACCCCAGTTTGCTAGTACCTTCACTGGGCACAGTGCAATCCGCAAATCAGTTGGTAACCATTCCACTCCTACCACCCATTCCTCTAACCATGTTATTGGCCGCCAACATAAATTATGTGGCATGGGATGCTGAAAGTCCCCTAGCAGCCCCAGTAGCACCCACTGTCTGGGGCGCTATCCCAATTTTAGCTATGAAAGCTATACCCAAGTTTACCAAAGATGGCTCAAGAACACTCACAAAACATTTGCAAGATGTGGCAGACGTGTGTTTGGTACACGGGATTACAACACAAAATGTAGCTCTGAGGCTTCTCACTGCCTCTTTTAAAGGCAAGGCTCTAGATTGGTACCAAACGCTATCACTTGACACTATTCACACCTGGGATGAGCTCAGAGATCCATTCTATGAGAGGTTCTCAAATGATGGAGATTGCTCTTCATTGTATTATCAACTATCTGTCATAAAACGAGCCCCCTAGGAGGCTCTAACAGACTTTAATGCCCAATTTCACATGTAGTGGCAAAGGATCCCTATTACTATATGCCCGACTCCTGAGTTGGCATTCATATTTTATTTGAAGTCCATTAATTCTGACATTTCTATGATGATCAAGTCTTTGGGAGGAGCTACTCTACCAGATGCTTATGGTGTTGCTGTCAATGCCAAGAATCATTTGATAGATTGTGGAAAGTTTCCTCCTTGACCTGTTATGCCAATATTTCTTAAAATATTGATTCCCGCACAAGAAGTTGTGTCAACTAGCATGCCCACAACTCCCTAGTCGATGTACACATATGTGGAAACCCCACAAAATGTAGCCTCTTCATCGATTTCTTCCAAAGATGAAATGAGCGACCTCAAAGAGATGTTACGGACCATGGAAAATGATATAACCACTCTTAAGCGAAACCAATCAACACCTCCTAAGTGTGCATATCAAAACTATCAAGGTATGGGGTCCTCATATCAACAAAATTAGTACCAGGGCACGTCTCGTAGTAATCCACCAGCTCAGACAGCCAACCAAATGGTATCGGTGCCTACTCCACTGATGAGCACTTCACCAAGCTCGAGTAGGGAATTAACCGTAGGGCAGAACAACCTCATTGATGACATCAATCTATGGTGCTTCCCTTGCAGCGATGCTCATATGCCCTAGAATTGTCTGCGTGCCAACTTGCAACAAAAGGTGGCAAGGCAACGTAGCCAAGGCACAATGATAGATCATAGAGGTTATATATATGCCTCACCATAAATGGAGAGTGTGGTTCTTACCATGCAAATGCAAGGAATGTCTCTAGAACAAGAATCCTATATCGCTCCTAATCATGCACTTTTTTCCTGGATGGAGGAAGAAGAAACGGTGTTTGCTAATGATACGTTCATATCCAAAACACCGCAAGTGCAATATGATTATAACACATGCTCAAAGAGGAGATTTACTGGTGAGTCAGTTGTTCCGCATCTAGCCAACCCACAACTCAAAGGTGCTTCCGATTAGATTCATGGCACTTCTGCCACCCTATCACCATCTCAATCATGAAAGAAAATTATTATAGTAAGAGCCAAGGAGCAGAAACCTTCAATTTTTTCACCTTTTAATGTCATAGAACAATTGAAGAAGTCATCTACTAATGTGTCTCTATGGGATATTCTAGCTATCCCAGAGCAAAAAATGCTATTATAGAACGTGCTTCAAGAAGAGGTCAACACAACATCAGCAGAGTAGTTTGCCATTGCAGAGGTTGTTAATCAAATACCGCCAACTAAAGTCTTTACAAAGAATACAAAATAATCCCCTGTCAAAGTTAGAGATAAGTTAAAACCCCAACCCTTCTTCTTGACTCTCATTATAGGAAAGAAGTTATTGCATAATGCTATGATTGATTCTGGCGCTAGCACCATGATTATGCCTAAATAGATAGCTGAAGCTTTAGGACTCGGCTATGAACCTATGAAAAAGGGGGTAATGTAGCTTGATGGAAAAACAATTGAAACCATAGGTGTCATCAAGGCACTTCCTTTAACTCTATTTGCTTTCCCTAGTATCACGGTGCCGCAAGACACTATGATCATAGATGTTCCTCCTATGTTTGGTCTTTGTCTATCCCGAGAATTTACTTCAAAGGTGGGTGGATACCTATCCTTGGATTGGTCACATCTTATACTCAGAACCAAGCACGACGCAAAAATAAAGATAGAATTGAAGGCTTTGCATTTTGAACATGTAGCAGATGAAGCTCTGATCAATTTTGAAGCCACGCATACCTCTATCACCAAGCAAGAAATGTATTGTGTTGAATTACTAGAGGAAGAAAAGGTGAGCGAAGACCAGAATGATAAAGAATATGCTCTATTCAATGAACACATGGATAGTGATCCTTTCGAAAATTATCATGCTATAGGATTGGGCACCTATGTAATTTATGATGAAGACCAAGTACTCCCAAAGGTTGCCAAAGAGTCTAAAGGTAGCCAAGAAAATGAGCTATGGACGTTGTACTTTGATGGAGCAAGAAGTAAAGTAGGAGATGGAGCAAGGATATGTCTAATATCCCCACAAGATGAAAAATTGCTAAGGTCTTTCCATTTCCATTTCAGTTGTTCAAATAATGAGGCTGAATATGAAGGATTAGTTCAAGGTTTAAGCCTTGCAGAATGAATGGGCATTAAGCAATTAATGGTGTTCAGAGATTCTGAACTGATAGTCAACTAAGTCTAAGGTATTTCTGTGGCAAGGAATGTCTGCATGAGATCATATCGGCACTGAGGCTGGGACCTGGTTGAGAGTTTTGAAGCCTTCAACATCTAGACTATTCCTCAAGGAAAAAATAGCGATGTAGATCACATGGCCGTGATTGGTGCTCAGTTTGATCCTACCTCCAACCTTATACATAACAAAAATTCAGTGCGAGTACTAGTCTGACCGACGATTCCTGACAATGATCAGAGTTGGCAAGTTTTTGAAAGTGATGAACACATCGCCTTGTTCATCCAGTAGTCGGGGGAATTCACCGATCAACTTCAACCAAAGATTGCCAAAGCTTATGAAGGAAAAATTATGTAGCTCAAATCTAACAAGCTTCTGAAAGGATTGGTACTCTAAAAAAAAAATTGATTGTGATGATGCAAGAAATGATAGGCAGAAGTTTGTAGCAAAAAAAAGTGATTATGTGGACCTTTGGGTCTCAAATGGCAAGAATCTTCGAGTCGGGAAAGACGTCCCACACCATGATAAAGAAAGAATCATTAGTTTCTACAAAAAATATGGAGTAGTGGCCTAGTCCTATGATGATTTGGAGGGATATGATCCTGATATCATTCAACACATGATCAAGCTGACAAAAGGTGCAAAACCAGTCCGAAAAAAGTAGGGGCTAGTAAACCCTAAAATTGAAATGCTAATGGTGCAGGAGTTAACTAAGCTAATTGAGTCACACATTGTCTTCTCAATAAAGCATAGTACTTGGGTATCCAATCTGGTCCTGGTCTAAAGGAAGAATGGAGATATCTATTTGTGTGTGGAATTTTGAGACCTACACAAAGCATCCCTCAAGGACCATTATCCGCCGGCTTCTATGGAGTCAATCTTACAAACGGTTGTAGGATCAGAAATGTTTTCTCTGCTAGACAATTTCTCTGGTTACAATTAGATCCGAGTTAAAGAAGAGGATCAACACAAGACCACGTTCACCACAAAGAGGGGAACATTTTCATATGCTAAAATTTCTTTTGGTTTATCCAACGTAGGGGCAACATTCTAGAGGACGATGGATATCGCATTCAGCGAGCTAATGAATAAGTTTATTCTAATTTATTTAGATGATCTTACCATGTTTTCTAAAACTAAGGATGATAATTTTGACCACTTAGAAATAGTTTTTCAAAAGTTCCAAGAGTTTGAGGTTTCCCTAAATAAAAAAAAATGTGTATTCAGAGTACCGCAAGGAAATTTGTTAGGACATGTGGTATCTAAGGAAGGAATTTCAATTAACCCCAAATGGGTGAAAGCTATCAAGGAACTTCCCCTTCCGGTGAATAAGAAAGGTGTTCAGTCCTTCTTGGGCAAGGTAAATTTTGTTAGCAAGTTTATTTCTGACTTCACAGGAATAATTAGGCCGATCACCCTAATGCTTAAAAAGGACCAGGCATTCAAGTGGATGACCAAAGCTTGGGAAGTCTTTGAAAAAGTCAAGGAAGTTATTTCCTTAGCTCTGGTACTAATTAATCTAGATTTATCTAAGGATTTTATAATGTATGCATTCAATAGTAAGTCAAGTATCTCTACTGTCCTAACCCAAAAAGATGATGAAGGAAAGGGAGAACATCTAGTGGCGTTCTACTCCTAGACCCTGAAGGAATATGAGATGAATTATAATTTCGTCGAAAGACAGGCCTTTGCAATAGTGAAGGGACTTAAAAAGTTTTGCCATCTAGTTTCTAGCAACAAAGTGTTTTTTTATGTCGCTCATTCTAGTGTGCGCGAATATATCATGGAAGGAGAAATCACAAAAAAAAGAGCTAATTAGATCACCAAGATCCTTGAATATGATATTGAGGTCAAACCCACTAAAACCATCAAAGGAAGAGGACTATGTGAATACATTGCGTAGGACGAGGAGATACCCGCTGCAGGAGAGCAACCGAAGCTTATTCTGATAAATGAGCCAGAATAAGAGGATTGTTGGCTGACAGATAGAATGAGGTTTATGCAAACTAGAAAGTATCCGCTAGGTCTCTCATCCCAAAAAAGGAGATACTACCAACTACAAAATTGCAAATATATTCTAGTGGAGGGGGTCCTTTTCAAAAGAAATTTCAATGGTCTACTCCTATGATGCATTACTTTAGAGCAAGCAAAGAGGATCCTTGATGCATTCCACAATAGTGTTGTGGGCAGACACTTCTTTGCTAAGACCACCACCATCAAAATCATGTGTGCAGGTTACTATTGGCCTACACTTTTCAATGACTCCCACTATTTGGTAAAATCTTGCAAAAAATGTCAGTTGTTTACTGACAGAAGGAAGAGTTCTGCAATGCCTCTCAAACCTATATTGGTGGATGAACTGTTTGCACAATGGGGCCTGGAATTCATCATGATGATTAATCCAACTTCTAGTGCCAAACACAAGTGGATTATGACCGCCACAGATTACTTCACAAGACGGATGAAGGCCGTTCTACTTAAAAACACAACATAAACAAAGATTGTGGATTTCCTCGAAGAGCTAGTGACAAGGATTGGTCCTCTGAAGACTATCATTTCTGATAATGCCAAAGGTTTCCTAGGCACAAAGGTATGTCATTGTGCATTAATGAATGGAATATTCCTTAACACATCATCAAATTATTACCTGCAAGGAAACAACCTAGTAGAATCAACAAAGAAGAGCCTAGTCTAACTCCTTAAAAGAATTGGTTCGGAAAACCAGAGGGAATGGTATAAAAACCTCTAAGCAGCACTCTAGGAAAACTGCATAAATCCTAAGCAAGTCCTTAAGACTTCACCTTATGAGTTGGTATATGGGAAAGAGGCACTGTTACCTATCTCTATGGAGATTCTAACACTCCCACTATTGAAATCTCTTGAGATAGAACAAAATGGTGCTATGGAGGTTCAGCTTTTTGAACTGTTAGGAGTACAAGAAAAAAGGGATAATTCCCTAATAGCCATGACAAAATGCCAAAAAGTGGTCAAGCGATGGTTTGACAAGAAGGATTTTAACCAAGGCCTAAAGTGTGGAGACTTAGTACTAAAGTATGGTAAAAGGGCTGCTAAGCCAGGTCAGCATGGTAAATTTGATAGCTTATGGGAGGGCCCCTTTAAAATCATTTAGTGCAGGGAGCATAATGCTTTCAAGTTAGAAAATATGGAACAGGAACCCATAGGAATCCCTGTCAATGGGATTCATCTTAAGTTGTTTCATTAAGTGTCGAGTTCTATTTTTATACATATGTGAATAATGCTTTTATTTTATTTTCCTTTCTTTGGCTGGTCTTTTTCGAAATTGGTTTGTGTTTCTATAGAAATAACCCATTATTACGGAGGATAGAGTAGCATAATTGCTTTACATAAAACACACCCATGTGCAAAGAAAATAAACACATATGCTATAAAAGAGCCCATAAAGTCGAAATGCAGATTGAAAGAAAGAGCCATGGATTTTTTATAAAGATATATATCTATTTATATATTCTTTTGTTTTTACATTACAAAATGGCTAAGGAAGCCATAATCCAAAAAGTATACGACTATTCAAGATTTTCCTTCATATATGCAAAATTTATAGACTTTTTTAGGCTTATATACAAAACTGTAAGGTAGGTAGTGTATGCAATAGAAGGAAATAAAGAAATTGGGAGGAATTTTATCCAGGAGTAGGGAGGCATTTTATCCAGGAGTAGGGAGGCTTTTCATCCAAGGGCATGGGAAGCAGCAATTGACGCATCTATGGCAACGTCTACCACTTCTTCTACGATGGTGCCAACCGCATTTTCATTAGCAAGTTCTTTGGCAGCAGAAGCAACATCATTCGGCACAACCACCATTGGCGGGGGAAACACCAGGTTCCTAAAGTTGGTATACCAATCGACGTCATCGAACAGTATCATGTTGTAGCTATGGAATAGAAAGTGCAAGGCCTGGTTAGCCCTCTGTCGATGCTCATTGCATGTCTGAAGGAAAAATCCACTGGGAAACGATAGCCATAATACTGCCGCTTCTTCCTCAATGTAGCAACGCAGGTCACTGGATGATGGCAGACCTACCCCATATGCAGTGTGAGCAACAATCTCACCTAGGCCTTTCAGGTACTTTCTTGGAAAAAATTCTTTGACTAGCTTTAGGATGAGAGGCCTAGGGATGCCAATGTCTAACATTGATGCTACAAAGTGTGAACAGATATCAGTATTCACACGGTACTTATCCTCATACTCTATGCAGTCCCTACCCAAAACCCATTTTATGGCTACCAAAACCAAGGAATGTTTATTCTTGGTCATTCTTTTTAGCCGCCTAGTGGAAACCTCCCCCAAAAACACTGTATGTGACTTATAATAGGTTAACCTAATAGGAGTATCCATGATTTTGACACTGTGCTTATACCTTCTAACCAATACTGAAACTTACCTACCACCTAGCCTATGAGAAAAACTTGCTTAAAACTGCGCCAACAACCTATCACTACTCAAATGCTAAGTGTGATTTCCTCACTACTTACCGACCTATTTATAGAAAAGAAGAGAAGATGCATGCTAATCCGTTTTGAGAAAAATGTAATGATAACTGGATGCCAACTTGAAAGGCGTGCCTGCATTTGCTCACATTTCTGAACTAGTTGCATCTACATAGGTACGATTTAATGTGTGCTAGATTAATAGGGGCTAATTAATTAGCTTTACAAAGGTGGCGCTCATTGAAAATAAGTTGCACGACCGTAGGCTATTGTATCATCTCGCAGGCATTTCCCATAGCCAAAGGAAATATCCATATCTTTTTAGGTCGTGATCATTTGCTTTGGCATAATCATTATGTCCAGGATATTAATTACCAACACATACTAACACAAGGTTAGAAAGCAAATTGTTGGCTCAAGTTTCAAGGGAATCACAACATATCACATAGTTGCCAAATGCAATAATGAACTCTTGCTGCCTCAAAATGGCAAGTAGTTCATTTTGCATGCATCACAAAATTAATGGTACATGTCAAATTGAATGCAAAAAGCATGTTTTCCTCTACTACCTTGAGAATAGATAGCCAAATATTGCATGAAAAGGTTTAATGATTCAAAGTATTTTCAAAAGCGCCAAAGCCCAAGGTGCAAAGAAGTTTTTTTTTAGTGTATCCAGAGCTTGATAAGAATAACAGAGTCCAGAACTCACAGAAGTCTTCATCTAAAGAAAAATGTGGGAGAGCTCATCTCAGCAAATGCAGGAGGAGATTGGCCAGAAGTTGTTTACAATCATATGGTCATCAGAGGATGTCTATGTCTATGAAGATTTGGCATATGCTACGCTTGGTATACCAAGCAATTTGAAGAGGGCGTATACGATAGAGCTGAGCAGGCCCAAAGATTGCAGAAATAAGAAAAGGGTTGAGGAGAAATAGGATAGTATTTATGACCCACGGCTCGCAAAAAATCCTAAATCCTTAAGAGAAGCAGCCTGTGCAAGGTTGACGGCACCAAAGGCAGACACATCTACAACAAGAAAGGTTTGGTACAATGGTCTTCCACAATACATGGTCCTGCTGGTGCATTACTGCCCAGAGATAGTTGACGCTGCCATCAAGTGTTATAACCCTAGCACCTGCTGCATCGAGGGCCAAAACTTAAGAGTTCACATCACCCCACAGGGCATTTGGCATATGCTATGCATCCAAGACCCAAGTAAAAGAAGAGAGAACATTGAGTCCTTTTACCTTGACAAAGAAGAAAAAACATGGAAGACGATGATAAAGAACTCAAATTTCTTGTTGGAGGAGATTGGTCAGAAAAATGTCCTAGGTGCTAAACTGCCAAGTATTCCATTTCCGTGCGGTGAATTACGCGTGGATATGTAGGATGCCATGTCCATGATAGCTTTTGTATGCGGCTGAGACTTCGATGAGATGGTGGAAACCTTTCAACTGGGACTGACCTTCCAATTCTACAAACAACACAATACCTCTTGGTATGATTTTGCTGAGTTCATGGTAGATGAAATGATATGGAAAATAAAGAATTACCCGGTGGAGGGAAAGTTTAGATTTTTTTCTTTCCTAGTTCACATGTTTCTACATCAAAACCCTAATTTCTTCGCTTGGTATTTTGAATTATCAATTTTTGATGAACGGGGTAAGAGGAAGCCAGTATCCATGTGGACACCTTTTTCTTTTTGTGTCATATGATTATTATGCATTTTCAGATTATTTCATAACTCTAGTCTTGCATGATTTATGTGGAGAAGGTGAAATAATTTGGCTCGACAGCAATCAGACCAGATATATGCAAAGTTTCACTCCTGCCTGTGACTGGTTCTTAGGAATAGATTTCACGATTCTCTGGATGTGGGGCTTCACTGGTCAACCTTTCCTTCTCCTAGCCTGTCTCATAGATAGGGTGCTCGCACTTGAAATGTATAGGCAGGTGTGTATCATTGATTTTACCTTCTGTAGCAACAAAAGTGTCAAGATAAAAGGATTCTTCACTTGTCTGAAGAATTTCAAATCGATGACTTTGTTAAAGAAATAATTAGATAAGTTATTGTAGGATAAAATGGTTCATTTAGGGTTGGTTCTAGTAAATTATAAGTGGGATTACAACCCTTTCAATGACTTGTTAGAGCCACACATGAAAGTTGCACATGTTCCCTGACCTTACTGGGAGAAGCAACATAACCCGCGGGCAGACAAGGATGAAAATTTTGTTGAAATGGCGTGTATTCCAACGCAAGATAACAGAGGGCCATGGCACATGTTCTACTTTGTTGTGGCGGTGGCCAAGGATAATGTTCACATGGAACGCACCATGTATAACAAGTTGTGGAAAGATGAGGAATGGATTGATGAAAAATAGAAGCTTTCTGGAAGTTTCACCAAGAGATAGGGCAATTGGATGCCCCTTATGATAGTCTGAAGGAGGACAAGCAATTTGAACAATGGTGGGATGATGACCACCCCAGCCCAGACTCTAGCATTAATAGGAGTGAGCACCTAGAGGATGAGTCTGAAGAGCAAGAAGAAGAAGCGACAAATTTTGTGTCCTCCACGCTAAAGGAAAAGGGGTCCAAACAACCTACCTATGTGACCAAAAATGTGCGTTTTAATATATCAAGGTATTTTCATACACTTACTTGGGTTGCTAAGGTAGCTAGGATATCACAGCAGCAAACGACAATAGTTGTCGAAGCTCTAGAGACCCCGCCCACAAAGCAGCAGTGCACAGAGAGCATTACTAGAGAAGGTTCAGAAGAACCCACCGAAAGACAAGTGCTTGTAGCTAGCCAAGAGTCTGATCAAGCTGGGGAAGAGTCGCCAACGATTCTAGAGCTGCCATCGACCAGTCAATAGGTAAAATTTTCTCCTTCTTCCCTTGCTTCTCATTCCTTGATATTTTCCCCTGCCTCAACGGCGATCCCTACCATGAGTACTGGCCCATTATTTTCCATTTTTAATCCAACATATACTGGAGGTTTCACCCAATTCTCGCAGACCACTCCACCCGGCCTTACTCCTCTGTGAACCCTTACGCCAATTGTTGCTGCTCATGCTCTCCTTGCCTCACTTTTTGAAAATGTGCCTCCTGCAGGTATGCCTTCTTTCGCTATTGCTACGGATACTCTTCCATTGTAACAGGCTAACTCCGCAATGACAACTCCTCCACCATCCCAGCCTATGAGTCCTATGGCCGATTCACCAATTCAATCATGACAAGTGATTAGCCCTTCTATTAGTCCTCAAACCAAGCTTTGGAATGTGCCCCATTTCTCCCCACAAACCGTCACTCTACAGAACAAACAAATTCCTGTGCCTTTGAGGGTTTCCTATCCCTATGCCCTACCTTTTGGTGCTCCTTTTGCAAGCGGACTAGTTTCATCACCAGCCGAATTTATGGGAAAAATTGATTACGGAAAGGAGGCACACACAAGTAGAATGTGAAAGTGCAGGGAAAAAGATGACAGTGCTTCTACTGAACCAAGAATACAAACTCTTTATGATGAGACTCGATAGGAATTGAAGTTTGCAACCATGTACCCAAGAGTAACCAAGCCTCAGGGGGAGATGCACCCAAAAGATTATGAAATATATGCGGTAGGGCTCGACATGAATGTGGCTCAACTGCAGGATAAGGTTGAGATTATGGAAGAAACACAGCGGGTGGTCACCTATGACTTTCTCAAAACTGGCCGCTAGCTAAAGAAGAAGGATGAGTAGCTTAAAGTGGTAACAGAAAGGGTTAGTTTTTTGGAGAAAAAAGAGAAATCCTTGGAGGCAGATGTTGCATGTATGATAGAGAGGGCGCTCACAGCAGAGGATGAGAAGAATAGACTTCAGGGTGAGCTTGCGAAGATTCAAACTACTGACCCTACCATGGTAAAATAGCTACAGTCAAAGAATCTGGAGACGGAGCAGAATTTGCGGCTAAAGAATGAAGAGCTAGAGTGACTTTGCCTTGAGTATAGTCAAGGAATGGCGTAGAGGAATGAAGCTTTGGAGCACCAACAAGCTCAATATGAGTAGAAAATACAAGAAAAAGAGGCTTGAATTTAATGGCCTAAAATCTCAATTAGAGGAAGAGCTCTAAGAGACAAAGTCTTCTTTGGACATGCACTTAGCAAATCACTCCCGAGCCGAGGAGAATTGGAATAAAGAAATGAGTAGCTCTATGGAGCAACTAGCATCCAAGAAAAAGAAAAGGGAAGAATTGGCTAAGGCCATTAATTCAAGGGATGCGAAGATTGCTTCTTTTAAAAGCTCTCTGCTATCTTCTCCTACATAGCCAGACATTATTCTGTTGGTCAGGTACTTGTACATCTCTCACTAGGAAAAGATTAAAACCTTTTTCCTAGCATTGCAGCCTACCCTCCAATTCATCTCCAAAGCATCAAAGTTGAGCTAGGAGGCTCATGATACGATTAAGCAGTTCCCATGGTTTATTTTGGAGAAGGTTCCAGAAGCAAAAGATCTACTCACCGAGCTATAATCGGTCTTTGATGAAAACCTCGCCAGAGTGGGTATTGAAGATCGGGATGTTGCTACTTAGAAGGAAAATAAGTTCATCCATTTCCACTCTGCCTTCCAATGCACTAAAGCAGCCATGACTACTCTGAGCAAGACACTAGACAATATACAGGGGTGTTTCTCTGAGTTAAGCAAAATGGGTTTTCTGTCCCCGTTCCTTGAAAATGGCTCTATTGCCACAATTGAGCAGATTGCAGAAAGAATAGAAGAAAGGGAAAATGATTTGGATTCTTTCAGAAATTTCAGTCACCCTTCCACTGCAACTGACATTAAGGGAGTGATTCATCTGCTTGCATAGCTACTATTTCATTGTGAAGTAGGGGTTGGTTTACCTAATGCATAGCCTCATAAAGAAACTATTGATCTAAATGGAGCATAAGAGAATTTGCGCAATATGGTGAACCCATCTGAGGATGAATGGTCGCCTCTGCAGGTGGCTCTTTCCAATTTTTGACTCCATTATCTATTGAAATGGTACTCTAGCTTGTAAACCAGAGAAAATTTGGGTTCTTCGTTCCTTAGGTGAAATGCCCTTGGTAGTTGCCAAAAGATGTTAATAAATATTTAACAAGCTCCCTTCAGGTGTATTTTCCTCTATGCATCTACCCATGCATCGCAAGTAATCAACTCGACCTTTTATCTAAGTTCTTCTCTCTCGCTCCACATGTCTACTCCTCACAACCCTGATTTTTTGCATTCTTTTCGCATCCCAGGAAACCCCGCTATGCTTCCACGTGTCGTGGCTGTGGGATACTTTTGATCATTCTTCTTACTGCCTCATCGGGCTCCGCTGGACTACCATGAAGCCCTCATTCCCAAAAAGTTTGGTGGCCCCCACAATTGTTATCTGTGGTGTACTCTTGCTACAATTTTTCTCTTCGTAAAACTTTTGGACTAGAGATGAAGGAACAACCATGGGTAGCGAAATGCTACAACACGTCTCTTTTGCACCCAGCTAGTGATTGTTCCCTCCACTATTAGTTAAGTGCTCCACCCATTTGACACGTGTATCCTTATCACAAGTCTTCAACGGTGAGAGAGAAAGGTTCACACGGGCAGCGAAAGGCTGCCACATGTCTAGTCGGCGGATCTCATATTCGGGCGATCAACTAAATGACCAAATGCTGCTATTGGCCACTATGTGTCATAATCATTTACTCTGGATGGTGACACTTGTTTGATTAAGCCTTGTTGGGACCACTGCCATCATTTGCAGAGGATTCACCTGTGCCTGGAATGATCAGATCCTTGGTTTCAAATCGTTTCTATTGTAATGGCTTGGGGAATATTCTATTTTTGCATCGTTGCTAGTGGATTGTGAAATATTTTCTGTTATTGCTCTTCGAAGCGGTGGGGGTTTTTTCTTGCTATATATACTTTTCTCTGTTGGGAGAAAAGGGTCAAGAATTTGGAGAAAACACTGGTTTTGGTTATAGACACCAAACCTTTATTATTGTTTTATTTTATTGCAAAGACTCTCAGACTGTTCCAATTGTTCAGCCTTCCTATTTTTTTCATGCTATTTGATCAAACTATAAACTATGCTTTTATTGTCTGGACATTTCATTTGAGAATTTCTATATATGTTGAATGCAAGTTTTCTCACCCAGACCATGTCTAATGACTCTTCCTAGCAATAGGAATGTATGCAATATTATTTTATGTCAATGAATGGATTGTTTATGTTGTAATCTTTAGTTTTTAATTTTTTGGAGCACTACAAACACCAATTAGGCCCTTAGATCTATGGTTTATCATGCCTATCATTAAATCTTGGTGCATCGCCTTAGGTTGAACTTTATTCTATTATATTTGTTTCCTTTTCCCTTTCCAAACCCCCATTAAAGAAGAGGTTGAATTCTCTAAAAACTCGGAGGTCACTTAGTTTAGCGCAAAGGGGTCCCCCATAAACTGAGTTTCCCATAAGACACTGTTACCTCATCAAATTTTTGCGCCAACATGCGTCATTAATAGCAATAACACACTTGAAGCTAATATTGGCATTAAAGGCAGTGTTAGTTTTGGAATGAACTTGCACTGAAATTAGCACTACCTTGTCCTGATCGACGCAAATAAATGCTAAAAATAGTGCCATCCCGATAAATAGCACTAACGTTTTCAAAAACATGGAAAAAAATACATTAAAGTAGTGGGTGGAAGCAAAAAATAGAGCAAAAAATGGAGCAAATCATGGGGATTTGTTGCAGTATTGTACAACCTTCTCTAAAAGATATTGAAAAAAAGTTGATTTTGTGGGCTACAAGCCTCTAGGTGTGTGTTTGAGAAAGGTTGAGTGGATAGTGTTGTAAGGGTTGGTTTCTTGTTTGAAATTAATCAATTTGTGTTGGATTTAGTCATCACCACCTTGCTTGTCATCAACAAGCCTCATTTAATGCATATTTTCAAGGATAATCTTGATGTAAACTAATATTGAATCATCATTCATGTCTTTTTGGATTGTATGGCCTATGTTTAGTGATCTGGGACTCATATTCCACCTTGGGCATATGGATCCCACCTAGGTTTTAGAGCCCCGATCTTTATTTCACATGAATCTAAGCATTCTTGAAAAATATGTCCCATACCTGAGCCTAATGGGACTTGTACGCCACTTCTGGCGTATGAGTCCTATGTGACCCAAAATTAAATTTAATTCAAATTCATTGTGTGATTTTTTCCTCCTAGATCGTATTTCAGCTTATAGTGTAGTAATTTCAAGATATTTGGCATAAACAAGTATAAATACAAGGTTATTTCACTCATTTTTCACCTAAGCATTCATGCGATCATCCTAAGATTTCAAGTGTTCATGCATTATAGAAAATTTATGATCAAGAAAGCATTAAATTTTTTACAAGAGCATTCAAGTCTTCAAGAGTTGATTATCAAGTTTTTTGGAGCATTATTCAAGTATCAAGCATCATGCTTGTTTTTGAGCTAACAATTATGATTGTGCCATAGAAAATTAGACCCCCTTGAGAAAAGAGACAATTCCACACATAATTGGACCCACTTTTAAGTCCCTTTACATCATTTCCCCTTTAAAACAACATTTATAGGCCCCCTAGACCTATTAATTTTGATCTAGAGGCCTGTTTCACATGTGAAATCACATAAAACTCGACAAACAACATTTAATAACATCATACCCCAATAACCCACCTTCAAACAACAATAGTGGGACCCATTCGCCACCTTGGGCGAATGAATCCCCTCTGGTGGGACCCATTCACCAAGGGAGGGCAAATGAGTCCCCTTTGAGGGAAAATTCAAAATCAAACAAGAATTCAATCAATTTAACTCTTATTTCTAGTGAATGTCGGCCTCTTAGGTCTAATTAATGGGAAAATAAGGTGATGTTGCTTATAAATACACATTTTAAGTTATTTCACACAATCTTTTATCATCTCTTATCATCTCATTGTCATTCTTCAAGAGCAATTTCAAAAGCAAAGCATTTTACAACAAGTTTCTTCATCAAAAGTTGAAGTTTTAGGACAACAAACTAGGGTTTTTGCTGGTCTTGAAGTTCACTAATCTTTTCAAGATCCAACATTGCGAAGGGTTGATGATGGATTCCTATGGTGAATCATGAAGAAATATAGGGTGAAGAGGTGCAACTAGCCACGAAATCATGCCTAAGGACTTGGTAAGGTGATCCCATAATAGTGGTTTACAATTTTTGGCCAAACTAGACACTGAAATTATTATTTTTAGCTGAATCTTCACATTCGGGCACCTATAGCGGCTATACTGTGAGGAATTTGAAGATGGTGCAAACTAGAGTCTCATCAAATTTTGTCTGTAGATTCTAAAAATATTTTTTTCAATTTTTTTGGAATCAAATTGCACTTCTTTTCCATCTCCCATGAAAACTAATTTTTTTTAGAAAACAACATTTTTAAAAAGCGACGCACACCGTATAACGCATAACTTTTTTTCCATGAAGGATAAAATTCTAATTCTTTCAAATTTATATTTTTAACTCTGATATCTAGTGCTTCCACTTGGTTAGATAGTTTTTTATAGAATATTTTTTCCTTAATCAAGTTTCAAAGTCAAACAAATTCAAATTCAGACACAACGCGACCGTATAACGCGTAACTTTTTTTGTATATGTCAAAATTTTATTTTATTTTATTTTTTGGATCAAGGACTTCAATATCTGGTGCACTCATATTTTTAATTTTTTTTTTCGATAATCTTCTATTTTTCCACATGTGAAGAACAAAAAAATTTATTTTCGATGAAAAACCTATGTTTAATAAAACTTAAAAAACAAATACATAACAAAACCAAAACATATTAAAATTATATTCATTGGATAGCTTGTTCTAAGGAATACCATAATCATTTCAAATAAATTTTAAATGAATTCATTTGATCCCCCAAAAGCTAAATCAAAAGTGATTTTTTATCAACATTTTGATAGGTGTAAAGGAGACGCATTTATAGGTATGGTTTAAAACTAGTGAGGTTCTATCCAAGGGGGTTTGATCTAAGGTTACTTGATCAAACCCTCTTCAATTGGAATACTTAAAATGGAACTTTTTAAGGATTAAATCATTATATTTTCTAAAAATATGTGATTTCAGCTAAAATTCATTCCTCTTAGGAATTGTAAACCACTATTATGACAGCACCGGTTTCCTATTGACTCCATCTTCCATTATCACTCTATCCTTAGATTAAGGTTTGCATTGTGTTTATTTAGCATTTGCATGTCATTATATTCCTATTTTTCATGTTTTGTAAGTTTTCTAGGGTTGAGATCTTGCATCATTTTAATCTATCTTACATGTCTTGTTCTAGAGCAATAGAATAGGACCCTTCTTATGTTTCAACTTTTCCTAGTCTTTAACACATCTAAGGATAGGGATTATGCAGATTTTTCTCTATTCAAGGTTTAATTACCTACCTAGGCATTTGAATAAGGAAAAATCCCCATTAGATCAACTCTTTTAAGCTATTTTGTAGGAATTTTTTGAGATTTGGAATTGGGTTTCCATCAGAATTTGTCGTACAAGTGTTAAGATACAAATTTGAGTTTTGAGATTGTAGAAATTTGAAAGTGGACTGATTTTCCATGCTTGGAAAATGTGTCCCACCTAAAAGTACAAATTTGAGTTAAATGATGTTTTAGATCCTTGGCTGTTAGAAAATAGGTCTTGTATACAAAAGTCCTGGCTTGGGACTAATTTACCCAAGGTGGCAAATGAGTCCCAATCAGCTCTAATATAGATTTTATCAGTTCTCCATTTTTTCATTCAGTCCTCTATAGTTTCCTAGGTGCAAACATTCTCAGAAACAACCTTCTGTTTAGTTAAATATTGCATTTTTTTTACTATTTCTATCTTTCTGCATATCACACTATGTTTTGAAACAAAGCATAAATCTTAGTTTTTCATTCATTTCCAATTATCTAGTTTAGTCAATTGCATTCAATTAAGTCCATTTGCATCATATCACATCATACACATCCTGATTTGAGTGAACATAAGCAATTTTGGACCTGAATCTCTCTCCTTTTAGGTGAAAACTCTAGAAGTGCAAGAGTAGCCATTTGGGTCCCAAAAATATATGTTTCATTTTGGTGAACCCGACTCTTGAACACTTTTCATTCCTTGCATTTTAGTTTGCATTTTCATTAACATTTGCATTAGTAAGTTACTTTGTTATTGCACTATAGAACTTTTCATTTTGCATTAGTAGATACTTCCATTAAGTTTCCTTTTTGTATTGAATTGCATTTATAGATTTGTATTTGTATTCTTGATTTGCATTGTACAAAGTTAAAATCCTACAAAAAAACACAAAAAAATCAAGAAAAACATTAAAAAATTCATCTCTTGAGACTCATTTGCCACCTAGGGAAAATTAGTCCCTTTACTGTTTTTTATCAGAATTTCCAGATTTTAATTTCCTGCATTGCATATTTCTATTTTTTGTCATTACCTTTTTGTTTCACTTTAGTTATTTTTCTTCTCTTAGCTTAAATTTTATTTCTTTTCATGGAATTTATGGATATTCTTAGACTCTTGCAAGTTCCATTTTCAGTTATCTTACATAGTCCTTTTAGATTAGATTACATTGAGGAAAATATAGAAAATATTCAAAATCAATCAAACCACACATCGATTGATCCCATTAAACACATGATCCAAATTCAAAACCACGTCTCATCTAAGCCACTTAGTAGTGATGATGTTGATAAGTTAGATGAATCCCTTAAGGGTGTCCTCTCACTCACTTCATCCTCGAACACTTGTAATGAGAAACTTGAACCCTTTAATGATGAACCCTCCCTTAAATCTTTTAATTATCATGAATTTTCTTTGTTAGATGAATTCCTCCAAGACTTCATCTCGAATATGCCATCCACTAAGGTTTGTGGTAAGAAACTTGTGATAACAAATGTTCATACCTCTAATGCTTTCCCTGAACATCCTCACCCAATCGACGATCGTGTACCCCTCACTCCTTTTAGTAGTGATGATTTGTGTTTGCTAGATGAGTCTCTTGAAGACTTCATCTCATCTAACTCATCCTCTATGGTTTGTTGTGGCACCTCTAACATCAAGGACATTAATGTAATTCAACCTAAACTTACCCTTTACCCCCATCGCATCCGCTTCATCCTTCCAATAAACCTAAACTTACCCTTTATCACCCTTCGCATCAACTTCATCCTTCTAATAAACCTAAACTTACCCTTTACCCACCTTCTCATCCACTTCATCCCTCTAATGTATCATAGAAATCTAGTGATGATACTATTGCTCATACATATAACACATGAAATAAACCACAACCTCCACAACCAATCCCGCCCTCATTATCTTTTCCTAATCTACCTAGTGCTCCTTGTTATAACCCACTCTCAAAGGAGTATGATCTTGTTGAACAATTAAAGAATACTCCTACCAAAATATCTCTTTGGTATTTTCTTAAAACTTCACCAAGTTACAACACCATTCTTCAAACCACTTTAAAACAAAAAATAATCCCTCTTGGAACCACTCTAAATGATGTGGCAGTTCTTGTTCAAAAACATAGTCTCGATATTACTTTTCATCAACATGAGCTCCCTCCTTTGGAATTACAAAAACAACATGAGGCCTTTATGATAATTTGTCAATTCCATTGCATAGGTATCAAACACACTCTCATAGATAATGGTTTTTCCCTTAATGTGTGTAGTGTGAGTCTCCTTGATCATTTAAAAGTTGATCGTTCACAAATAATACTTGATTTCATTTCTATTCAAGGATTTGATAATACAACAAAACAATTGCTTGGGATAATCACTTTACCTATCACAGTTGGAGTGGTTACTTTGTCGACTCCTATCCATGTCATGCCTTATGACCTTTCATATAATCTCCTTTTAGGCCGACCATGGATTCATGAGATGAATGTTGTGCCTTCAACCCTTCACCATGTCATGAAGTATGTTTATAACAATCGCATATATCAAATTGAAATTGACCTTGAGCTTGAAAGTTGCTTGCATCTTGAAAAAGGGGTTACAAGTCCTTTGAAAATGTTCATTCCAACCTCTAACATTGATCCTCTTGAAATTGAACACAATGATATGGAATCAGTCTCTAAATTATTTGGTGATGATTGGGGATTCTTAGAATTCACACCCTCGTTTATGGGAGAATACATACTTACACAAAAGAAAGATGATAATCACAAACAACCAACAATTATGTCCACTCAATATTCTAAACAAAAGTCTCAAACATCTATCTCTTACAACATGGATGAAAATGCAACATATACAACAAATTTTGATGAGATGGATTATCAATCTCCACCTACCCCGCATGAAATGGAAAGACTCTACAGAAAGGTTATAAATTTGTAAAACAATTGGGATATACGAGAAAAGGCTATGGAAAACATGAAAAAGGTGTTTGTGTCCCTATTGAACCTAATATGCAAGACGTGTAAACAGGATTGGGATATTCATTTTCTAACACAACCAAATCCACTCAACGACCATCCTTAAACATTAATGTGATCACATGTCACCCACAACACAAACTCCCAATCAAACATCTTGATTTGCTTGATCCAACCCTCCCACCTTCATGGTTGTATGTTGATAGTGATGAGGCCTTGAAACACATATTAGGTGTTTATGATGCCCCATCCTTGTCTACTTACATCAAACACATTACTTGTGCTATGAATGTTACTAAGAAAGAATCAAGTGATATCACTGAAGACTTTTATGAATCTGAAAGTCCTAAATCCAATGCACTCCGTTTAGGAGACACACTTGAAGTGCTTATGGACATCGATGGAAAAGATAAAGTTATTAAAATTGGGAAGTGCCTTGATGATGAAGAACAAGAAGATACAACTACTTTAATTCATGATTTTCCTAAAAAAATTGCTTGGAAATATTCTGATATGCCAAAAATTGACCCAAAAATTGTGATGCATAATATTGTCCTTGATAGGTCATTGTTAAACCCATTCGTCAAAAGATTCACAAAATGCATCCTAGTGTGGTCTTGCATGTTAAATAGGAAATTGAAAAACTTCTTGATGTAGGCTTTATTTGACCTATTGATTATTCTCCTTGGATCTCAAACATTGTCATAGTTGCAAAACTTGATAATCATATTAGGATGTGCACCAATTTTTGAGACTTGAATAAAGCCTCTTTAAAAGATGATTTTCTACTTCCTAATATTGATATGATCGTGGATTCAAATGCTGGACATGATTTTTTGTAATTCATGGATGGATTCTCTAGTTATAATCAAATCCTTATTAACCCTCAAGATCAATACAAAACTGCCTTTACAACTGTTTGGGGAAAATTTTGTTGGGTTGTAATGCCCTTTGGTTTAAAGAATGTCGATGCAACTTATCAACATGTGATGACCTTAATATTTCATGATTATATTCAAAAAATCCTGGAATAATATGTTGACGATATCCTCGCTAAATCATTAACTCAACAAGAGGGTATGTGTAGGATCATGATGGGCCAAAAAGTGGCGATATTATGGGTATGTGTAGGGTATGTGGCTGATGACTTTTTTAACCCAAAATTGATGAAATGATAAGGGTTTTTAAAGGAGATTCCCATATTTCCACCAATATAAATTATGCTTTACTTTGAATTTAATAAATAATTAGTATTCATTTTCTATTTGAATTACGACTAAAGTCTTGATCGATAGGCTGATTGAAAAACATCTATAGCTTTCAAACAGTATCACATTTTTTGAATCTGAAGCATGTGTCACATTCTATGCTTCACATACTATAGGATTAAAATAGAAAAATTAAATTTCATGAAGTTTTAACCAAGTTAAGGTGGTTAGACATACGAGTTTTTTATATTTTTTAAAAGTTGTAATAAAAAAATAATAATTAATTATTTACTTGGAAAAAAATTAAAAAAAAATATGCATCACATCCGAATGTGAGTCCTCTACTTATATCCAAAATATTATAAAAACATATTATCATTTTATTGTGGTTAGAGTGGTCAGACAGACACCTACTTCTTATTTTTTGGACCTAAAATTTAAGTACTATTGCATTGAAATTTCAAATTTTCACCAAATAGATTTTTTTTTTAAATAAACCTAGTAGTTTAGAAACTACATTCAATTTGCTACAAATTCTATTCTTACATATTTTTGAAATAGTATAGAAAACTTATTCAAAATTTTATGTCAATTTTCCTAACTCTGATTTTTGTGAATTTTTTGCCACTTAAGGGCCTATTTTTTCCATGATGATCCTACACATACCCAAGACAATGTAAATTCCCTTCATAAGTTTTTTGAAAGAATCAAATATTATAACGTGTGATTGAATCCCAGAAAGTGTGTCTTTGGCATAGACAGTGGTAAACTCCTAGGGTTTGTCATTTCTCACAGAGGAATTGAGATGGACACAAAGAAAATCAATGCAATTGTTAACATGCCACCTTTGAAGAATGTTTCTTAGTTACACACGTTAAAAGGTCACATTCAATCTATTTGTTGTTTTGTCACATCTTTAGCGAATTTCACATTACCATTCACACATCTCCTTAAAAATGGTGTTCCTTTCAATTGGGATGAGGATTGTAAATAGGATTTTGACAGTCTAAAGGAATATTTAGTTACTCCACCTGTTTTACAATCAGTTGTGCCACATAGACCATTTATCTTGTACATCACCGCATCTACCCATGCTCTTGTAGTGTTGTTGGCTCAACACAATGATAATGGTAAGGAGCACCCTGTCTATTACATTAGCCACACCCTAATTGATTATGAGACATGATATTCACCAATCGAAAAACAATGTTTGGCTCTTGTATTCACTACTAGTAAGTTGCGACATTATTTACTGAATGTTGAAGTACAAGTTGTCACAAAATTTGATTCTCTTAAATATCTTTTCAACAGAACTAATATTTTTGGATGCTTAGCTAAATGGGTGATTTTGTTAATAGAGTTTGATCCTAAATTTGTTTCACAAATAATAATCAAAGGTCAAGCCTTAATTGATCATTTAGCTGATGCTCCTTCTCCCTTTGCTTTACCTACTATTGATTCCTTTCCTAAAAGTCATGTCTTCACTACTGATAATAAACCACATTGGGAGTTATTCTTTGATGGGTCTAAGTGTAGAATAGGTTCTGATGTTGGAGTGGTCCTAATTTCACCGGATGGTAAACCTATTCCCTTATCCTATAGTTTAAATTTCCTATGCACAAATAATATGGCTGAGTATGAGGCATTGATTGCAGGATTGCAAGCTTCTTTATATCTTCATGCTAAACATGTTAAGATCTTTGGTGATTCACAATTATTCATCCAACAAATTAATGGTACATATCAAACTAAACATGAAAAATTATTAAGATACAAGGATCTTATAATAAAGCTATTAGAAAATTTTGATTTGTTCACCATTGATAACATCCCATGCAAAGACAATCAACATGTAGATGCAATGGAAAGTGTCGCTTCTCTCATATAACCCACTTGATCCTTCTCCAAATTTCACATTCATTATTCATTCCATCATGAAACCTTTGATTGATACTCTGACAGATGATGTTTTGGCGATAAATCAAGCACCTTCGTGTGAATGGTATGATACAATATATACTTACTTAAAGAATGGTACCATTCCCAAACCTACAACACAAATACTTGAAAGAAATTACAAAAAATTGCAACTAAATATGTGATTCTTGTAGACGCATTGTATAGAAGATCCTTTAATGGTCTCCTATTACGCTATCTTAAAGATTCTAAAATACCCTTAGCACTCAAACAAGCTCATGTTGGTGCCTATGGAGGTCATTTTGGAGGTCATTCATTAGTGCAAAAACTTATTCGTATGGGTTATTATTGGTGACATATGGAGAAGGATATCTTCACCTATGTTAAATGATGTCACAAATGTCAAGAGCATAGCAATTTGATTCACGCTCCTACTGTTGAGCTCTGCACCAATGTTCCCATTTGGCCATTTTTCAGTATGGGGGTTAGATCTTATTGGAAAAATTTCACCTCCTTCTTCTACTAGACATACATTTATCATAACTGCAACTGATTATTTCACAAAATGGGTTGAAGCTATTCCTCTTTGTTCAACAACTACTGAAGTAATTTGTCATTTCATCTTGGAAGACATAATTGCTCGCATTGGACTCCCTTCTGCAATTTTTTTAGACAATGGAACGACATTCAAGAATAATGAATTTCAACAATTTCTCCAACTCTTCAACATTTAACATCGTTTTTCCACACCGTACTATCCACAATCTAATGGACAAGCTGAAAACACTAATAAACTTCTTGAACAAATCCTTAAGGAAACCATTAACAATAATCATAAAGATTGTCATACAAATCTTTCTTATGGGCTTTGGGATTATAGAACTAATGTTTGATCATCCACTGGAAATACCCCTTATAGCCTTGTTTATGGTACTGATGTGATTATGCCCTTGGAGTTAGAAATTCCTACTTTGCGAGTTGCTCTCTAAGATATTTTTGATGATAACACTTATAAAGGTCAATGATTACATCAACTTGAGATGCTCAATGAACAACGTATTAATGCTCTCAAACATTTGCAAGCTCACATCAAACATTTACAACACAATCAAAACATTCATGTTATCCCTAGATCGTTCTCTAAGGGAGATTTTGTTCTTATTGAAAATCAATGAAATGTTAGTGCTGATAATGAAGATAAAGATAAGTTTAGCCCTAATTGGTTGGGACCTTATATCTAGTTGATACCAATTATGGGCCTAGTTCTTATGTCTTAAATGAAGTTGATGGAACACCCCTTAGGGAACCCATTAACGCCATGCATTTGTGTCAGTATTATCTCTGATCCCCTTTGAATAGTAGGATTGGTATAGCAGTGTTGATTAAAGTTATTGGATATTTTTCCACATAACTTTCACATTGCTTTGTTCTTGACAACTAGCTTTGCATTTGTCTTGGACAACTAAGGTAATTATTTTTATTTTATAATTGCTTTAGGGCTCATACTATTCCCTTTCCTATTGTGTTAAGTTAAATCCTTATTATTGTATTTAATTTAACATATTGTTTTCTCATTCTCACTCTTGTATCTATGTTAAAACTAAAATATGTTTTACATTAGATCACATAAAACTTGTTAAATCATGTAGCCATTAATTGAATACTTTCATCATAAGTCATTTAATTAATCACATGGCATTTAACATTTACATAAAAAATAAATACATCATCATAATACCAACATATGCATGTCTGTATATATATCAAAGTTTTATATACATATAAGAAGCATCTCATAATGGTCTATGAGAGCTAGACCCCTTAGGATCTGACACTCGTGATCTAGTCCCTGGACGTCGTGAGATGGTTGTGTGTGACCGTGATCGTTACCTATCGAGTCTCAATACATACTCTAGACCCTGTACTCAGCCAATCACAAGAAGTCGCTCCTCTGGCATCTGATCCCTCTCTTCCTGTGTCTAAGCTAGATTTACATGAAGTCTCTCTACCTATGCTGAGGTTTGTGTTGACTGTAGTGCAATCTCAACCCGGCGGAGTCACCTCCTCACACTCTTGTATGTTTCTCACAACCTTGCGAATGGTCTGAGTGACTCTGGCTCTTCCTCCATGATTGGTGGGGGCACATAGTTAGGATCTATCTCATCCTCCTAGAGGGACGATGTCACTATCTCTGTGGCTACCTGCTGATAGAACTCTTGCCAATCTCTCATTGCTCCTGCAAGATAGATCATGTACACAATTAGTAACACATCATCATGATATATATATACAAATAAATAATGTATAAATCACTAAAGGACATGCTTAAAATCAAATACCATCACCTATGTTTCTAGATGCATGAGGAATATCAACTTCCTTGTCTCTAGGAGGCGTGTAGGATGTGCTAGCCTCTCTCCGACTCTACGTGTTGATGTCTGCTATAGCTATTACTCATGATCTGGTCCTATAAGTATGTGAAGACTTTCCATACTCATACTGATCCTTAATAGCTACCTCATCACCCTCACTTAGGGGTGGCTCCTCCTCATAGTGCTCCTCATCATCCTCTCCTCCCTTCTCATCCTCATAGTTAGGATCAGCCTAAAATTGGTACTCCTCATCAATAACATTTGTAAAAATATATGCCGGTCTATATTGTACCTCCTTTGCTCTCTCCTTTGGCTCATCATTTGTTGTTTCCTCCGCATTACCTAGAGGGAAAGCCATAGGGAACACATGAGCTGGTCATGCATATGCCCACAACTCCTCATACTCATATACGCTACCGACATCATCAACATCAAATGCTGGTGGTTGGTCATGATCTAAATCATCAGAATCACTATCATGAACATGATCTATAGTTAGACGAATAGTATCCCCTGGGCTTCGGGCACTCCGCACTAATTGTCTAATGAAGGGGCATGCCCTCGGTGGTGTCTGAACTTGTCCAAACTACAGCATGACTCACCCATAATAGAACCATCATACAACGTAGTCATGTCTCCCTGCTAGATATCTATTCATTTGCATCCTCCATAACTGCCCAATGTGATCTGGCCACTGAGGAGCTAGTAGATAAGGTTTCCATAAGATATCATCCTCCTTTAGTAGGTTGAATCTCACTCTCCAAAAGTCTAAATCCCCATACTGCCATAGCCATATCAAAGGATAGTCAAATGCTTGTGCGTACTCTACTTCTATCGTACATGGATATCTGATAGGCCTGGTACATGTGATATGATCAAGGCACAACACTTGTAGAAGCATACAATGGACCATATTGTCGATCTCTTGATATAAAAATCTCCCCAGATCATAGTACAAATGTGCCAAAATGTAGCAAACCTATAGATAGACTGTCCTCTAATCATACATCCCTTGTACCAGGTGTACCGATCCCCCATCCAAGTGTGTTGCTCATCCATCTAGATTGAGAAATAGTGCCACTATCTGCATCATAATCTGTCTCACCATAGGAGCTCATGAGTATAGCAACATGGGAGGCTCAATCCGCACTCTAACCCTCTCATCATGTATAGGTCAATTCAAACAATACTGCATATCTCTCTTCTTCTCACAGAATGATCGATCCCCCTGGAAATACACTTGCGCTCCCTGAATAGGAACTCAGAGAATGTGATGTATGTCCTCTAGTGTGATCTTCATCTCCCTAGTGGGAAGATGAAAGGTACATTTATTTGCATCCCACCACTTGCACAACGCCATCAACATGGTGTCATGGTATCTCATGGGTGGCATCATGTATGCCCAATAGATACCCATTGACTATAGATGCTTTGTCTTTACTATTGATAGCATTGGTGATAGATCTCAAATAAATGATAGCTATCTACCCCCTAGCCACTACCGCGACCAGGAGGGTAACTATCAGAATCATCACACAATACTCTAAAATACATCTAAAATCTTCAACTTTTATATTTTTCATCATGCAAAGTGAGCTAAAGTTATTCTAGTGTGATTTTCTAATGGCCCTAGACACTTTAGAAACCTTTTTGAAAATTTCACAAAGAAACAATGACACTTTGCGAAGAAACGAGACACTTTGCGAACAAAAGGGACACTTTGCGAACTTTTTTCCAGGAACCCTAAATTAACCTATCCATGCATAATAATCATAACAATATCATCAAAACACATGGAAATTTTTTATAGAATTGACTCACCTCATGATATCGCTCACTGCATGCCACCTTCTCACGAAGATCATCTAGTCGTGAAGGTGTGTGTAATCCTATTTTCTTGGCATCTTCTCCTCCTACTCGTCACTGTCAAGCTACATGAAGGTAAAATGAATAGTAAGTGACAAATTACTTTCATCCACTACTTTTAATCACTTTTATCTCTTTTTACTTTTACATATTAACCTAATGTCATCCTCTTTTCAATAGCTTATAATGTAGTCATTCTTCACATTAACATAATGGGAGCTAGCGTAATCCATTTTCGATGTCGTTTGATGTGTTGGAATTGTGATTCCGCACTTGACATCATCATTTGCCTAACGATATGTGGCATGGTACTTGGAAATTCCCTATGGTATGGTGTTTCTTCTATGACATTGCTAGATTGCTACCTTGATTCCACCTTCGTAAATAAAGTGGAATCAAGGGGGCATACATCTACCCTCCAATTGGAATCCTAAGAGTTAGATAAAAGGATTTATGGGCAATTAATGAAAGTGTGTTGCATGATGTGGTTCCTAATGTTGTAGTTTGCAGATAACTACATTGGGGGCTTCATTCTCCCACCTTCTAAATGTGTATCCTTTTATGTAGTAAGGTGCATCATTTAGAGTCCTTTAGCTTACATATGCACATTGAGTCATATGCACACTAAAGTGGGAGCTAAATGTTCCATAGAAAATTGGATCCTCTTGAGAAAAGAGATAATTTCACGCATAATTGGACTCACTTTTAAGTCCCTTTACATCATTTCCCATTTAAAAAACATTTATAGGCCCCTTACACCTATTAATTTTGATCTAGAGGCCTGTTTCACATGTGAAATCAAATAAAACCCAACAAACAACATTTAATAACATCATACCCTGACAACCCACCTTCAAACAGTAGTAGTGGGACCCATTCACCACCTTGGGTGAATGATTCCCCTCTGGTGGGACCCATTCACCAAGGGTGGCAAATGAGTCCCCTTTGAGGGAAAATTCAAAATTAAGTAGGAATTCAATCAATTTATCTCTTATTTCCAGTGAATGTTAGCCTTTTAGGTCTAATTAATAGGATTTAAGTAAGGTTTCGTTGCTTATAAATACACATTTTAAGTCATTTCACACAATATTTTATCATCTCTTATCATCTCATTGTCATTCTTCAAGAGAAATTTCAAAAGCAAAGCATTTTACAACAAGTTTCTTCATCAAAAGTTGAAGTTCTAGGACAACAAACTATGGTTTTTGCAAGTCTTGAAGCTCACTAATCTTGTCAAGATCCAAAATTGCAAAGGGTTGAGGATGGATTCCTATGGTGAATCATGAAGAAATCTAGGGTGAAGAGGTTCAACTAGCCACCAAATCATGCCTAAGGACTTGGTTTCCTATTGATTCCATCTTCCATTTTTACTCTATCCTCACATTACGGTTTGCATTGTGTTTATTTAGCATTTGCATGTCATTCTATTCCTATTTTTCATGTTTTGTAAGGTTTATAGGGTTGAGATCTTGCATCATTTTAATCTATCTTGCATGTCTTGTTCTAGAGCAATAGAATAGGACCCTTCTTATGTTTCAGCTTTTCCTAGTCTTTAACACATCTAAGGATAGGGCTTATGCAGATTTTTCTCTATTCAATTTTTACTTAACTACCGAGGGGTTTGACTAAGGCAAACCCCCCATTAGATCAACTCTTTTAAGCTGTTTTGCAAGAATTTTCTAAGATTTGGAATCAGGTGTCAAGATAAAAATTTGAGTTTTGAGATTGTAGAAATTTGAAAGTGGACTGATTCGCCACAGGTGATCCCACAATAGTGGTTTACAATTTTTGGCCAAACTGGACACTGAAATAATTTTTTTTAACTAAATCTTCATTTTCAGGCACCTATAGTGGCTAAACCGTGAGGAATTTGAAGATGATGCAAACTAGAGTTTTGTGAAATTTTTTCTATAGATTCTAAATATATTTTTTCAAAATTTTGGAATCTTGCCCTTCTTTTCCATCTCCCTCAAAACTAGTTATTTTCAAAAACAATATTTTTAAAAAGTGACGATCACCATAAGACATAACTTTTTTCCATGAAGGATAAAATTATAATTCTTTTGAATTTAGATTCAACTCTGATATCTAGTGCTTCCACTTGGTTAGATAGTCTTTATTGAATATTTTTTCTTTAATCAAGTTTTGAATTCAAACCAATTATAATTCAGACATAGCGGACTTATAACACGTAACTTTTTTGTTTGTATCGAAATTCAATTTTTTTTTCTTTGTTGGATCAAGGACTTCAATATCTAGTGCACTAATATTTTTAATTTTTTTTAAATAATTTGCTATTTTTCCACATGTGCAAAATAGAGAGCTTGATTTTCAGTGAAAAATATACATTCACAAGAAATAAAAAATAAATATAATAATTAATTTAAATTTATTTAAAAGTATACTTTTTGGGAAGCTTGTAATAAGGATTACATACTTGCAAAAAATAAATTTTAAATGAATTCATTTGATCCCCCAAAAGGTAAATCAAAAGTGGTTATTTATCAACATTTTGATAGGTGTAAAGGAGACTCAGTTATAGGTATGGTTTAAAACTAGCGGGGTTCTATCCAAGGGGGTTTTATTTAAGGTAGTTTGATCAAACCCTCTTCAATTGGAATTATTTAAATGGAACCTTTTAAGGCTTAAATCATTATATTTTCTAAAAATATGTGATTTCAGCAAAAATTAGTTCCTCCCAGAAATGAGTCCCACCTAAAAGTATAGATATTAGTTAGATGATGTTTCAGATCCTTGGTTGTTAGAAAATAGGTCATGTGCAAAAAATTCTTGGCTTGGGACTGATTCGCCCAAGGTGACGAATGAGTCCCAGTCAGCTCTAATACAAATTTCATTAGTTCTCCAGTTTTTCATTAAATCCTCTACAGTTTCCTAGGTGCACACATTCTCAGAAACAACCTTTTGTTTAGTTAAATATTACATTTTTTTTACTATTTCTATCTTTTTGCATATCACACTATGTTTGGAAATAAAGCATAAATCTTAGTTTTGCATTCATTTCCAATTATCTAGTTTAGTCAATTGCATTCAAGTATGTCCATTTGCATCATATTACATCATACACATCCTGATTTGAGTGAAAATAAGCATTTTTGGACCTGAATCTCTCTCCTTTTAGGGGAAAACCCTAGAAGTGTAAGAGTAGCCATTTGGGTCCCAAAAATATATGTTTCAGTGATGAAGGGTTTCATGATTCAAGCTAGAATTCAATTCAAGATCTATCACATTCAAGTAAGATTCAATATCTACATCCATTGGAGCCACATCATACATGTTCGTAGGACTTTATTGTTAAATTTTGGTGAGTTGCAACATTACATTTTCTTCATTCATCATTCCTTTATCTCATTGTATTTCATTACAAGGTTTGATTACCAAAATGGGTTTTGACCAAGGAAAACCCATTTCCACTAACAAAACAACATTTTTCCCTCTCTTTAGTGTGATTAGTAGATCTAGGTTGAAGAAATATTGAAGAGAAAGTTTGGAGAAAGTTTTGAAAGTGTTCAAAGTTGTCCAAGTTGTTTCCTTTCTTTGAAGATCATTGGAGAACATCTATAGAGCAGAATTCAACAATTCAAACCCAAAAATCAAGTTGAGAAGGTAGAGTAGAGGTTGAGGAATAGATTCAGATCTAGATCCTCTAAAAAGGTCAAATTGGATTGATATGCCACTTTTAGCATATGAGTCCCAATACAGTCAAATTCATAGATTTCAAGAGTTCTAGATATATCTGTATCAGATTTTTGCTTCTACCTAGAAACCCTAATCTAGGACTAAATCACCTAGTCTAGCATATGAGTCCCAATCTGCATTAATTTTAGTATTTTTATCATTTCAAGACTTCATTCAAATTTCTATAGCTTTCCAAGTGCCCTTCGGTATTTCTCCATCTTTATATATTCTATTTTGCATTTTTCCTTTCTAGGTCATTTAGTGATGTTTTGCATATCATTAGTCTTTTTCACTATATATTCCATGTCTTTTTTGTTTCCAATCCCTTGCTTGGTTTTGAACCCCTCTTTATTCATTAATCATATCCTAGGACTCCCTATTACAAAATATTTGTCCCCTACTTCATCCTTGGATTGAGATCTCTAGGGCATCCTTGAATGAAAAGTGAGGAAGATTGTTGTTCAATGTCCTAAATCATAAGAAATGACAATTTTTAACCTTTTATTTTGGTGAACTTGCATTTAGAACATCCTAATTCTGATTTGGAGTGCATTATTATCCTAGATTTATCTTGCATTAACTTTGCATTAGGTTTTTCATTAGTTAATTGGCATCTAAGATTTCTAATTCTTGCAATAGTGAAAGTGCATATAAGTTGCATTTTTCATCATTGAATTCCATCTGAAATCTACATTTACACTTAACATAAACATCATACAAACCAAAAATCATAGCAATCATTCAAAATTTTCTTAAATTAAAGTAAAAACTCTAGACTGGGACTCATACACCCCTCTGGGTGATTTAGTCCCAATATAGATTTTAAACTATATTTTCTAGCACTCAAAACTCTATTTTTGTGCTTCTATTTGTTGTTGTTAGCTTTCTATTTTAGTTTACAAAGTTTTGTTTCATTCTTGCATCTAGCTTAATTTAATTTACATCAATATTAGAGCATAAAATTTATCTTTTGTTTAATGCATCTTGCATCTCCTTTATTGTCCCTTGTATGAGCTTTTCTACTTTTTTTCCTAGTTCTAATACTATAGTGAGAAAAATTTCAAGACTCATGTCATCCCACGATAGCACAATCGTCATGGATCTTTGGTTATCTAGCTCTTTCACTCCTAGTATTAACATTAGTTCACTAGGTATGAACCAAACCCTTGACAAATATTTTCGTCCAAGTAGTGTGATGAATGTTGAAACAATGATTGCTAGTATTCTACAAGCGAACATAATCCAAATTCATGAAGACTTAAAAAACCTACAAAATAAAATGAGCATTGAAAACATTTCAACCGCTGCTATGCCTACTATAAATAACATACATCACACGATTGAAACTAAAGGAGTTGATCTTATGCATAACATAATTCATATATTTGGACCACATCTTACATCAACCACTACTTGTCCTTTACCTTCGAACAATGTCACAAGTCAAGGAGGAATTCAAATCCCTCCTCCCATAAAAATTGCTTCTATTCCTACCTATACCAATCCTCAAGTCACAACAACAATGCAACCTACTAGTAATGTGATTCCTTCCTTGGGTGTTTCCACTAGCATTCCTAGTACCTTTGTGGCATCACACATCATATATCCTACCAATTTACCTTCCATAAGCATTCCATTCACTTGTCCCTCAAACACATACACACCTCCATCTCAAAATGCAAACAATGATCCTCTCATAAACCAACTTTTGCAAATTGTTTCATCCCTTCAACAACAAGTTTCCACCATAAACCAAAATTAAAATGGCCAGCCTACATATTATGTCAAAAGTAATCCATTATAATTAGATATATTGAGAATGTTGATGCCACAAGGTATAGAGGTGCCTAGATTTGAGAAATATTGGGGGAAAGGAAATCCTTCTAACCATGTTTCTTCTTATATTGCCTTATGTAATAAATTTATTCTTGAGGATAGCTCTTGGCTAAGATTTTCTCTAGATCCTTGAAGGATATTGCCTTAGAATTGTTCTCCTCATTACCGAATAACTCAATTCATTCATAAGGATGGAAGAAAGAAAGTAATTGCAGTAGTGCAAATGACAAAGAATAAAATGTTCCCATTGAGGCTCAAAAGGTGTTTCTCAGCTCAGTCCGTAGCTGGACGAAAATGTACAACAACAAGTAGCCTTCAAGACCTTTTCAAGCTTTGGAATCTTAGGTATGGACACTTAGGCTACACTGGTTTGAATATTTTTTCAAAGAAGGGTATGGTTGGAGGTTTACTAGCCATTGTAGAGCCTAGTGGTAGATATGAAGCATGCATTTTAGGCAAGCAACATAGGCAACCCTATCAATTGGGAAATTCTAGAAGGGAAAAAGAACCATTTGAATTGGTGCACACTGATTTGTATGGTCCTATGCAAAAAATCTCTATTGGTAAGAGCCAATATTTCATGACCTTCATAGATGATTACAACAGTAAGACATGGGTTTATTTCTTGCAACATAAATCTGAAGCATTTGACAATTTTGTAGTGTTTAAAGCCCAAGTTGAAAACAAGAGTGGACATTTCATCAAGGTCCTAAGGTTAGATAGAGGGGGAGAGTATACCTCCAATCAATTTGTGAATTTTTGCAAACAACATGGCATTAAGAAGGAGCTAACAGTAGCCTATACTCCATAGCAAAATGGAGTGGATGAGAGGTAAAATAGAACCATTGTAGAGATGGAAAGAAGTTTTCTTAAACCCAAGGGACTCCTAGATGAATATTGGGGTGAAGTTGTAGTTACAACAGTAAATTTGATAAATAGAAGTCCTACAAAGGCAGTCTATGACAAGATTCCATGAGAGATGGAGTGGATGAGAGGTAAAATAGAACCATTGTAGAGATGGAAAGAAGTTTGCTTAAACCCAAGGGACTCCTAGATGAATATTGGGGTGAAGTTGTAGTAACAACAATAAATTTGATAAATAGAAGTCCTACAAAGGCAGTCTATGACAAGATTCCACGAGAGGCATGGAAAAATTACAAGTGGATGGTTGAGCACTTGAGAGTGATTGGGTGTGTGGCATATGCACTTGTTCCAAAAGAGAAGAGGCAAAATTTGGATGAAAAGGGTGAGAAGTGCATTTTCACAGGCTATAGTGAAGAGTACAAAGCCTACAAGTTGTATAACCCAGCCACCATGAAAATTGTCATTAGTAGAGATGTAGAGTTCTTAGAGGATGACTCATGGGATGGCTTGATAGTTTTTGACAGCTTTGAACTTCTCTCTTCTACTCCTAATGAAGAAAGAAAAGAGAATGAAGTGTAGTAATATGAGCCTGTAGTCGCTCCTGATAGCTCTAGACCTCTCTGAACCATCTCTGGACCACTCTGGACCACTGTACAAACATAGACAAAGAGCTCTAGATAGCTTCAGAATAGGTCTGTTGAGTAAAGTAGCAATAGTAGTGAAATTTTAGACCCCAATCTCGCCTCCCTCATTCCAAGAAAGACCAAGAGTCTAAGGGAGATCTACCAAAATGAAAGGTATGATGAATAATTTGATGAGAGGATGAATTTTGCATTATTTTCTTATAGTGATCCAATTTACTTTAGGATGTTGTGAAAGAAAATAAATGGTGTGAAGCGATGGATGAGGTGACAAATGCAATAGAGAGGAATAAAACATGGGACCTAACTAATTTTCCTCCCAACAAGCAAGTAATTAGAGTGAAATGGGTCTATAAGACCAAAAGAAATGTCGATGGAAGAATAGAAAGGCATAAGGCAATATTCTTTGTCAAGGGATACAAACAACAGTTTGGCGAGATTATGATGAGACATATGCTCCAATTGCAAGGATGGAAACCATGCAGGAAGTCATATAAATTGCAGCCTAGCACAAGTGGAAGGTGTATCAAATGGACGTGAAGTCCACCTTCTTGAATGTAGTATTGAAAGAGGAAGTGTATGTGGAGCAACCACCTAGTTATGAAGTTTTGGGTCAAGAAAACAAGGTATATAGGCTAAAGAAATCTTTTATGGGCTGAAGCAAGCTCCACGAGCATGGTCCAACATGATTGAATCATATTTGTTGAGAAATTGCTTTAAAAAAAGTGATGGTGAGCTCACTCTTTACATCAAGGTGTATAAGAGAGAATTTGCACCCTAGGTGCAATTCCCCTTTTTGCCTCTATACACTTTAGAAAACCTAAGTCAGAGGCTTAAATTCACTCAATCCTGTTGATGGAAGTCCACTTGGAGCTTGTTTTGTGTGTTAGTGGAGGCATTTCTATTAGGGATTCCTATGTGACGCGCAGACGTCTGATCAATATGCTTGCATCCCTAGCAGATTCCTGTGGCTGAGCCAGCAAAGGCATTACTCTTCCCATCGGTAGTGAAGTTGTAACGCCTTCTTTAGCCACCTGAATGAAATATGGTCATTTCCTTTCTCAATCCTTCATAATCAATCTTTGAACTTGCATTTGGAGGTTGGATGAAAGATTGGAAGAACTCTACACCACATCAAGCTCTCATGCTCTCATTAACAAGCTCATTTGCACTCGCTTCCAAGCATTCCATTATAGCAATATCACACTCTATCACTTTAGTAGAGAAATTTTGGGACCACACCATTATAGTAGAGGCTTGAGGTCCTCTCATTTATCCTCCAAGCAGCCTTGAGTGCTCTTGGTGGAGGTGGTAAGCTTCCCTCTCCTCCCCTCTATCATTTGGTTGAGTAGTATAGTACATTTTGTACTGCTTATGTTTTTATCACTTCTTTATCTCTTTTTTATTGGTTGTCCGTGGAGGTGGGAACACCTAAATGGGGGTTTGACTAAGGTAGACCCCTATACAACCACCCACCAACATTCTCTCTTGTTGTGTGTAGGTGCGTGAGCTCTTGGAGGATTAGATGGAGAACAAGTTCATTGGTGAGATTCTCCTCATCTTTATCACTCTTGTTTATTTCCTTTACAATATTAGAGATTATTTAATTTACCTAGTTATGTCATTTTGGCCCTTTAGTTAGCTTGATGAGCCGTTAGCTATTTTTTAGTGGCTTGACATTATCTTTGATGTTGTCTAGCCGTACAAACTATACTGCACTTTTGAGACATTAGCGTCGCACTCTAGTCCAAAGTTTGCACTTTTTTCCTTAGATAGAGAACTTCCTAAGATGAAGTGTTAAGCCTAGAAACCAAATCACCTAGCCTCTTTCTACATTGCAGGCCTATTGAGTAGCTGAGAGGCCCTACGGTCCTCTCTACCCTCACCTTACATACCCTAAACAATACATTTAGCTGAGGTAAGTTAGGGAAGCCTCTTGCGTCTTGACCCTCCATGACCTAGGGTCTTGCATGCAGTGGTCCCCCTCTCTTACATTTTTGGTGAACCCAATGTGAACCAATGTTTTTTCATTCATTGGTGTTAAAAATTCCTTTAGATATTTCGTGGTTGTTGTGACCTCACATGTTGGGAAGGTTTATGAGAATCACAACCCATTCCACAAATCCTAGGAATATCATAAGGAGAACTATACGACACCTCCCAATCGATAGAACAAAGGTCTCACTTGGTCTCTCTATAGGCCTTTTCTCTGGTCCCGCCATTAGTTTGGCCACACAGGAAAAATTATCGAGGAACAAGATGGGATTCATTGATGAAACCAATCACATTCCCACTCCTCCTACATCTCCCACGCCATCATCGGTGGAAAAGCATGAGGTTGTTCAAATTCCTGCCGAGTATGTGTCTGCCCTCACAAAAGGATTGGGCAATCTTGAAAACAATTTGGAAAGGAATCTAAAAATGGCTAGGGCCACTCGGTTTGTTAGCGAATTAAGACATGATGGGAAAAGATCGAACAAGCATCGAACTTCTAAGTAGTCTCTTTGGTATCGCCAAAGCATGCAGCTGTACCTCTGCTCAAGGAGTCATCTTCAAAGATCTCGAGAGACAATTAGAAGTATCAATTCCTCCCACTTCTGTCTACATGACTGATGCGACCCCTTCTATTAGTATCCCTTCCATTCCTAATCAACTAGAAACTATTAAAGTGAATAAGGTCCTGTTGGGCTTTAGATTTACCCCTTCTATCACCTCCGGTGGTGGAGATTTTGGCAGAGCAAGTGGTGGAGGTTTTGGTAGTGGTGGTGGATTTGGTAGTGGAGGTGGTGTAGGGGGAGGCGGATTTCATAGAGGTCATGGTTATGGTTCTGGAAGAGGCTCTATCAGCAGTGGTGGCTCTAGTAGTGGCCCTGGCGAAAGTCACACCGATGGTGGTTCTGGGAATGGACCTAGCGATGGTTCTAGAGGAGAAGGTTCCTTTGGCCCTCTATCTTCTAACAACCCTATTTTGAATACTCTACTTCATAATATTGGTGAGATGCAGATTCAGTTAGCAAGCCTCTCCCAGGCTTGGCCCAACCCATTTTCCAATCCTTCTTCTGACATAGCTCATTGTCGGTCTCTATCTTAAACACTCCCTTCCCTTAGGGAATGGAGATTCTAAAGTTTGATAATTTCGGCAGCAAGGGGGATCCACAAACACACGTGTTTTCCTTTAACTCTCTTTGCATCAATTTATTCCATCATGACGCTTTGATGGCTAAACTATTTCCCTGATCTCTCAAGGGTACAACACTCGAATGGTATTGTTACTTTCCTCATAATTCTATTTTCTCATTCGATCAGCTTGTTAACCAATTCCTTAGGCAATTCCAAGCAAACATCAAGTCGAAGATGACCTTCTTGGATCTCATCCAATGTAAGCAAGGAGACAATGAGAAGATCATTGATTTCATAGCATGTTATCAAGCACTTCTTTCTCAAATCTCATATCAGTTGCCCAATTTTGACGTGTAAAAGGTATTCATAGGCAACTTACAAAGGCCTTGGCAAGAGAAGTTTTCCTTGATGAAATATCCCTCTTTCACGCATCTGTGTGTAGCTCTACAAGAATACCAACAAAAGGTTGCTCAGTTCAGGGGATATTTCTTGCGCTCCCATTCAGAAGGGAAAACCATTGTATCAATCTCCAGAAAAGGAAAATCCATTGTGAATGTAGTAGTCGCTGCTAATGACAATGACCTCAAATGCAATTAGAAGTTCACAAATTTATCATAATCTTATACCTTCATCTTACAGAAGTTGTTGAGGGATAAGATCATAAATTTTCTAGCTCCTAATCCCGTTAATGAGCCTTACCGTAACTGGTATGATGGGAGCACTTACTGTCAGTACCATTGTGTTAATGGACATGATATCGAATGATGTATGCAGTTACGTCATGAAATACATGACCACATCAAGGACGGTAGCATTCGTCTTGATGGGAATAAATAGAACACTAAAAAAATAGTGGAAAAAGAAAATAGTGAATTGCAAATATACACAGACCCATTTCCATCACATTCTGCTAACATGATTATCGATCCCATTGATTTCGCTTCTCAACCCGAGGCCTATGTGAATATGGTCATGGTGACAAGTTCCACTATTTCACCCACACCTGGTTCATTGGATATTACATTTATAACACAGGATCTACCTTTGAACAACAAGTCCTCACCTCTTTACATTCCTACTCGTATCAATAGTAACATTGTGACAGGAGTCTTGATAGACCCCATGAGCCATGTGAATGTTATTAATGAGGAAAAATTAGTATTGAACTCACTACAAAAAGAAAAATATGAAGAAACAAGATCTACCATCCATACACATGATGGTAAGAATCTCAAACCTTATGGCTCGGTCACTTTGTCCATCTTAGTTGGACCTAGGGTTGTTGACACAGTCTTCGACATTACTCCAGAGTCAGACCTGTTCAGAGTGAAGCTAGGCATTCCTTGGTTTGCTTCCATGAATGGGATCACCTCCATTATCTACAAATGTTTAAATTTTTCCCATGAGGGTGTCATGCATGTAGTGCATGATACTGGATATTAACCTTTGGTATCTCATGGTGGATATTCATTGGACCACTTTTGGAAATCTCCAGTTGGTCCACTTCCTTCAAGAATGGACTTACAATACAAGAACTATGAGAAGTATAAAACTGGAGGCAAAGGGGAGCCAAAGCTGACCCTTCCTGTAACAGAGCAACTAGTTACCTCCTCTTCCCAGGAAGAGAAGAAGAAGCCCATGCTTATGACTACTCCTCCGAGAGAGAAAGAGAAGTCCATGTCGGTTCCTTCTCCTTCCCACAAAGGTAAAGAGAAGGTTATAGCATCCCCTCCCTCTTCACCGAAGGAGGAGAAGCCCATAGCGGCTCCCTCTTCTTCCCATAAGGGTAAAGGGAAAATGACCTCTTCACAGACTACCCCATCCTCTCCCCTTTCCTAGGAAGAGTACTAGATGAGTAAGCCCAATGGCTATTCATTAAATCTGATGATTCCTCCTTGGCGTACGCCCAAGATTCGAATCGCAGACCTTCCTGATAAATTTCTAGGACCATGGTACTACTTATATGGAAAAAAGAAAGGTTATCATAGATAATTCAATCCGCAGCCTCCTACCACTCCTGCTCCTAAGGTAGTGAGTGGAAAGAGGCCCACTGCTGAGGCTCTTGAGTCAACTCCTCCCGTCGCTCCTCAATCTGTTCCCCCTGCTTCTGCACAGGAACCTGTCCTCCACCCAAAAATGGTCGTAGTAGACGTTCCTATGATTGAGAAAGAACCTCCCATCCCTTCGCAAGCTTTGGGTTCTAACTCCAATAGCCGTAGGAATTGCCTTGCACAAGAGCGCAAACACCGAAAAAAGGCTCTCTTGGCCGAGCAGGCTGCTTTGCAACAGAAGGAGGAAGAAACGACCACCCTTGCTTCAGGGCCCTCTGCAGCATCTTCTTTCCCCCTTCCTATTGTGTCCCTTCTGCCTAATCTGCTCTTGGCTCCCGTTGCAAGCACAAATTCACCTAACCCTAAATGGGTAGAAGTGTTTATCACTCCTTCCGCAAAGCCACCTTTGCTAATGACTATTCTAGATATTCAACCCTTCTCAAAACCTATGGATATGGTTAACACCTAGGTCATATCCATTGCAGTTATGTCCTCCTCCTCCTCTACACCTCTAGCTTCGTCTGCATCGAGTTCATCTCCTCCTATGAAGAAAGAGGCAAACACTAATCCTTCTCATGATAAAGGACGTAGGAGGATCCCACCTTTGCAAGGTGGCCCTATGATGACCTATTTTGTCCTTGTGACAGAATTAGTCCTGGCCTCTCCTAAGTTTGTCACCACTCCTAAATCATTCAGCAAGCCTAGCAGTGGATCTCAGGTATAGCCTACCCCATCCACTGAAGTAAGACATAGCAGTCCCATGGGGTGCATGTTTAACTTTGTGGATGAAGTGTTGACCCTATCGGCGATCTTCGTGAAATCATTGACTTTGACTCCACAAGAGCTCGGCGGAGAGGACCTCAAGGGGCCCTCTTCCTTGTCCCTTGTTGTAGGAGTTTTGGACACCCCTCCTCTTAACATTCCACCCTTGCAAGCTCGTCCTCCTTCCCCTTATGAGGATCTAAATTGGGAATCAAATGACCTCTTGGATGGATATCATTCCTGACAGGTCCGGAAAGAGATGGTAATGACCCTGCTCAAATCTGATTGAAAACTTCTAATTTTTGGCCTTGGAAATTTCATCAAACACTTTGCATACAAGGGTCATATGACTGATATATAACATTTTAGTTTGCCTTAATGGTACTTTCCTTCACTTAACAACAATGAGAATGTTTGCAAATGATTCTAATTTTTCTAAACAATGTCCTAACATGAATGTGCAACTTATTTTGACAATATCCAATGCATATATATGAACTAAGCATGATAAATGATCACCTACAGCCAACTGGTATTTTAAAAAATAGTTGGTATGCAACCTATATCCTAATAATAACATCTACAACCACTTAAAATTTGATCAAACAGTTGGCATACATCCTCATACAATATTCAAATGATCTAAACAACAATATATAACTCCCAACTGATGACTCCTTATTAAAAATGCAATCTTCAAGTACAATGCTAGCATGAACTCGCCAAGACTCTTGGCTTACACTTATGGATGCAATTACAATGTCAAATCTGATATACAAATAACCATCTACAGCTGCAATACAAAGCTTCCTATATGCAATACTAAATCTAACCTCAATGTGCATCTACAATAGTATACTAAACACATGAAATGACCAATAGAACAATGCTATAAATTGCTGATTAAAACAACAAGTAACTATAATGAAAGGACTCAACAACTACAAATTTGATGGAACCTGAAATTGATATGCATCCTTCACTAATTGCTTTGATTTGTCTAATTGATGAAGCCAATGTCCTTGTGGTTGTGGCTAGTCTTCTCAACCCTCAAAGATGCTTCTCTAATTTTTATTTGATTTATTTGTCCCTCTTTGTTGGAAATCACACCCTTGACTTAGCCACCCCTGTTCATAGATATCAGACCTCAGATTAAATTCTTAGCTGCCTCTAAACTCCTCCAATCTACACTTGAAATCATCACAAGACCTCCCTAATTGGTGCACTCCTAATCCTTGATGAAATTGAAGCACAATGAGGAAGCCATGAACAAAATCGTGCCTCCAATATGTTGGTTTAGATGACTGTAATATTTTCCAGATTGTTGCTAAAGCTTAATCAGATCTCTCTCCAATGCTAGACGCCTAAGATGAATGCCAAGATGATAAAAATATATGCAAACAACCTTATGTTGATTCTCCACAAAATTGGCCCTTGGCCACAAATTTTTCCGCAATGAGAAGTCTGAAGTAACCTCTCCCACTGCTGCAATAATTCAAGCGATATTTCACACCCTCAAAATTGCTATTAATAGGAAATTTTTGTTTCCTATGATAAAAAACAATCTATAGAAATCCTAGGCTCCATAAGATGAAATTACAAACATCAACATCAACATCAAATCTAGATGATAGACAATGAGTTCCTCATGTCTATTTATTCTTTTTCTTCAATAGGTCAGCCTCCTTCTAGAACTTTCCGAAGTCAATTTCTAGAAGAAATATTATAATATTATTTTATAATTTACATTTGCACTTTATAATAAAATAATTATTCATAACATAAAGTGCAAACATAACATTACTTTATAACATGAGGTTTCTAAAAATAGAAACATATCAAGAAATCATTAGAACACCTCCATATGTAGACTGAATCACGAAATGAGCCAACCAATCAACTGGATATCTATCAAACGATCCTCTTATCAAGTCCCATTTGCAGCATGAAATTAGAGTATCTATATTTCACTTCCAATAATCTTGGGGGCAAAGTGCAGTAATCTCACCATGATTTTAGTCACCTAGAATCAGCTCAAAGGGCATATACCAACCTCTCTTGGATCCCCGCACCGCTTATTTGAACCAAAATCTCCTGTCCGGCGGCATCCCTGCAGATTTCGGAAATTGCAGCCGGCTGAAGGACCTGAGGTTACATATAAACAGGTTAAAAGATTTCATCCCTCCCGTATTGGGTAGCTTGCAGAGTTTACAGGTTTTATTCTTGTCCAATAATTCACTGGAAGGCCAGATCCCTCCTAAGCTTTTCCAGGCCAAAAGCCTGCAAGAACTTTATCTGTATAGAAATCGTCTCACAGGAAGCATACCACCAGAGATTACCAATCTCAAGAGTCTCATATATGTATTTTTGTTTGATAACCAGTTGTTTGGCCCAATACCTCCCACACTGGGTGCCCACAGCAATCTCACCAGAATTGATTTTATAGGGAATCGGCTCACCGGATCAATACCTTCGACACTCTGCTCCTCACGACACCTAGAGCTTCTACTCGTGTGAGGCAATTAGTTGGAAAGCAGAATCCCTCCAGAGATTGGGAAATGTTTAAGCTTGAGGTGAGTGATTTTGAGCCACAACCATTTATCTCACTCCATCCCCTCCGATTTCCTAGTTTTCAATCTTAAAGTTGACCACTTGGACATGAAGGGCAATAAGTTGAAAGGGACAATACCATCGAGCCTTGGGATTTGCAGAAACCTGAGCTTCATAGATCTCTCCATGAATGAGCTCAGTGGTGCTCTTCCTCCACAATTGGGGAAACTGTCCAAGCTAAAGCTATTGAATCTTGGTAGCAATAGATTATAAGTTTGCATTAGCAGTTTAAAATCTTCTTAGCAATAGATATTAATCTTCTCGCTACCAAGACATAAATAGAAGTTTAGAAGTTTGCATTAGCAGTTTAAATAGATTCAATCTATTGCTACCAAGATTCAATAGCTTTAGCAATAGATATTGATCTTCTTGATGTCTTTTAGAAATTTGCATTACAAGTTTATATATACATAAATAAACTAATAAGTAAAATCCAAGGCCATCCCCGTAGAGTCCAATGTCATAGAGGTCTCTTTCCCATTTGAAACAGTGCAAACTAGACACAATGCTCACAACTCTCAAGTGCAAAAGATTATAAATATATATAATAATATAATATTATAAATTAATCTTAATTATAAGATAATAATTATAATATTAAAAATATAAAACATGATATTACAATATAATATAATAATGATAATAATTTTATAAAACTTAACACAATAATAATCTTATAAATATTATAATATAATAATAAGACATAAAAATATATATATAACAATATGGTATTATAAATTAAACTTAATTTTAATCACAACAACATTATTCTAAAAAATAAAGATAAAAAATTGAAAAGCAAAAAAATGGACTATGAGCATGTAGTAGATTTAACTTTTATTTATTTACACGTTCTCCATGCATCTAAAGCTCCCCTAATATTTTGATGCTACATGATATGTGCCCTATACCTTACCAAGGTTGTATTAATATTTAGAGGAGGTTTTCAAGCTATAAAAAATTCAATGGATATAACTAGTAGGTATTATCATGGGGGCCTCCTAAACTCTCCATAAATTCTCAAGAAAATATTAAAACCTCTATCAAACTTAGGTCTTCAAGAAAGTTGAAAATTGGTCATAAAAATAAGAGAGCTCAACATTTAAACTTTCCATTTAAGGGGCACAATATAGTTTTAACCTTATGGCTCTTGTATGTTTGTTAAGCCTTGTCAATTTTAATTATTCCTATCTAAAGATTGCTAAAAGTTCTTAAGACGTATACTCTTTTACCCTAGAAAACATTGTATTGACGATAAAGACCTTGATAGTAGTTTGATTCGACATATAGTGTTGACAAGTATTTAGGGATAGTAAAGATAGTAAACTTTTCATGATAGGTTTGTACATTTTTTGTTGTAAAAAAGAGAGAATGCATTAGTGTTAATTTTTATGTTTTTCAAGATAATGAAAGGGATCACAAATTCCTATGGTAATAATGACAAATCATTACATTTCACATGACAAGGGAAAATATCTCCAAGTGATAGTAGAGTGTTCTATCACCCAACACCATGCAAGGTTCATTTTCATCAAGCCACTATCATGGCAGTTTGTTAGTTTCTTAGGAGATAGAATTTGTGAATGACATTATAATCATGACGAGTATTGGATAGTCCATAAAGTATATTTAGTACACCCTAAACACATGAAGGTGACCATATGACGGTAGTAGGAGTTTGAAGGGTGTTATGACTTTTTAGGCATTGTCAAAAGACATCAAGAAGATCAATGGTTGTATAAAAACCTACAATGATAGTGTACCATATGATAATCAATAAGTTAATCCCTATGAAGACAATATAGAAAATGATATAGCTAATATTTCATGCAATGAGAAGTGAATAATCAAGAGGAGGGCCACTTCATAGATAATATAGTCATGGAGATGATTATCATAATAATGAATTGGAGTATGTAAGGTTAGAATAGGGTAATTTCCCTTGCAAGTGCTAATATAAGAGGAATTTTTAAACTATTTAGTCCACATGAGATGCATGGGAACAAATTATAAGAGATTATATAATCATAGAAAAAGGACAATGACGTGTCAACCAAATGAGAGTGGAGATTTCAATGATAATTTTCTATGTATTATAGTCCTCAAAAGAAAATAGAATGGACCACTCATATCACAAGTCATTAAGGCCATTTATATGATAAATGACAAGGAATCATATAAGATAGCATATAAGGTGTTATGATAGTCTATGGATAGTGTGAAACTGAGAAAGAAACATATAGAATTCAAAAGATAACTCACATACTTGAAGAAAAGTGCAACGACTAGATATAAGACTAACACAAAGACACTGTTATGATAGGGGAAAAATTGAAAGGAAGGGACACTCCATGAATACTAGAATGTGATAACAAGTAACACCATTAACAACTAGAAAGCTATGGTTTTTACTTATGTCAATATTCTCAACTAATACAAGGAGTTAGCATGTACAAGTCAATAAGAAAAAATTTCAAGGGGCATGATCCAAGGAAAGGTATTTCCATGAGATATGCCAATGAAGGAGTGCCTTAGACTAGGTATTCAAATCCTATGTCATATATATGACAATGATAAGGACTTCAAAGGTATCATGTCAACATAAAAAATCACAAATAGTTCATCATGATGAAAGTTGATAGTTTGTTGAGCTACAATAAAGATTAGAGTGGTTGAGCATATCACTATGTAATATAATGGTTCATAGGAGTTTGAGGTGATTATTAACGATATGAAACATGGAAAATCATCATGAGGTCCTCACCGCAATTAACAATCATGAAATTGAATGAAGTTACAAATGACATATGATAATCCCCACAAGGCTATGATAGTATACCTAAAATTTGATGTGAAAGGGTAATGTTGTTCTTGAGAGATGTCATTCCCACATCAACAATGTTATCATCATCAAATCAATTATTAGCATTTAATTTGATGAGGGGAAAATCCTTATTTTTCTTCTCCTTTTTTTTATTTATGCATATTTTCTTTTTTATTTATGTATATTTGTTTTATATGTTGACTTTGTGAAATGTTCCTTGAGACACCTCATGAGCAATATCATAATGGTCTTCCAATATTTACATAGAAACAAAGAAAAAAAGACCTATAAAGACAAGTAAGAACATTAATTGAAAAGAAACGCAAACATTGAGCTCATTATGTCATAGTAATTTTTACATCCTCGATAATAAAGAATGAATATAAATAACATATTTTAACTTATATTTATCTTAAATCACATGCTTAAAGTAGTGTTTTCCAAATAAAAAGACAAAAAGGACTGAAGTGAAGTCAATGCTAAGACAAAATTAGTTATGGAAGTTTTTTAAAAGTATTTTTTTTAGTATCTCACATAATGCCCAAGTGAACTCCATAGTAAAATTCCCCCATCTTACTTTCATCTAATATTCGAACTTCAGTGTGCATCAAGATATGAAGCAGAAACTGTAGTAAAAATAAATAAATTAGGTTAGAAATTTCCTGTTATCAGGCCACCATAAGTAGGTACACTCCAAAGGCAATAAAGGTGGGTATAAGGAAAGGTCGGTGAATGTACGATGTTCCAGTGTCTTTATTTGCATTGCAAGTTTCGGATCAATTTCATCCAGTGCAAATTTTCTCACAAGTCTTCTGCTTCCATCATATACATTCATTCCTTCTCCACCAACTACCACAGTCCATCCGCTGTTGTTAACTGAAATGAGCTTAATTTCTTTGGGCAAACTTATATCCACTCTACACCACCTCTTGGAGTTAATGTTTTCTTCTCCGTTCTCTAATTTCCACATAAATCCGCACTCCCTGTCAACCAAAATTAGTTCACCGACATCACTCCCAGCTAAACCCCAATACACACTAGCAACGGTCCTATATTCATGTCCCATAGAATTTTCAAATGTATTATCTCTGTAGATTGCATCATGTGGGGGTGGAATCTTTGTCCAGTGACTATCGAAAAGGTTATATTCTACAACCCCTCCATTCCATGATTCATGATCCAACCAGTAAAATCTTCCTCTGTAGTGAACTCCCCGCCCTAAAGCCTTAAAGTCATCCGAGGCCTTAAAAAATCTAAGACTCCAGAAGCCGGTTGATGAATCCCAGACTACGTGATGCCCTGGTGTGCCCGCCAGCATAATGAATTTGTCGGTGGAAGAATCAAATGCTTTTAAAATACGTGGGTAATGGCTGTCGGATTCAATGGCATGTCCACTGTAGAGGCGTTTCAAAGACCTGCTCTTTTCATCGTGAATATAATAGTAAGGATAATCGTACAAACAGAACATGGTGTTGCATGCTATTTCTATTCTATAAGAATATTCACCGAGTTTGTAAAAATCTCCATTTCCTTCCAACACCCATGAGTGACTCTTACCTAACTGAATCCTATCGGGTTTCCACCATGAATGCTTCTTACCTAACTCAATCTTATTGAATTGAAATAGAAACGCAGAGGTGTGAGAAAGATGTATGTTTGGATATATTCTGTGCATGGCAGCATAGGAGGACAGCATATCATTCCATGCTTTCCACACGGTGCTCAATCTCACAAGACTTCTTCTTGGGAGCAGCCTTGCTATGATATTCAACGCAAGTTCATCGGGGAGGTTTTGCCAAACTCCAATTCCCATCTCCATTTTTGCAACTTTTGAGTTTTTTGCCCTACTGATCACCCCAACCCATGTTTTAATAACGCTTGATCAGTATTCAATGTGACATTTCAATTGAGCGTTTCAATGTGACGTTTCAATGTCATCTTCATTTTTTCCTCCTCGCTAATTAAATGTAAGGCAAGAACTTATCGGAAAGGGAATAAGCAATGCCTAGTGCTTAGTATACGTAAATCTATGAAAGTGCTAAGAAAATGCTTACACGTAAATATGTTTTCCTAGTGTTTTGATTGGAAGGGCAATGGATGGAGCAGAGTCAAGTTTAAATCAATGTCCCTTTTCTGAATTTGGAGCCTTTGAAGCCATTAAAAATGGTACTCGAGGAAACTAATGTCGAGTGGTCAATATTGGATGCAGTCATTGTATACATATTTCTACAACTATTTTAAGGTGCGCCAAGGAGAATGGATAATTACAATGGTTGTTGATGACTTGTATAACTATGAATATCAACAACTTGAATATGTTTATAGGAAGTATGGAATATTGAAGGGGATTTTTGGTTTAGGGTTGAAGGAAGATGAAAAGCTCAAACTGTGCATGTCTTATATGCAATTGTTGATAGGCTATATCTTTCATAAATGGAGTCTTTTGATATGATTTTGAAGCTTACAAGCCCAACAACATTTTAATTAATTATTTTTGTATTTTTTAATTCTTATTTAATTTTAAGTTTTAACCAACAATCATGCTTATTATGTAAACATTAATAGATACATAAATTGAACAAAATACAAGTTTTGTTAAAAATTGACACTAGAAAGTAAGTTAGAAGCACTTGAAGCACAAAGTTGTTTAAAATGGCTAGCAATAAGAGGTTTTGATGGAATGGATTAGATCGTATACTATCAATGGCACCGTGGTGGGTGATGGGTACGCCAAGAAGGTTTGGAAGATTAATTAGGCTAATTTTTTGTTTTTTTAATAAATTTGAGCAAGACATGAGGTCAATTGATATGTCATTTAGCAAGCGATGTTGTTTTGTGGAATATAGCTCTCAAAGGAGAAGTGATAGCTTCAAATCAACCATGCATTCATTTGTAGGGACATGGACATGAAGAGGAGAGAGAGAGATAAAGAGTGGAGCATGCAAAGTAGTCATTATTATTTTTAGTTCAGTCAAAAGGGAAACTAAAATTAAAATTTTATGTATATATTTTAAGTATAATATTATATTATAAATTGTATATTTAAATTAAATATATTTATTTATTATTTATTATATTTTAATTTTATATAATGTAAATTATTAAATATATTTTAAAAATTTTAACTCATTTTTATTTAATTATAAATAAGAGTTAAATTATATTTTTACTTATTATTGTGTACTATATAATATATATAGTTTAGACAAACTGCTACTAGTGAGGGTAGCTCTTATTATATTGATTTTAAAAGGCTTGTACATAGTTTCTTGATAATACATTATTTCTTCTTGGGCCTATAGGAATACAATGAAATAAGTCTTGTTAAGTCTTGTTGTCAATTTAGTCAAGTGCTCCACCTAGGCATCCACAAAGATCCCTTTATTGAAAATCACATGATCACATGATCGAGAAATGGTTGTAGGTTTTTCTTACAAAAGCATTCTCTATAAAGGTCAACTACAATAGTATAGTGTTTTTCATTGCTAACCCTCTCGACATCTAGAATATCACATATTAAGACATGTTTGAGTAATTTATTATATATATAAATATGGCAAGTCTAGCTTCCTTGACATAAAATTACTTTAACAAATGTGAGCCCATCAACTTTCCTATCATCTTCCTCCTAACACTATATAATATATATTTAATAAAAAATTAAAAAATGTGTAGTGTCAAAAAAAGTATCCCTTTTTCACACTTAATTTGGGAATAATTAATATTAAAATGAGTTTAATTATGCTTTGATTTAGTGTTGTAATGTATTTCACACATTCACATTAATTTTAGGATGCTTCTTAATAAAATGGACTTAATGGTGCCATATTTAGGGTGTTGTAAAGTGTATATTTGCACTTTCACACTAATCTAGAGATTGATTAATTAATTGAGGTTAATTGGCCCCTTTTCTTCTGAGGGATAAAACCACCATTCATAAATGATATTACACAACACTTAATTTTATAAGGCGTGTGTCCTATGTTAGTGACCTAGGACATGTTTGCCACCTCACAAATGGGTCCTCACTAGGTCCTAGGACCCTAGTTTTATATAACATTTAACATCCCTCAAAGTGTGTCCTAGTTAAGTGTGCTAGGACCCATTCATGACATGGAAAATGGGTCCGCACTTAACCCTAGGACCCCCCCTTGGAATATGTTTTTGTGGTATTTTAATGATTTCAAATCCTAGATCTAATTTCAACTTTTGTTATTTAATTTTTGAGAATTAAGAGTAAGATAAGTATAAATATAAGGTTATGTCACTATGTTTCATAACTATATTTTCATAAGCAATCAAGAGTACTTTCACAAGAGCATTATAAAGCATTCAAGGGTAGACTATTGAAGGAATATTGTAGTAATCAAGATATCAAACAACATGTCAAAGTCATGCATGTTGTTGAGCTACTGTGATGATGTAGCATTGGTAATCAAGTTCAAGTGTTCAAAGCCATTATCTTATGTCAAGTTCATGATCAAGATCTACACTCACTGAGGCCATTTCATGCTAAGTTTTAGATTTTCAATCCAAGGTTTCAACAAGGTTTGGTAAGTTGTGACATTACATTTTATTCATTCATAACTCCTTAATGCATTGTTTCATTTCAAGGTTTAATTACCAAAATGGGGTTTGATCAATGCAAACCCCTATTCCCTAATAAAACAAAATAATTCTTCTCCTTTGATGTGTGATTGCAGGTTTTAGGTTGAAGATCAATTGAAGAACAAAAGTTGTCAAAGTTGTAAAATTGTCAAAGTTGTCACCTTTCTTGTAAGATCATAGAAACTAAACTATAGAATTTTTTTTCTAGTTTTTGATAGTATCTAATTATGATCTAGTAATCCCGACATGTTAAAGAACATAACCCAAAAAGCATTTTTTCAGAATCCTAGCCATGACCCATTTTCCATCGAGCAAATGAGTCCTTAGTGAGGCCCAAAAGCGCACTTTTGCAATAAGTACATAGTATTTGACCCTCATAAGTCTTTCCTTTTAATTTCTATATCAGTTAGGTTTAATTTATGTTACTCATTTGCACATTATTGTTTACATATTGAATGAAATAGAGTGAAAATTGGTTCATCATTTTGTTTCATTTTGGTGAACCTCTTTTTGCTTCATTTCATTATGGTGAACCCAACTTTTTGAACATTGTAGTTTTCTAATTTTACGATTCCTTTTCATCCTAGATTTAGATATTTCATTTATTTGCATTCATTTATATTAAATTAGATCTCATTTAGGGTGTCTAGTTTGCATTCAAATTTTCATTTCATTAAGGGTTTTACGATTGCATTGTTTGCATTCTTTAAATCTAAAAAATTCAAAAAAAATCAGTTGTCTTGCATATCATATACATCACATTAAATTTCATTTGAAAATTGAAACAAAATTGCATATCAACTAGGTCTTTTAGGTCATCATTTCATCATAATTTACACTTGCATTTCACATTACATTTACAAAAAATTGAAACTAAAACTTACTTTTACAAATTGAATCTGAAAACAATTAGAAAACACCTTAAAATCTGTAAAAATCAATTTCAAAACCCTAATATAGGGCCCATTCTTCATAGGGAAAATGATTACTTGATTAGGTCTTGATCTACATTTCTTGAAATTAAAATATGTTGTTTTGTGTTTCTTTTTGTTGTTATCAGATTTTTGTTTCAATTTGTTGATTTTCTATTTCATCAAATTTATTATAATTAGCTTAATTTGGTACATCTATTGCATTGTGTGATTTAAAAATTACATTTACAAAATTTAATTTTTAGCTTCTTACATAGTGTTATCAAAACATTACCTTGTTTAAGTTTAAAAATCTTAAAGGGGATAAGTGTTTTAGCAATGTGTGGAAGTCCTTGTTCTCCTTAGTTGATGTTTCAAGTTGTGTTATTGGAAATTATCCTAATGAAATTGAACCTAATCATGCTCACCTAGCTCCTATTGAGTTTCCTCATGAAGTTGATTGAACCATTGATTTTGGGATCCTATGGACAACTCTTGCTCTTATAGGGTTTTTCACCTAAAAGGAGAGAGATAGGAGAAAAAATGCTAATGGTTCATTCAAATAATGTTATATGTGATGTTATCTAACCTAAATGAAGGTAAATAAATGCAATTGACTAATCTGAATGAATGAAAATGAATGCAAAAGTGAGATTTAAGATATTTTTGAAAACACATTATGTTATACAACAATGAACTAAATGGAGAAAATATGCAGAACACAAAGGAATGAGTTAAATCAGAGTGCACTTGGGAAAAATATGATGAATCTAGAATTTTGTGGATGCTGACTGGAATCAATGATTTTTTACAGTGGGACTCATTAGCCTAGGGTGGCGAATTAGTCCTCCTCCTAGTGAAAAACTGTCGGAAGCAAGTTTCTGTCTATCGGGATTCAAAATTTGACAAAATTCAGATTTTCAGTCCTAAAGTGGGACTCATTTGCCACTGGTGGCAAATCAGTCCTCTCCCAAATTTTTGAAAAATCAAGAGACAAATCTGCAACACTAGATCTAGATATCTCTAATTTTTGGGTTGTCGAAGTCAATTCTACAGGAAACAAATAGAAAACCTTCTCCAAGCTTGAAATAGACTTAGGTTGACTTGAAGCATCTAGTTGACTTGTAAGCCAATCTTCAACACCAAAAAGCTTGCCAAATCTGCATACCTAGGTCTACAAACAAACATGCAATAGAGGAAAAATGGTTTAAGGTTAGTGAATAGGGGTTTTCCTTGGTCAAACCCCACTTTTGGTAATCAAACCTTTAATAAAATAATGGAATGCAAAGGAATGATAAACTAACGACATGCATTTTCTATAAAATTACCAAACCCTTGATGATGCAAGTCTGAAGTAATGTCAATGGCTGCATCAAAGTGCTTGAATAGTGCTTGAAAAGATGGAAAAATCTTGAATGCTTGAGTGAATAGGTGGATAAGCTAACTTGATGAATGAGGATTGTAGGAGATGTAAAATGAGGTTAAAATCACTTATTTATACACACTTGTTCCTTACTTACTCGTTCATACCTCATCATAGGCTGACATCAAGTGTTTTTGAATAAAATCCTAAAAGGAAATTTAAAATATTTTGAATTTGGGGCCAAGGGGGACTCATTTGCCACTCATGGTGAATGGGTTCCACCTAGGACCTGAAAATATGTGTCAGGAATTAAGTTGTATTTAATGTTATTTGCCAGGTTAACATTCAAAAATACACTTAATTAAAGCATATGAGAGCATAAAAGGGTCAAATAAAGCATGAAAAAGGGATAAATAGTGAAGATGTGCCTAGAAAAGAGTGAAATCTTGTTACAAGACTTTACAACACTTCAAAATAGGACTTAATAATGAATAAAAAGTTGATTTTTAGGTGATTTGTAATAAATAGAGTCTAGAAGAATGTAGAAATGTCTTACAGTAGCTCACAACACCTTCACAAGATGTCATTATTTGAGTTTTAGTACCTAAATAAGCATTTTCAAGCCATGTCACAACATAAAATCAAAGCAACATAGTTCCAACACCATGAAACATGACCTAAAAGGCCATGAAAATGACAAGGGGCCATTTTCCTATGGCACATTTAGCCCCATCTTTAGTGAGAGGATGAACTTGCTTCAAACTCACACTAAAATAGCCATGAACATTGAGAGGAGCGTTCAAATGCATTTCGTTAAAGAAAGATGGAATGACAATGATCAAGAGGGATGGTCAAGCCCCCAAGATGAAGATCCCATGGTAAACGAAGCATAAGAACAAAGGAACACACAAGTGTTGAGATGAATCAGATGAAGCTTCGATCGTCAATCCAACTAGTTATGGATTAGATCTAGGCTGATTGTTTGAAAAAGAGAATGTGTACTCACTCTAGAGCAACATAACACATGATGGTTTGTCAGGTGAGAAGGCCCAAATGTAGTCACTCTAGGGCCATAGAACTAGTTGTCGACAGGGTGAGAAATTCCGAAAGGTAAGATACATACACTAGTTGATATGCACTCACAAACACAAAAGTGGCTATGGGGAAAAGTCATGCCACTAGGTGGGCTTCTTGCTCAACCATATTAAATTTATACCTATTGATAACTTTAACAATGTGCTAGAAAGAAAAAAACTCATGAAAAAAAGAAAAGGTACCACAGTCATGCAAGTTGTGTTATGTAAGGTTGCAAAAGGAAAAAATATAAAATGCAAAAATGTAAAGTGTAACGTTCAAAGGAGTCTTGTTCAATTCATGTAAGGTCAACCACTTAGGGGACATTGTGTCTAATGTCTCCAAGAGAGGACCAACCAAAGAATAGTATATCCGTAGCTTAGGGGATGCAATGTATCACAATAGGCCACTAAGAGGAATGCAATATGCTGAGATAGATCACACTTAAGAAGGAAATCACACCCAATGTCATCCACAAAGTGACAAACACATTATGTAAATGACAAGGCTACACTAGGAACAGAGAATGCAAATGAATTAAGGATAATGTATGCCCCCCACTTTAAAGGAATTGCTACACATTGTTTTATGAGCAATTAATTTAAAGTAGAGAAGAAAAGAAAATGAAAAAAGAAAACAACACATGAGAGCCAACTTGGAAAGCCCTAAGCCAAGTCATATGTTTCGAAGTGAGGCTACGTCATGTCAAGGAAAAGGAAAAGAAAAGAAAAGGGATTTTCCCCCGAGAAAAGAAAGCACACCAAACACATAAGGGATCTATGGATTTGGGGTTAGTATGTTTGTTGCTACAGTGTGTTAATTAAAGAGCTCAAAACTGTCATCATTCCCCAAAGCACATAGAACTAGAAGAACGACACAAAGATAGTGAGAACAAAAAAAAAATATTTGTTCTGGGTCAACATGGAAGAGATATTGCGGTCTCAACGCTTTGCATTTTCCCCAAAAGGAAAACACAAGAAAAATGAAAGAAAATGAAAAGGTGAAAGAAAATGAAAAAAGATTTTAGGTCAACATGAAGGAGACATTATGGTCTCAATGCCTTGCATCATCCAAAAAAGGAGAACACAAAACAAGAAGAGAAAAAGACAAAGACTTTGTGGGTCAACATGGAAGAGACATAGAGTGTCTCTACAATTTTTGTCATCCCCAAAAAGGAGAACACAAAAGAAAAAGAGAAAAAGATAATGTATGACATATAGAATAAGAGAGATATGGATAGAGGAAGTGGACAAAGAGAGGGAATATCAAACACATGATATGGAGGAACACGATACACACATGAAATGAAAAAATAAAAAAGAGAAAATAAAAAAGATAGTTAGGTGAATGCAAGTCAACCATCTAACAGGTCATCCACCTCCCAATGATATTCAACATAATACAAGGGCAGTTGATTGTCCAAAGGAAAATTTGCAAGCACCAAACCAGGAGTTGTACCAGGTTATTCTCTTGGTGGAGAGGTTATATCTTTTAAGCTCATTATGGATGAAAATAAAGAATTTAAATCATTATGCACTTCTTCATCTATCTTTGTGATTGTCACGTCATCATCATCATCAAGATTAATGAAAACAAGAAGATGAAGGGTGATTTATAAGGATGGATGTATCAAAATAAAGGTTTGTTGGATTGGTTCAATTTGTTATGAAGGATGCATTGGACTATCATGTAGCAGGTTAGGAGAAGAAGGGTGGTCATCCATTACTTCAGTCAAAGGTAAAGGTTTATTTTATTTATCTTCTTCTATGTGAGATTGATGAGAAAGGAGATGACAATGACGCCTTCGTTTCCTAGCATTGTGGTTTCATTTAATTGTATTTTGGAGTTGTTGAGGTGTAAGAACAGATTAAGTCAACATAGGTTCTTCTGCTTCTGATGATAGAAGAAAAAAAGAAACCAAAGAGGATGGATCAACGACTTTCTCTTTGGCTTTATACACTTTTTTAAGGTGAGGAGGCATGATAGGAGTAGTTTCATTTTCCCCTAGTCATTTAAACGATGGCGGGGAAGTATCTAGGGGTGTTTGTTCAGGTGGTTGTATGGTTTTCTCAATGTCAGACTCAAGTTGAAGTATGGTTTCATCTATGATAGGAGGTGAAAAATTGGATGGGGATGAGTTCTGAAGAGACAATTTGACTATCTTTTTGGCTTTAAACTTTTGATAAGTTATGAAAAATAATTCCTTTTGAGGTGTGATGGGTTCCATAGGTGTAGGCCAAAAGGATTTGAATAAGAAATTTCCTTTGGAAGATAAAGGATTAAAGCCACTATGATATGTATGGTGACTATCTCATTGTCATGTGGAAACTTCAAACACTTGTGAACAATTGATGAGACTGGTTTCATTGAGTGAAGCCAAGGGTGGCCTAGCCACAAACAAAATTGGTCAAATTGTGGAATAATTGAAAATTTTGCCTCCAAATTTTTAGGTCCTATCTATAAGGGTAGCATGATCAATCTGATCGTAGGGTATGCAATACTAGTATGTGTCTTAATCCATGTAGTTGGTTTGTTATATTCATCTTGATATAGCTCATGTAATACTAGAAACTCCTCTGTGATCACATTCTCACCACAAGTGGGATCTATTAATATTCAATTAGTGGGCTTATTATAGATTCTTCTAGCTATGTAAAGAGGACCATTAGGAATTTTTTGTAGTATGTCTTTAGTAGAAAAAGTGATATCAAGTGAGTTAGTGGTTTTTCCCTTATGAGGGATAACATCTATTGTAGCCACTAGCTCATCCATAAGACTTTCCATAGTAACAAGGGGGAAGTGTATCATGTTTTTCATTGTTTGTATCAACAATCATTATATTAGTGGTTGAAGGTTTGCTAGCCTTGACAAATGAGGTAATATGTTTAGGCATGGGATTAGTGAAAATTTTCAAATTTTGGTTAGGGGGTGCAATGGACTTATTTCCTTGATCATTAACACCCATAATGGACAGATGGCTTGAATCAATGAGGTCTTGAAATAAATGTTTGAGATGCTTGCAATGTTCAGTGTTATGTCCATTTTGGTGATGAAAATGACAATAAGCATTAGGTTTGAAGGTGGGTGGTAAAGATTGGTTCGGATCAAGTGGTCAGATGGGTGGAAAAGTGAGTAGTCATTCTTGAATTAATTGGTTCATTGTGTTATGAATGGTATTGGGTATGGGAGTAAACTGTCTCTTTGAGTCCCCATAGGTATAAGGCACTATTGCTTTAACAACTACCACTTGATTCATAACAGATTGTGTTGGTTGTGGTTGAGGTTGAAGAGGCATATTAAACTATAAAAAGCCTCTATTTTTTTTGTGAATGTTTTGTTGGTTATTTTGGTTTTGATTTTTGTGTTCAAGTTTTTTAGCTCAATTAGAAGTGGATTTTGAATCATGACTTGAAACAAAATTATGGTATTCACACAAGGTTGTGCATAAATGCATAAATGAAGTGAATTTCATCATTGTTAATTTATCTTGAAGGTGTGTGTGCAAGTTTTCGATAAACATCTTTTGCATATGTGCATCAAGAATCTTGACATCAATTTGAGCATACAAAGATTGGTATAGTGAGATAAAATCCGTTACTTTTTTATCTGTGTTTTATCTACATCACATAAGGTTAGCCATTGTCTTTTTAGGTGTCATGTGAACTTGAAAGTGACTTAAGAAATCATCCACCAATTCTTTGAATGAACGGATGGAATGATTAAAGGAAAGTTGGAAAAACCTTCTAAGGCAGTTTCTTTCAAGGTCCTTGGAAATATTTTGGCTAACAGTTTATCATCAAGGATGAAGTCACTATGCAAAGTTGTATAGGCATTAACATGGTTGACAGGGTCTTGTTTTCCTCCATATTTCTCAAACTGAGGCATTTCTATCCCTTGTGGCATTGAGGTACGTAATATTTCTAAGGATAAGTGGCTACTATGGGCATGATATGTAAGTGGAGTGGATTAACCTTGGATAACGGTGGAAAGTTGATGTTGCATAGATGAAATGGTGGTAAGGAGTTGTGTAAGAACGGGATTGGGGTATGTGGGTTGAGGTGGAAGGGAAAATGGTGGAGTATAGGTGATGTGAGAGGAAGTAAAAGGAATACTATGGGGTGTGAATGTGGTGGAAGGGACTTGAGATGCCACAAGAGAAGTAGGAATTCTAGTGGAAATAGGAAAAGAGGTAGCCAGATAATTAGCCTAATGCATAGTTGTATGGAATTTTCGATTGGTATAAGTTGGTATGGAATCTATGGTTGAATGGGGAGGAACTTGAGGTCCTCCTTGGCTTACAGGAATGGTTTCGGATTGGGTATTATAAGAGGTGGGTTTATTGTAAATTGCAGCAATTATCTTCATCACTTGCAAGCCATCATCACTTTCAATCAAACGATGAAGATTTTCAATGGCGGGTATAGCAGTGGTGGAAATTTTTTCGAGTGGCATGTGTTGTTCCAAATGTGCAAAATCCTCATGAATATTAATGACCTTTTCTTGCGAGAGGGAGATTTTTTGGTTGTCAACATTCATTGGATGGAAAGGTGAAGGCATAGAAGTGGTATTTTCAAGGCCTAATGCACCATTTTCCATACTAGGAGTAGGATCCCATGAGATCCCAAGGTCCACAATGAAAGTGCTATCATGGGAGGCAATGAGTCTAGAACTTCTTCTCACTAAAGTATTATCAATGAGGCACCAAACATGCAAGTATCAAAAAGGAGGGGTGAATGAAAATGTAAACTAATCTAAGAGTTTGAAATGAAAATAAAATAAATGTTGCTAACTATAATTGAGATCTAACTATAAAAAATAGAAATAAAGAAAAATGCTAGAAAAATACTAAAAATGTTGTTTAACAAGTGCAGAGGGACTGATTCACCCTGGGTGACGAATGAGTCCCAATATGATGTTTTTATGTGTTTTTCATAATTTTTAATATGATTTTAATGTTCTATAGAATGCAAACAAGGATGTAGAATGCAGATTCTTAATTTTTCAATGAGATGCAATGCAAAAATGCAGTCTAAATGAAGCTTTCACTAATGCAAGATAAAATGTCCTAAAATGCAAAAACAAAACAATGTACTAATTGAATGTTAATGCAAATGCAAACTAGGATGCAATATGTAAATGAAATCATAAATGCAAAGTGCTTAAAATTCAGATTCACCAAAATGAACCATTGATTTTTGGCTCCTATGGACAACTCTTACTCTTCTAGGGTTTCTCACCTAAAAGGAGAGAGATATGAGAAAAAATGATAATGTTTCATTCAAATAATGTTATTTTTGATGTTTTATAACCTAAATTAAGTTAACTAAACGCAATTGACTAATCTGAATGGATGAAAAAAAATGCAAAAGTGATATTTAAGCTATGTTTGAAAAAAGCATTATGTTATGCAACAATGAGCTAGATGAAGAAAATATGCAGAACAAAAAGGAATGAGTTAAATCAAAGTGTACTTGTGAAAATAATGATGAATCTATAATTTTGTGGATGCTAACTAAAATCACTAATTTTTCATAGTGGGACTTATTCGTCCAGGGTGGAAAATTAGTCCTCCTCATGAAAAACTACCAGAAGCAAGTTTCTATCTGTTGGGATCTGAAATCTAACAAAATTTGGATTTTTAGTCCTAAGGTGGGACTCATTTGCCACTAGTGGTGAATTAGTCCGCTCCCAAATTTTTAAAAAATTAGGAGACAACTCTACAACACTAGGTTTGGAAATCTTTGATTGTCGGGTTGCCGAAGTCAATTCTACATGAAACGGAAAGAAAACCTTTTCCAAGCTTGAAATAGTCTTTAGTTTACTTGAAGCACATAGTTGACTTGTAAACCAATCTTCAACACAAAAAATATTTCCAAATCTACATACTAGGTCTGCAAACAAACATACAATTAGGAAAAAATGGTTTAAGGTTAGTGAATAGGGGTTTTCCTTGGTCAAACCCCACTTTTGGTAATCAAACCTTTTTAAATAAAATAATGAAATGAAAAGGAATGATAAACTAACAACATGCAATTGCTATCAAATTACCAAACACTTGATGATGAAAGTCTAAAGTAATGTCAATGGCTGCTTCAAAGTGCTTGAATAGTGCTTGAAAGGATGTTGTCAAATGCTTGAGTGAATAGGTGGATAAGTTAACTTGATGAATGGGGATTGTAGGAGATGTAAAATGAGGTGAAAATCACTTATTTATACACACTTGTGCCTTAGTTACCCATTCATACCTCATCATAGGCTGGCATCAAGTGTTTTTGAATAAAATCCTAAAAGGAAATTTAAAATATTTTGAATTTGGGGCCAAGGGGGACTCATTCGCCACCCATGACAAATGGGTCCCACCTAGGACCTAAAAATATGTGTCAGGAATTAAGTTGTATTTAATGTTATTTGTTGTGTTATCATTCAAAAATACACTTAATTAAATCATATGAGGGCATAAAGGGGTCAAATAAAGCATGAAAAGGGGATAAATAGTGAATATGTGCCTAGAAAAGCATGAAATCTTGTTACAAGACTTTACAACACTTCAAAATAGGACTTAATATTGAATAAAAATGTGATTTTTTAGAAGAATTGTAATAAATAGAGTCTAGAAGAATGTAGAAATGTCTTACAACACTTCACAACACCTTCCCAAGACATCATTATTTGATTTTTAGTACCTAAATAAGCATGTTCAAGCCATGTCACAACATAAAATCAAAGAAACATAGTTCCAACACCATTAAATAAGACCTAAAAGGCCATAAAAATCACAAGGGGCCATTTTTCTATGGAACATTGACATAATTAGAGAAGATGATGCTAGCATGCACAAATTTATAAATTATGGCCTTAACAATCTTGAGAATAATGCATCCTTTTATCCTTCCATGAAAAAACCAACACAACTTGAGATGTTTGGAATTTTTCATCCCAAAATTGAGTCATAAACTAAGCCTAAACTTCCAACAATGAGTGAACCTAGGTCCTTTAAGCAATTGCATAATCATCCATCTTATGTTAACAAAGTGACCAACACTCCCATCAACCTTTAAGCTCCTTATGGCCAAGGCTTTAATATTTGAACCAACCAAGGATGTGACATAATCAATGAGAATGAAATTCATAAACTTTTAGAGAAAATCCCTATTGAAAAAACAAAAGGAATAGGGTATCGAGATCCTCCTCCCAACATAAGTGTCCTCCTTCCCAAAGAATAACCAATGCCTCACAAGGATGATAGAATCATCTTAGGTCCTCCTCCTCAACATCTACCTCAACATTTTGGTGAATCTACAAAACAATGAAAGCCTTACAAACTCAAGATACTCAAATTTACATATCCCATGTCTAAAATTGAAATAATCTTACACACACTTCTACAACAATTACTTATAACATTACCACCCATTAGAGAAAATCTAAATCCAAATCCTAATAATACAAACAAGTCTCATTGTGAATATCATAGAAGAATTAGGCATCATACTAATGAGTGTCATTCTTTAAGAAGATTATTTAAATAACTTGATATTATAGAAATAATCCCTTAAAGCATGTCCTTTTTCTCCTTTCCATGTAATAGTTGTAGTATCCTAGAATTCTCACTATTACATGTTATACATTCATTGCAAATTATTCTCTTTATCAAAAGGAGCTCATTCTCATCATCTATATGGACTCATCCTTGTCCTACACTTAGTGGGGGCAAGGGTTTAGTTATCCTTTGCCTATTTTGGCACTTGTTGTGGTGCCTTTGGCTAGTTGTATGCCTTCTGTATATACCGATCAAGATTGGGATGTGAACAACATGCTATAGGTTGACTTGCATGTGCCTTAGTAGTCTTTTGCATTTTTTTCTTTTTCATGTTTCTTTATGTGATTGCATGTGCATAATGTGATCCCTGTGTTGTTTCATTTGATGTATCTCTCTTTATTTTTGTGCATTCCTCTATATGTATCTACATTCTTCTATATGTCATAAACATTTATCTTTTCATTTTGTCTCTTGTTTTATTTTTGGGGATGACACAAGGCATCAAGACATTTTTTTTTGTTTTCCTTTCAAGGATGATGCAATGCATCTAGAAATTTAGGTCTCTTTCATGTTAACCTAAAAGGATTTTTCTTTATTTTCACTCTCTATGTGTCATTCTTCCAATTATATGAATATTTTAGGAATGATGATGTTTCCAAGCACTATAACAACATTGTAGCAAAGATATATTGACCTCAAATCCATAGATCCCTTATGTATTTTTGGGGGAAACCCCTCCATTTTTCATGATGTTGCTTTATTTCATAAACATATGACTTAGCATAGGGTTTTCAAAGGAAATCTCTCATGTCTTAGGAGTAAACATTGGCTACTTTAGAGAAATTTCTCACAACAATGGTGTTAGCAACTACTCTAAAGTGGGGGCATACATCAATTATATATTTTGACATTTTAATTGTTTCATGGCGTGATTTCCTTTTTTCTTGTGATGCATCATTTTCTTGTTCATGTCATTGGGTTTGATTTCCTCCAAGAGTGTGATATTTTTTAGTGTAAAAATTTCTCTTAGGGGTTTGATGTGATGCGAGAGGCATCCCATAAGTTTCAATCTATTACTCTTAACTTTTCCTCTCTTGGAGACATTAAGCATGATGATCCCTAAGAAGAAGACCTTACAAGAATGAAGAAAAAACACTTTGAACAAAAAATTTCACTAGCATAAATGTTCATAATTATTTGGCATAACAAAACTTTCCAACCTTATGAAGCTCAAAACCCTAATTGAAGGCCACCTGGCATAACACACTTTTCTTTCCTATGGATCCTTGTCACATATGCATAGGTGCTTATCATAACACATCTTGTTAAACACAAAACAAGAATGTGAGTGGCAACTTATCAAAGTTATTAGAGGGATAGCTTTGGTATGGTAAGTATAGTGAGAGCTGACAAGAAGGCATGGCTTTCTCACTAATCCATCTTCCTTTTTGTTTTATGGGATACTCACCTAGTGGATGGCCTGAGGTTCCATTACCCTAGAGTGATCACAAAACCAATAGTTTAGATATGTTGCACATCACACTAGACTATCTAGGCTTGATATTATTGGTCTTAAATAGTGTATTATTATGTATCTTTGTCATTGCTAGATACATGAGTGTCTTAAATTTCGACGTTAGTGCAAGTTTGACATGGGGTCAAACTCTCACTAAAGTGGGGGCTAAATTTAGTGTCAAAAAAATTATCCCTTTTCCACACTTAATTTGGGAATAATTAATATTAAAATTAGCTTAATTATGCCTTGATTTAGTGTTGTAATGTGTTTCACACATTCACATTAATTTTAGGACCCTTCTTAATAAAATGGACTTAATGGTGCCTTATTTAGAGTGTTGTAAAGTGTATATTTACACTTTCACACTAATCTAGGGATTTATTAATTAATTGAGGCTAATTTGAGGTTATTTGGCCCCTTTAATTTAAATCCAAGCCTATTTAGTTACACATTCTGAGGGATAAAACCCAACATTCATAAATGATATTACACAACACTTAATTTTATAAGGTGTGTCCTAGGTTAGTGACCTAGGACCCATTCATCACTTTGAAAATGGGTCATCACTAGGTCCTAGGACCCTAATTTTATTTAGCATTTAACATCCCCCAAAGTGTGTTCTAGTTAAGTGTGCTAGGACGCATTCACCACATGGAAAATGGGTCCTCAATTAACCCTAGGACCACCACTTGGAATATGTCTTTGGTGTTATTTTAATGATTTAAAATCCTAGATCTCATGTCATCTTATGATATTTAAATTTCAATAATTAAGAGTAAGATAAGTATAAATATATAAGGTTATTTCACTATGTTTCATAACTAGATTTTCATAAGAAATCAAGAGTACTTTCACAAGAGGATTATAGAGAATTCAAGAGCATTTCTAAGGAATTCAAGGGTAGATTATAGAAGGAATATTGTAGCACTCAAGATATCAATAACCATTTCAAATTCATGCATGTTGTTGATCTAATGTGATGATGTAGCATTGATAATCAAGTTCAAGTGTTCAAAGACATTAAATCTTATGTCAAGTTCATGATCAAGATCTACACTCATTGAGGCCATTTCATGCCAATTTTCAGATTTGCAATCCAATGTTTCAAACAAGGTTTGGTAAGTTGTGACATTACATTTTATTCATTCATCACTCCTTAATGAATTGTTTCATTTCAAGGTTTAATTACTAAAATAGGGTTTTACCAAGGAAAACCCCTATTCCCTGCAAAGCAATATTTTTCTTTTGCTTTGATGTGTGATTGCAGGTTTTAGGTCAAAAATCAGCTGAAGAACAAAAGTTGTCACCTTTATTGCAAGATCACAGAAACTAAGCGAATTTTTTTTTTTGTGGATTTCCGATAGCCTTTGACTAGGATCTAAGAGTGCAGATGTTGGATAACAAAACCCATAAAGCATTTTCAAAAACCCTAGCTAGGACCCATTCACCACTAGGTGAATGAGTCCTCAGTGAGACTTGAAAAATTGCTTTTCGTAACAAGTACACAACATTTGACCCTCTTAAAACATTAGTTTTGATTGCTATATCAGTTAGGTTTAATATCTATTACTCATTTGCATATTATTTATTACATATTGAATGAAATAGAGTGAAACTTAGCTCATCATTTTGTTTCATTTTGGTGAACATATTTTCCTTCATTTCAAAATGAAAGGGAAAAATAAAGTTAGAGACAAACTCCAATTAATGAGGCCTCCTCTACAAAATTAATTTCAATCAAATAGTCCCAACATCCATTTAAAAGATGTTTCCCCACTTGATCACAACCAACTATTTTTTTATGGAAGACACGTGGATTCTCAAGAAACCTTTGACCAAGGTGGTTAATATTATTTTGTATAGATGTCATGGTGGTAACAAATGTAAATGAAATAAAATGGTGAATGAAATAAAATGGGAAAAAAAGTGCACCAGAATTAAAGGGAAAAAAGTAGTGACATTGAAAATGGCAAGAAGCGATGAATGGATGAGATATTTCCAATTGTCTTGTATTTCTTCTCCTCAACTCTCAACCATTGATTTCACAAAGAAAATTATTTTCTCATATAAGGAACCCCTTCGAGTAAGTAGGAATTATCTATTTTTATTAAATGTATGAAACCTTTTTCTTAAAGACTATAGTGAGATTTTAAATTTATAAATTAATGGTATTTAAAATAAATGGTATTTTTTAAGTTTTAAATATTAAGGAGATAAACTAAACAAATAATTTAGATATATGATTAAGTAAATAATATGATTATAATTTTTTAATATTTTTTTTTAATATTAATTTATTGGTATAACTTATTGTATTATTAATGTTTAATTAGAAAAAAAAAAAATTATGATGTTTGGGAAGTTTTAAAATATTAAATACAAAATATCATAAAAAATTCTTTAGATAAGAAGAATTTATAAAACATCTAGTGTATCACCCTCATTTTATGCTTTAGAGATCATTTTGTGTTATTTTATACTCTTTTGCTTGCAATAGTTACTAGTAGGTTAGTTTTAGGTGGTGTACTAGGGGGACCAACCCTTTCTAGAGATTTAATTCAAATTATAATTGTCATGTACTTATTCAATACTTACTCTCCCTGACTACAACAACCAACAATGCCACTACCTACTCCCCTTGAGTGACAACCTCCAATATCAATCCCAATTAAAGAATGAATCTTGAAATTGACTAGACTAGTGTATATCCTTATGAATTTATTTCAAAGGAGGGGTAATAGCCCCTAACTTATCTTGAAGATACTCAAAATTATCCTTAGGAAGATCCTTAGTGAATATATCAACAACCTGATCCTTTGTAGGAATATACTCAACCTTCACCTCATTCTCTACAACCTTCTCTCTCAAAAAGTGATACTGAATTGATAAATGTTTTGTCCTTGAGTGCATCACTAGATTCTTTGAAATGTTAAGAGAACTTGTATTATCACAAAATATAGAAATTGGTTCATCATATACAACTCTCATATCCTTCAAGGTTTTCCTCATCCACAACATCTATGTGTAGCAAGATGCTACTGCAATATATTATACCTCTAAAGTAGATAAAGATACTGAAACTTGCTTCTTTCTTAGCCAAGGCACTAATATGCATCCAAGAAAGAATGCACCACCACTTGTACTTTTCCTATCACATCCTACCAAATCTGCATCTATATAAGCACTCAGAGAAAATTTAGTATCGTTTGAATACCATAAACCATGTTCTGGAGTTCCCTTCAAGTATCTGATTATCCTTTTCACTTCTATAAAATGTGACTCTCTAGGATCTTCTTGAAATCTATCCACAAGATAAACTACATGCATGATATCTAGTCTAGTAGTATTTATGTATAGCAATCCTTCAATCATTGATATATGCTTGCTCTGATCAACCTTAGGAGATTCATCATCCTTATCTAGCTTGCAACTAGTCACCATAGCCTTGTACATATTGATTTAGAATCTTCCATTCCAAACTTCTTCACCATTTCCTTGACATAATCTAATTGTGAAATGAATATTCATTTCTTTGTCTAATTGATTTGCAGACCAAGGAATAAATCCATCTCGCCAAACATAGACATCTCAAACTCTTTGTGCATTTCTTCTATAAATTTCTTATACATAGCTTCATTTCATCCAAAAATTATATCAACATACAAAACCACAAATCAAGATTTGATCCTTTTCAACTTTGAAATAGAGAATATTATCTGCAGTACATTTATTAAATCTGTGTTATATCAAGTACCTATCTATCCTTGCATATCAAGCTCTAGGAGCTTACTTTAGTCCATATAATGCTTTCTTCAATCTGCACACCATATCCAATTTTTTTGATAATTGAAATCCTTCTAGTAGTTCAATGTATACTTCATCTTCCAACTCACCATTCAAGAAATTAGAAATCACATCTATTTGATAAAATCTGAAATCCTTATGCACTGCAAAATCCAAAATCATCCTAATAGCTTATGTTCTTTCCATCAAAGAAAATGTATCCTGAAAATCTATTCCTTCTACTTGTGAGTAGCCCTTACACACAAGTCTTGCCTTGTTTCTTACTATTTATCAATTCTCATTCAATTTTTTATGGAGTACCCACTTAGTTCCATTAACATTCTTGTTTGCTAGTCGATGTTTCAATCACTATTTTAGGTTCAACTTTAGAGAGCAAACATAGGTTTACCTGTTCTTCAACCATAGTAACTTTTCTCCTTGTCAACACACCTTTTCTTTTGTCACCAATGATCTCATCTTCAAAATGATTCTTATACACATATTTATGAGTCTTAAGGATCCTTTTCAGAGATTCTTCCTGGTCAATCTATACTTGAACTTTTTCCTTACCTTCACCTCTATCATTTTCTTTACAAGAGAACTCGTCTGATTCATATCCATCTATCACCACAAAATTATTTTGTAAGTCCTCATCCACTTTGACACTTGCACTCTCAACAATCTTCTTCAATATTTTGTTGTAGCACTGGTAAGCTTGGTTTCTTGTATAATATCCAAGGAAGATACCTTCATCAAATCTTGTATTAAACTTTCCTAGGATCTCTTCATCTATTTTGCTATAATTGTTACCAATTTTTCACTACAACTCAATTGGTGGAGCTGATTAAATTTTGATATATCTTAAAGTGAAGGTTCAATATTTGTTTCATGTGCATTAAGTGTTGTTTGCACTATATTTATCAAGTACTAGTTGTGCAATTTTTTTTAAGAAAGATGAGTTTCAAAAGTATTGCTCGTTGCTTTACAAATCAAATGGAGTACGAAAAATGAGTATACAAATGATTAAGCATATCAATTTATTTCATTTATTTCATGATGATATTCACATTACAAAGTTTCATTTGATTGCAAGAATACAAATGGTGGTAAAAATTTGCATTTTAAATGCATTTCTTTCAGAATGAAAATGAAAGAAGAAAATTGAAGAATCCACACAAGCCGTGGTTTTTAGTTGATTCTATTCATTGCATAAAGTAAATTCTACAACAAAATGTAAAAGGAAAGAAGTAGATAACATAGAACATATCTATCATTGCATGTATTTGATCTTCAGTTGATGGTTTTTAGCTTGCTCCATTTTGCTTTCGTTCCTGACTGTACCTGCAAAAGATTGAGAAGGGGGGTCAACTAAGAGCTCGGGATATGAACTATACTACAAGCTCTACCAAAAGAAATATAATTCACTCCTCAAAATTCATGGAATCAACTAAAAGTGAAGTGCATGAAAAGGAGAGTTGAAAATGGAGTATCACATCATATATTTTTTATGCTAACATTTTTTGTCACCTTGTGCAGGTATAGGAGAAATCATGAAGCTAATCATCTTATGAAGACATAAAAGCATGTTGAGTAAAATCGGCTCCCACAAGGGTAGAGCTTGACATGTTTCCCCTTAAACATTACATATGGGGCTAAGTGAAGGAATGCAATCATCATGTTCATTTGAACTATTCATGAAAGAGTTAAAAAAAAAAAAAATTATTTAAGCAATTAAGCCTATTGTTCACTCATAACAATCAAGTAACATACTATTTTGAAAGCTACAGGTGGACAATAGATTTAATGAGCTCAATCAATTCAACTGAAACACATCAATTTCATATTTGTAAGTTTTAAATATTGCCATATTGTTTGCATTCTGCTGCCATGAGTATTATTTATTCATCATGTTTCATGATATTATGTAAAGTTACAGGAAGTATACATTCTCATGATGGTGATAGTTAACAAGCATACATAATGCCTCATTGACAAGACACTATTGGGTATGTGTAGGATCATCATGGAAAAAATAGGCCCTTAAGTGGCAAAAAATTCAAAAAAATTAGTGTTAGGCATCTTGGCATAAAAAATTGAATAATTTATCTATATTATTTCAAAAATATGTAAGAATAGAATTTATAGTAGAAAATTGAATTTAGTTTCTAAAATACTAGGTTTATTTAAAAACAAAATCTATTTGGTGAAAATTTGAAATTTCAATGCAATAGTACTTAAATTTTAGGGAAAAAATAAGTAGGTGTTTGTCTAACCACCCTAACCACAATAAAATGATAAAAAACATTTATAAAATTTTAGATATAAGTAGAGGACTCATATCCCGATGTGATGAATATTTTGTTGTAATTTTTTTCCAAGTAAATAATTAATTATGAGTTCTTTATTACAACTTTTTAAAATATAAAAACTCATATGTTTGACCACCTTAACTTGGTCAAAACTTCATGAAATTCATTTTTTTTTTAATATTATAGTATGTGAAGCATAGAATGTGACACATGTTTTGGATTCAAAAAATGTGATACCATTTGAAAGATATAGATTTTTTCAATCAACCTATCAATCAGGGACTTTACTCGTAATTCAAATAGAAAATGAATACTAATTATTTATTAAATTCAAAGTAAAGTATAGTTTATATTGGTGGAAAGCTCAAAATCTCCTTTAAAAACCCTTTTCATTTCATCAATTTTGGGTAAAAAAAAGTCATCATCCACATACCCATCATATTGCCACTTTTTGGCCCATCATGATCCTGCACATACCCTATTCAATAGTCGAAGCATGTGAAAGAGCTTCATATTCTCATTAGAATGGAAGATGACAAGAATCAATTGAGTTACAAGTACTCACTAATTTTTGAGTGAAAGTGTTGCATTAAATGAAGTTGATATATCAATCTTGAATGCTTTAAAGGAGAACAAATGCATAGAACAACCTTTTCTTAATGGGGCATAAAAATTCTTGAAGAGTATCGAGATAGGGAAGAGTGATATCATCTAATCAATACATGAACAATACAAGTGATAAACAATTATGTATTTCTTGTTTTATGTCTCGCCAAGGAAACCTTTACATAAAGTTCAAAAGAGGAAAAGAGGACAACATTTAAAGGCTTGATATTGTTTTCTCTCTTCAAATGATGCCTTTCATCACGTTTTTATTGCTGCCATGCAACCATTTTTTGTTTGTTGTGTGTGCACATGGGTAGTACAGTCATCCTTTAGGTGATAGAAGGAGCAACTTATTTGAGGTACAAAATACAGTGACCAGTATGTTTGATAAAGAGAAGCAAATGATACAATGAAGATAGCCAATTTCATGTTGGCGAAGAGTGGAGAGAAACAATCCAAGAGTACAGTTTTTTTTCAAGGTTTGTTTCCTCATTTAACATGTATTTTGAATTAAGGTACAACAAATAAAAGTCATTTCCAAAATGCACAATGATTAACAACTATGAAGAAGCTTTAAAAGATGTAAGTTGAAGCAACATAAGGTGCCATGAGAGTCACAGTAATGTAGAAGAGAATAGGGCAGGAAAACAATCTGTAGATTCAAATCAATTTTTGTGTGGAAGATGGTGTTTTATAAAAGGAAAATGTACTCTATATAATATTTTGAGACTTTCATTAATACCCATGAAGAATACATTCATATTTTTGCATATTTTTGGATGTTTAACCTTGTTGTTTCAAGCAATTACAATACAATGCCTTATTTATTATGTCAGTGTTAGGGTTTAACCTTGTGAACAAATGATGACAGTCAAATACCCTTGAGCTAGGGTTTCAATCAAAGGAAAATACAGTAAACTGGAAATACAAGTGAAGCTACAACTGATGAAGACTTAAGTCTAAGTTTAATGCACAGAAATTGGGAGTTTTTGTCCTCTTGGAAAATGGGCTACCCATGTTGGGTTAACAACTCAAAATGCTAAGTGAAATAAAATGTGGTTTTCATTTCAGAATAATTATAATCCACAAGTACAATGCTGCTACATGTTAATTGAGAGATTTTCTTGCATTTTCCATAATACCCACATGAGGGTTTTTAATTACAATGTATATTTACCACTATTTTTAGCATACCCACATTGGGTTTTAATTCAAAAATGGAGTTTTTGTTTGAAATACAGAATACCCACATGAGAATTTTAATTCAAATGCATATTTCTCTAAAATAACATTTACCCACTATGGGGTTTCGACAAAAACTACAAGAGCAAGTAAAATATCATGGTGGGTCGAGCTCGAGCTTTGGAGAGATCAAAGGTATACATTTTTTCTTCAAAATACAATTTACCCACATTGAGTTTTTGTTTCAGAATTAAAAAAGAGGTAAAATGTAATCATGGGTTGAGCCCAAATTTTTTTAAAAATTTGAGTTTGTGCATGAATGGTCGCAGCTTGGAGGGAGCTTTTGGCTCATAGAATGGTCACCATTTCACAGAAGAGGAAAATCCCATTTTAGTTTTCCATCAAATCTTAAAATACTTGAAGTAAACAACAACTAAAGTGCAAGAAATTCTTTTCAAAATTCGTATCAAGAGTCTACATGGTGCGACTTGTGTGATGGCCTGTAGGTTTACAAATGGAAATGGACCTTTTGCAAAAATATAAAGCTTTCATAAGCTTTTATTTTAAGAAGAAAATTCCAAGATAAATACAAAAGAACAATAAAACTTACCATTTGTTCCTATAGAAGAACAAACAAGATGGCGACCAAGCTCTCACAAAGCTTCCAAATGCAAGGGTTGAGCTCTCATAATGGTGGCCAAGAAGGAATGGGAACAAAAGCACATGAAAATGGAGTGAAATATATCAAAAAATATGTTATAGCCACGCCTATGAGGCCTTTCCTTTCATCAAAAGACCAAAGGAGCAAATAGAAATGGTAGTCGAAACTTACCATGAGTAAAGGAGGCCAAGCACAATCAAAATCAAAGGATTGGAGGCTTGAATGGAGTCTCAGAACTGAAACCCTAGCATGGTGGTGGCACATTTTTCCTCTCAATAGAGTTTTCTTTCAAAATAGCAAAGTGTGAAATGGTGATTTTAGGGTTTGCATTGGAGTTTTGTTCTTCTAGTGCCCTAATTCGAACTTGGAGTTTACCATGGTTCAAATTATATCAAGAGTAACTTAATACTTTTTATGAGGCTGAATTTCTTCATGCCTAGGTTCTTAAGTTAGGTTTTGATTTATTCCCAACTCCCTTGGTTTATTTTTAATTGATTTTGAAGAAATCAATTAAATGTAAATGTTGAAAATACTTTTGGCTTGGAGAATAAACTTTCATGCCTTAGGTTATTTTCAATTGATTTTTAAGAAATCAATCAAAGTCTTGGAGAAATATTGCCTTAAATTAAAGATCATGCCTTAGGCATTTATTTTCAATTAATTTTGAAGAAATCAATTAGGATGGTGATGGAGATTGTATAAATGTTTTGTGATTTTGAGAAAATCAAATATTGTAATGGAGAAATAAGGTAATAAGTTTTGAAAAAGATTCTAAATCTTTACTTGCAAAAAAAATAGTCAAATTGAGAAGATTTGAAATCTGCAAATCACTGTAAAGGAAGAATAAAATAATGCTTTATAATTTTTTTTATTTCTTTGCTATTTTTAGCAGATTGGTGATTGAATTTTCTCTTGGTCGGATTTGAGCTTCATGGTGAAGAGATTAAGTGTTTTTTTTAATTTTAAAAGTAGATTTCACCTATTTTTAGGAGGCTTAGGGCATGCACATGTAAAAAGTGTGAATTTTCCACTTTTGTGCCACATTTTTGGCCAGTTTTTAATGCTTTTCCTTGAGATTTCTTCTTGAGCTCAATTTAGGGTTTTAACATATATCCTAAAGAAAAATTAGGTTTTTTTTTCTAAGTTGAGATTATTGTTTCTTGCTCTGAGACACATTCTAAGAACTTGTAAACTTTTGTACTCAGTTTCATACTTTGGCATACTCCTTCAATTCAATAAAAGAAACATTCCTATTTCCAATTTCTATCTCTATTTGTAATTTTAGTATGATGTCTACATTGTGATTTTGTTTACATATCCTTTACATATCCTATTACTGCAAATCATTGATACAAATAGTTCATTTAATGAAGGTTGCATGTTGTGTTTAAGTCTAAACCTTCATGCAAATCAATTATGTACTAGTTGTTCATGAGAGATTGTGAATTCATTGTTGTTTTTTGAAGACTGTTTGTGGGTAGAATATCAAAGTCTCCATTAAGTTTTGGAATCATATTAGATAAACTTTACATTTTAGTCATATTTTTATCCCTTTTCCTAGAAGATCACTTAGAATAGGATTCATCATTCGGAGAACCAGCTCAATCTAGAGATTCCCTTTTCACATAGATCACCCACATCTAAAAAGGGTTTCCATGTTTCAATAGATAGCTTGATTTTTACAAATCTAACAAAGGGTGCATATCTGATTGACAACAATTTTTTGTACGCTTGGTGGGACTCTGAAAATCATTTTCAGGTTATTTTTTAATCTTTTAAAGCTGTTTGGTGTATGCAGCATGTTTTTAACCCTTTTGGAGGCTTGTTTCAATATACCTGGTGGCTCTATTTTTGATTTAGCATGTAGACTTAGTGTAGCATGTGCATGATAGAAGTATAAAACATATCAAGTTCTACACCTTTCAAATACTACCAATTGTCCCCTCCACAAAGGAGAGGAAAAACAATAAAGAAAATGTTTAAAACACCTATGAGGTTAAAATCAACACCTTCCTTTTTTATCTTTTTGGTTTTATCACCAAGAGTTCCTATTCCTATAGCACAAGCACTACCAATGGCAGTGCAAAGACACCACTCGTTTGCACCTTTTAATAGGGGAAGCCCATTGAATATTGTTCAACATGACGACATCCTAGTCCCAACCCTCAAAAGTATACCATACTTTACTGGGGAAGATCACACATCATCAGTTGACCACATCCGAGCCATCGCCACCTTATGCTCAGTTCACAATGTCACTCAAGAGAATGTGGAAATGAGGCTTTTGGCTACGTCACTTAAAGGGAAAGCTTTGCAGTGGTTTAGAGGCCTTAAGAAAAACTCCATCACAACGTGGGATGAGTTGCATGATGGATTACATTTCTAGTTCGAGGATAGGTGAGATAACCTATCCATGTTAGAACTATTGAGCATGATTCAAAGGGCACCACATGAACACTTGATTGATTTCAACTACCAATTTTAGAGAACCTGGGATAGAATCCCTGCAATAGTAAATCCTTTACCAACTCATTCTTTTCTTTCTTTCTTAAAATCCTTAAATAGCAAGATTTCAATCATGACTCAATCTATGGGTGGGAAAACACTCCCTAACGCTTATGATATTGTCATTAGAGCTAAGAATTGTCTCATACAAGCTAGAGATATAATCCCCAGGCCTCCTATGCCCTTATTTCCTAAAATTTAGTCACCTATTCCTATCACTCTACCTCCTTTAGCTATTTTCCTACCTATTCCAACAATAGGTCATCAAAACATAGCCTGAGAAATTGTTACTCTAGCCCAAAACCAAGAGTTTCAAGAAATAAAAAGTATCCTAAATACCTTTGCAAACAATTTAGTGAGCCTTAAAAAGCAAGTTGGTCAAGAGCGTAAGCCCTATCAATCTCCGTATTAGCAAAACCAACCTAATAGGCGAACCTTTCAGAATGACTATCAAGGCCAAAGGAAAAGTTTTAACCCAAAACTATTCCAACTATATATCCCAAATGCTACTAGCTTATCAAAGGATCTTGTGCCACAAAATAACATTGCTCAGGATTGCGATTGTTGTTATCCATGCAGTTAGCCCCATATCCAATCAGCATGTGTGAACAACAAGAGAAATTAGTCCTTAATGGTCCAAAACAGCTATGTTGGTTCAAAGAATATTCTAGGCTAGAATAAAGAATAGCAGGAAAGCTTCATAGTTGCTTTTCCAAATTGGAAAAGTTTTGAATTTTGTGGCGTGAACAACTAGGATCAACAAAATTCTCCTATTTCATCCAACACTAGATCGAAAAAGAGAGCCATGGATTTGAGGCAGCAATCTATAAATTCACAACAATGGCTTACAAAGGACAAACAACCCATTTCTCCATCAAATATTAATGTTGCAATGCAATCTAAGGTGCAGATTCTACAGAGAGGCCAAGAGATACCTGGAAAAGAATAGTCAAGGACACATTTTCAACCTTTGCAAAAGCAAAATGATGCTTCTATTACAAAAAACTAGCAAAAGGTAACTCCTACTTTTAATATTGTTGAACATCTCAAAAAATCTACTGTCAGCATGTCAGTATTAGATGCTTTGCACATCCTAGGTTAGAAATTTTTTCTACAAGATGCTTTAGCTGAGCTTTCCATTTCGAATGATGCTAATCAAGGAGGTACAAAAGTTGTGCTTGCAAATGATCTAGAGGTTAAGAATGAGTAGAAAACTAAAGAGGTAAATCCTCCCCCATTTTACTTAAGTCTAATTATTGGCAATAAGATAGTACATAATTGTATGGTTGATTCTGGTGCAAGTAGCTCAGTTATGCCAAAGAGTTTAGCCAATAAGCTAGGTTTTTTTTATGAGCCTAATCCCCAAAAGGGCATAGTTTAGTTGGATGGATATGTTAAAAATATTGGTATAATAAAAAAATTAGCCCTTTGCATGCATCCCCAAATTTTGCGATCCATCAGGATATACATGTTATTGATTTGCCACCCCACTTTGCCATTTTCCTCTCGAGGGATTTTACAGCCAAGCTGGGTGGGTTTTTTTCCTCTGATTGGTCTCATTTGTTTTTTAGAACAAGGTATGGTACAAAAGTGACCATAAAGTCTAAGCATCTAGCCAAATACCATATCTAACCATATTCTCTAAATCCTATAAATGCTAACCTCTATGTCACCCATGTACTAGAGGAACAAACCATGACCTTAGACTGCAACACCCCTATAGAAAATATGAATCTAGATGAATGGGTAGCCAAAGATCACAAGCTTGATCCTTTTCAACTCATAGATGAGATAGGATTAGGATTTTATATGATTTTTGAACCTAAATTTAATATTCCTATGTTGTTTAAAGCAGAAGGACAACTTGCAGAGATAGAAAATGAGCTTTGGAAGCTTTATTTTGATGGCTCAAGGAGAAGTGTAGGTGTTGGTGGTAGAGCCATGCTAATTTCACCAGATAAAAACAAGTATTATTCAACTTTCAAGTTTTCTTTTAGTTGTACAAATAATACAGCTGAATATGAAGCACTAGTGCATGGCCTAGAATGGGCCCAAAAGAGAGGTATCAAATGCTTACAAGTTTATGGTGATTTAGAGTTAATAGTAAATCAGGTCAGAAATTTGAATGCTGCAAAAAATGACTTGCTTAAGAAATATAAACATTGTGTGTGGGATTTAATGGAAGATTTTGATGCTTTTAATATCATTTTAGTTTCTAGAAATGAAAATAAGCATGTTGATAGGCTTGCTACCATAGGAGCCCAATTTGATATTCCAAATGAGATTCACAAAGTTGAGGCACGTCAATATGTAAAAATTGTAGTAAGACCTTTTGTACTTGACAATAATATGAGTTGGCAGGTTTTTGACAACAATGAACAAATTGTGAGTTTTATAATTGTTGAAGCTGAGATTGTAGATGGAAACCAACAAAAGTGACAGCAATGGTATGATAGCTAGATTGTGCAGTTAAGGAAAAAAAAGCTACCAAAGAGTTTGGTGACCTTGGAATCTGTTTTCAACTCAGATGACTAGGTATGAAAAGATAAATGCAGCATGACTTAAAGAAGAACACTATGAGGTAATTGAAATTTTCAAAGGTAAACTTCTCAAGCTGGTAAAGGTATGTAATAAAGAGGAAAAAAAGCATTTATTAAGTTATGTCAAAAATTTAGTGATGTTTTTACTTGGGAGTACAAGGATTTAAAAGGTTTTGATCCAGAACTAGCCCAGCATACTATCAAACTAGAACTTGATGAAAAACAAGTAAGGAAATAGAAAAGGCCTCTTAATCCCAAATTAGAACACCTTATGAAGGCTGAGTTGAATAAGTTAGCCGAGATTGGTATTATTTTTCCTATCAAGCATACTTCTTTGGTGTCAAACTTAGTTCTAGTTAGGAAGAAAAGTGGGGAAATCAGATTGTGTGTTGATTTTTGAGATTTAAATAAAGCGTCTCTAAAAGATGACTATCCACTCCCTTCCATTCAGCAAATTTTGTAGGTAATTTCTAGTTCTAACATATTTTCTTTTCTGGATGGTTATTCAAGTTATAACTACATTCTGGTAAAACAAGAGGATCAGTTCAAAACAACATTTACAACTAAGTGGGGCACAATGGCCTAGAAAAAGATGTCTTTCATCTTATCCAACACTGGAGCAACTTTTCAGTGAGCAATGGACATGGCCTTTCACAACCTCATGAACAAGTTTGTACTAGTATATTTAGATGATACTAATTTTTTTTCTAGAAATGCTAATGAACATCTTTATCATTTAGAGAAAAAATTTCAAAGATGCAAAGAGTTTAGAGTGTTTCTCAATCTGAAGAAGTGTATTTTTTCTATACACGAAGGTAAACTCCTTGGACACATTGTTTAAAAGCAAGGAATTTCCATAAACTCTAAAAGAGTCTCTACTATTCTTGAGTTACCATTACCAGCTCACAAGAAAGACTTGCAAAGCTTTCTTGGAAGAATAAACTTTGTGAGAAAATTTATACCTAATATTGCAGCTTTGTTGCAACTTCTCACTGTTATGTTGAAAAAGAATATACCTTTCAGCTGGAATAGAGAAGGTAAGAGGAGCTTTGAGTAGATTAAATAAGCCCTTGCAGTTGCTCCTACTCTCATTAATCCAAATTATGACATATATTTCATTCTTTATGCCTTTGGAGGGGTAGATACTATTTCAGCTATGTTGTGCCAGCAAAATGAAGGCTTGGAGCAACCTGTAGCATTTTTTAGCTAGGTATTACATGATTATGAGTGAAGTATTATTTTCTTGAGAAGCATGTTTTTGTTGTTGTCAGAAGTCTCAAAAAAATTAGGAATATGTTGTGAAATAGTAGAATTCATTTATTGGTCGCTCATTCAATAATTAAGGACTTCTTACTTAACTGTGAAATTAATGATAAGTGTATTGGTTGGATAACCAAAGTGATGGAGTTTGATGTTGACATTAAAATAACCAATCTTGTTAGAGGCAAGATTTTTTGTGAACAAATTGCATAAAATACAGCGAGCAGCAGCTTAAAGGAAGCTGAAAGTGTTGATACGATACTAAACATTAACAATCAGGTTTTTGTTTTAGTTCATGTTGCTTTCTAGGTGCAACAAATGGTGCACTATTTACAAACTGGTGAGTGCCCCAAAGGTTTAGATAGAGAAAAAAGAAGATATTACAAATTACATGCTATTCCTTTTGTAATTATTGATGGCATTCTTTATAGGAGAGACTTTCAAGGTGTTTTATTAAGGTGCATTCAGGCTGATCAAGTTGACAAGTTGTTAGAATAATTTTATGATGGGCCTTTAGGAGGCCACTTTACTGCAAGAACAACCCTGCAAATTATGTGGTCTGGTTATCATTGGCGAGATCTATTTAAATATGCTATTGCTTGGGTTCGAAGGTGTGAAAAGTGTGCTTTATTTTCTGGAAAACAAAGGTTTGTAACTATGCCTTTACATCCCATTCAAGTGGAGCATCCCTTTGCCAAATGGGGTTTAGACTTTATTGGGCCAATCAACCCACCTTCAAGGACAAGTCATAAGTGGATTCTTACTTCAACAAATTACTTCACTAAGTGGATTGAAGTTGTTGCTTTGAAGGAAGAAAATGAGACTTTTGTACTTAATTTCTATCAAGACTTAGTGTCGAGATTTGGTACTCAAGATTTAATAATCTTTGACAATGGTTTAACTTTTATCGGTTTAAGGATTTCTAATTGGTCATTCAAGAATAACATTTACTTGAACACATCTTCTAACTATTATCCATAGGGTAATGGTCAAGTGGAATCTACAAATAAGAATTTGATCTAGATAATCAAGAAGATAGTTGAGGACAATCAACAGACATGGCATGAAAGGATTAAGTTAGCCCTTTGGGCTGATAAGGTGACTCCTAAAAGGGCCACTATTTGTTCTCCTTATGTACTTGCTTATGGAAAAGAAGCTAAGTTACATATTTCTATTGAATTACCTACTTTGAGCATTGTTAAAGAGCTAGAATTGCTAAAGGGACAACCTCTTGAAGTAAGATTTGCATAGTTGATAGAGCTTGAAGAAACCAAAAAAGAAGCATTGAGGCAACTTGAAATACATCAAGCCCAGATGAAGAGCTCTTTTGATAAGAGGGAAAGACCACAAGATTTCATTGTTGGTGATCTAGTTTTTAAGTGGAATGAATACAAGAATAAACTTGGATGACATTCCAAATTTGATACAATTTGGGATGGGCCTTATGTGATAATAGAGTGCAAGGAGCACAATGCTTTCCAACTTTCTAAGTTGACTAGAGAGGTGTTGTATATCCCAATTAATGGGATCCACCTCAATCATTTCCTTTGAGATAAGTAGTTTTTGTAAATAAGTAGAGTAGTTGCTAAAAATAAGTGCATCACACACATTTATTTTTAGCAGTTTTATTTTCCCTAAGCGTTGTTGTGCATGTTTCTATTGGCCATTCGGGCCTGTTAGTTTTGCTTTTTGCATTGTTTTGTTTTTTTTGCTGCTATTTGGAGTGTTGCTGCTCAATTTTTTGAGTTTCATGAAGGGGTAGATTTGACTCTACGCCCAATGGAGTTTTAAAAGGAAATGGATCTAATGTTTAGTTGGCTTGAGCATTTAGCGAAAATCGCTAAAATGTTACCAATTTTTCACTACAACTCAATTGGTGGAGCTAATTAAATTTTGTTATATCTTAAAGTGAAGGTTGAGTTATTTTTGCATGTGCATTAAGTGTTGTTTGCACTATATTTATCAAGTACCAGTTGTGCAAGTTTTTTTGAGAAAGTTGAGTTTTAGAAGTATTGCTCAATGCTTTACAAATCAAATGGAGTACAAAACTAAGTATACAAATGATTAAGCATATCAATTGCTTTCATTTATTTCATGATTCTATTCACATTACAAAGTTTCATTTGATTGCAATAATACAAATGGTGGTACAAATTTACATTTTTGATGCATTTCTTTTAGAATGAAAATGAAAGAAGAAAACTAAAGAATCCACACAAGCTGTGGTTTTTAGTTGATTTTATTCATTGTGGAAAGTAAATTCTACAACTGAAGGTAAAAGGAAAGAAGTAGATAACATAGAACATATCTGTCATTGCTTGTATTGGATCTTTAGTCGATAATTTGCAGCTTGCTCCATTCCGCTTCCATTCTTGACTGTACCTACAAAAGATTGAGAAGGGGAGTCAATTAAGAGCTCGTGATATGAACTATAATACAAGCTCTACCAATAGAAATATAATTCACTCCTCAAAATGCATGAAAACGAGAGCTAAAAATGGAGTGTCATGTCATATATTTTTTATGCTAACATTGTTTGTTTCCTTGTGCAAGTATAGGAGAAATCATGAAGCTGATCATCTTATGAAGACATAAAAGCATGTGGAGTAAAATGGGCTCCCACAAGGGTAGAGCTTGGCATGCTTCCCCTTAAACATTACATATGGGGGGTGATCCCACAATAATGGGTTATAGTTTTTGGCCAAACTTGGCATTAAAATAAGGATTTTTCACCATATATTCACTTTCTTACTCCTATAGCAGCTAAACCATTAAGAATTTGAAGATGAATCAAACTAGTTATTTATTAGATCTTTGTGTAGATTCTAATTATATTTAAATATATATATATATATATATATATATATATATTGTAAATCATTTTATTTAATTTTTAATAACTTTTTTTTTCTACTAATCAACATTTTTAAAAAGTGATGTTTACTTTAGGCTGCATAAATTTTTTTATAAATAGGATACAATTCTAATTTTTAAAATACAACTTTTTTGCACCAATATCTAGTGCATGGATATTTTTTCATAATTTTTTGTTACATATATTATTTTTTAATTAATTTTCCAAGTCAGAGTAATTATAATTTGGACAGAGGTGTACTTCATCCTGTATAACTTTTCTGGTATTCATTTGAATTAACTTTTTTTGTTGTTGTTGAAATAAGGACATCAATACCTAGTGCACATGTATTTTTTAGAAAAATTTTCTCTATTTTTCTATTTTTTTCATATGTGTGAAACAAAGAACTTGATGTTAATTGAAAATCCTACATTCAAAAGAAATAAAAAAATAAATATAATAATCAAATTAAACATATTTAAAATTATACTTTTTGGGAAGCTTATAATAAGAGTTGCATGCTTACAAAACATAAATTTTAAATCAGTTCATTTGATCACCCAAATGGTAAATCAAAAGTGGTTTATATCAGCATTTTGATAGGTGTAGAGGAGACTCGATTATCAGTATGGTTTAAATATAACAAGCTTCTATACAAGGAGGTTTGATCTAAGGGGGTTTGATCAATCCCTCTTTAATTAAAATCATTTAAATGGAACCTTTAAAGTCTCAAATCATTGCATTTTCTAAAAATATGTGATTTCAGGAAAAAATCAGGATATCCCAAAAAGTGTAACCCATTATTGTGGTAGCACCCTAGGATTGACTAAAGTAATGCAGTCATCATGTTCATCTAAACTATTCATGAAGGAGTTAAACAAAATTTTAGTTATTTAAGCAATTAAGCCTATTCTTCACTCATAACAATCAAGTAACATACTATTTTGAAAGCTACAAGTGGACAATATATTTCATGAGCTCAATCAATTCAACTGAAATGCATCATTTTCATATTTGCAAGTTTTAAATATTGCCATACTTGTTTGCATTTTGCTTCCATGAGTATTATTTATTCATCATGTTTCATGATATTATGTAAAGTTACAACAAGTATACATACTCATGATGGTGATAGTGAATAGGCATACATAATGCCTAATTGACAAGACACTATTCAATAATGGAAGCATGTGAAAGAGCTTCATATTCTCATTAGAATGGAAGATGACAAGCATCAGGTGAGTTACAAGTACTCACTAATGTTTGAGTGCAAGTGTTACATTAAATGAAGTTGATATATCAATCTTGAATGCTTTAAAGGAGAACAAAGGCATAGAACAACCTTTTCTTAATGGGACATAAAAATGCATGAAGAGTGTCGAGATAGGGAAGAGTGATATCATCTAATCAATACATGAATAGTACAAGTGAGAAACAATTATGAATTTCTTACTTTATATCTCACCAAGGAAATCTTTACATAAGTTCAAAAGAGGAAAAGATGACAACATTTAAAGGCTTGATATTGTTTTCTCTCTTCAAATGATGCCTTTCATCATGTTTTTGTTGCTAACATGCAACCATTTTCTGTTGGGTGTGTGTGCACATGGGTAGTACAATCATCCTTTAGGTGATAGAAGGAGCAACTTATTTGAGGTACAAAATACAGTGACCAATATGTTTGATAAAGAGAAGCAGGTGATACAATGAAGACAAAAAATTTCATGTTGGCTGAGAGTGGAGGGAAACAATCCAAGATTACACTATTTTTTGAAGGTGGGTATGTGCAGGATCATGATGGGCCAAAAAGTGGCAATATGATGGGTACGTGGCTGATGACTTTTTTTTAACCCAAAATTGATGAAACGAAAAGGGTTTTTCAAGGAGATTCTCAGCCGTCCACCAATATAAATTATTCTTTACTTTGAATTTAATAAGTAATTATCATTCATTTTCTATTCAAATTATGACTAAAGTCCTAATTGATAGACTGATTGAAAAACATCTATAAATTTCAAATGGTATCACATTTTTTGAATCCAAAACATGCATCACATTCTACGCTTCACATACTATAGGATTAAAAAAAGAAAAATTGAATTTCATGATGTTTTGAACAAGTTAAGGTGGTCATACATACGAGTTTTTTATATTTTTTAAAAGTTTTAATAAAAAATTCATAATTAATTATTTACTTGGAAAAAAATTACAAAAAAATATTCATCACATCGGGACATGAGTCCTTTACTTATATCTAAAATATTATTATTTTATTGCGGTTAGGGTGGTCAGACAGACACCTACTTCTTATTTTTTCCTTGAAATCTAAGTACTACTACATTGAAATTTCAAATTTTCACCAAATAGATTTTACTTTTTTAAACAAACCTAGTAGTTTAGAAACTACATTCAATTTGCTACAAATTCTATTCTTACATATTTTTGAAATAATATAGATAACTTATTCAAATTTTTACGTCAGGTTGCTTAACTCTAATTTTTCTATTTTTTTTGCCACTTAAGGGCCTGTTTTATCCATGATGATCCTGCACATACCCAGGTTTGTTTCCTCATTTAACGTGTATTTTGAATTAAGGTACAACAAATAAAAGTCATTTCTAGAATGAACAATGATTAACAAGTATGAAGAAGCTTTAAAAGATGTAAGCTGAAGCAACATAAGGTGCCATGAGAGTCATAGTAATGTAGAAGAGACTAGGGAAGGAAAAAAATCTATAGATTCAAATCAACTTTTGTGTGCAGGATGGTGATTTTTAAAAGGAAAATGTGCTCCATTAATTTTTTGATACTTTTAGTAATACCCATGAACAATACGTTCATATTTTTGTAGATTTTTGGATGTTTAACCTTGTTGTTTCAAGAAAATGCCATACAATGTCTTATTTAGTATGCCAATGTTAGGGTTTAACCCTTTGAACAAATGATGACAGTCAAATACCCTTGAGCTAGGGTTTCAATCAAAGGAAAATACAAGTGAAGTTATAGCCCATGAAGACTTAAGTCTAAGTAAATAATGCATAGAAATTAAGAGTTTTTGTCCTCTTGGAAAATAGGTTACCCATGTTGGGTTATTAACTCAAAATGCTAAGTGCAATCAAATGTGGTTTTCATTTCAAAATAATTATAATCCACAAGTATAATGCTGCTACAAGTAAACTGGGAGATTTTCTTGAATTTTTAAAAATACCCACATGAGGGTTTTTAATTAAAATGCATATTTACCACTATTTTTAGCATACCCACATTGGGTTTTAATTCAAAAATGTAGTTTGTGTTTGAAATACATAATACCCACATGTGAATTTTAATTCAAATGCATATTTCTCTAAAATAACATTTACCCACTATGGGGTTTCGATAGAAACTACAAGAGCGAGTAAAATATCATGGTAGGTCGAGCTCGAGCTCAAGCTCGAGCTTTGGAGAGATCAAAGGTATACAGTTTTTCTTCAAAATACAATTTATCCACATTGATTTTCTATTTTAGAATTACAAAAGAGGTAAAATGTAATCACGGGTCAAGCGCAAAAAGTTTCAGAATTTCGAGTTTGTGCATGAATGGTTGCAGCCTAGAGGGAGCTTTTGGCTCATAGAATGGTCACTATTTCACAAAAGAAGAAAAGCCCCATTTATTTTTCCATCAAATCTTAAAATACTTGAAGCAAACAACAACTACAGTGCAAGAAATTCTTTACAAAATTCATATCAAGAGTCTAAATGGCATGGTATGTGTGATGGCCTGTAGGTTTACAAATGGAAATTGACCTTTTGGAAAAATATAAAGCTTTCATAAGCTTTTATTTTAAGAAGAAAATACCAAGATAGAAACAGAAGAGTAGTAAAACTTACCATTCATTCTTGTAGAAGAACAAACATGATGGTGACCAAGCTCTCACAAAGCTTCCAAATGCAAGGGTCGAGCTCTGATAATGGTAGCCAAGAAGGAACATGAACAAAAGCGCAATAAAATTCCAAGATAGATACAAAAGAGCTATAAAACTTACCATTCATTCTTGTAGAAGAACAAACAAGATGGTGACCAAGCTCTCACAAAGCTTCCAAATGCAAGGGCCGAGCTCTCATAATGGAAACCAAGAAGAAACAAGAAAAAAAACACAGGAAAATGGAGTGAAATGCATCAAAAAATATGTTATATAGCCACAACCTGTGAGGCCTTTCCTTTCATCAAAAGACCCAAGGAGAGAATAGAAATGGCACTCGAAACTTACCATGAGCATAAGAGGCCAAGCATGATCAGAATCAAAGGATTGGAGGCTCGAATGGAGTCTCAAAACTGAAAGCCTAGCATGGTGGCGGCGCATTTTTCCTCTCAACAGAGCTTTCTTTCAAAATGGTAAAGTGTGAAATGGTGATTTTAGGGTTTGCATTGGAGTTTTTTTCTTCTTGTGCCCTAATTCAAACTTTGAGTTTACCATGGTTCAAAGTATATCAAGAGTAACTTAATACTATGTATGAGGCCGAATTTCTTCATGCCTAGGTTCTTAAGTTAGGTTTTGATTTATTCCCAAGTCCCTTGGTTTATTTTTAATTGATTTTGAAGAAATCAATTAAATGTAAATGTTGAAAATACTTTTGGCTTGGAGAATAAACTTTCATGCCTTAGGTTATTTTCAATTGATTTTGAAGAAATCAATCAAAATCTTGGAGAAATATTGCCTTAGATTAAAGATCATGCCTTAGGCATTTATTTTCAATTGATTTTAAAGAAATCAATTAGGATGGTGATGGAGATTGTATAAATGTTTTATGATTTTGAGAAAATCAAATATAATTGTAATGGAGAAATAAGGTTATAATTTTTACAAAAGATTCTAAATCTTTAATTGCAAAAAAATAGCCAAATTGAGAAGATTTAAAATCTACAAATCATTGTAAAGCAAGAATAAAATAATGCTTTATAAAAAAATTTACTTCTTTGCTATTTTTAGCATATTGATGATTGAATTTTCTCTTAGTCAGATTTGAGCTTCATGGTGAAGAGATTAAGTGTTTTTTTAATTTTTAAAGTAGATTTCACCTATTTTTAGGAGGCTTAGGGCATGCACATGCAAAAAGTGTGAATTTTCCACTTTTGTACCACATTTTTGGGTAGTTTTTTAATGCTTTTCCTTGAGCTTTCTTCTTGAGCTTGGTTTAGGGTTTTAAGATATATCTTGAAGAAAACTTAGTTTTTTTTCTAAGTTGAGATTATTGTTTCTTGATCTGAGACACATTCTAAGAGCTTGTAAACTTTTGTACTCAATTTCAAACTTTGGCATACTCCTTCAGTTCAATAAAAGCAACATTCCTATTTCCAATTTCTATCTCTATTTGCAGTTTTAGTATGATGTCTACATTGTGATTTTGTTTACAGATCATTTCCATGTCCTATTATTGCAGATCATTGATACAGAAAGTTCATTTAATGCAGTTTGCATGTTGTGTTTAATTTTAAACCTTCATGCAAATCAATTATGTACGAGGTGTTCATGAGAGATTGTGAATTCATTGTTGTTTTATGAAGAATGTTTGTGGGTAGAATATCAAAGTCACCATTGAGTTTTGGAATCATATTAGATAAGTTTTACATTTCAGTCATATTTTCTATCCCTTTTCCTAGAAGATCACTTAGAATAGGATTCATCATTCAGAGAACCAACTCACTCTGGAGATTCCCTTTTCACATAGATCACCCACATCTGAAAAGGGTTTCCATGTTTCAATAGATAGTTTATTTTTTGCAAATCTAACAAAAGGTGCATATCTGATTGACAACAATTTTTTTAATGCTCGGTGGGACTCTAAAAATAATTTTTAGGGAAGTTTTTTATCTTTTAAAGTTGTTGTTTGGTGTATGCAGCAATTTTTTCAGCCTTTTGGAGGCTCATTTCAATATACCTAGTGACTCTATTTATGATTTAGCATGCAGACTTAGTGCAGCCTGTGCATGAGAAAAGTATAAAAAAAATCAAGTTCTACACCTTTCAAATACTAGCAGTTTTCCCCTCCATGAAAGAGAGGTAGAACAACAAAGAGACTATTTAAAACACCTGCAAGGTCGAAATCAACACCTTTCATTTTCAGATCTTTGATTTTATTACCAGGATTTCCTGTTCCTATAGCACAAGCACCACCAATGGCAACACAAAGACACCACTTGTTTACACCTTTTAACAGGGGCAAACCGTTGAATATTGTTCAACATGATGAAATCCTAGTTGCAACCCTCAGAAGTCTGTCATACTTTACTGGGGAAGATCACACAACATCAATTGAACACATCTAATTCATTGCCACCTTATGCTCAGTTCACAATATCACTCAAGAGAACGTGGCACTAAGGAATTTGGTTGCATCAATTAAAGGGAAAGCTTTGCAATGGTTTAGAGGCCTTCGTCCAAACTCCATCGCAACATGGGATGATTTGGGTGATGGATTACATCACTAGTTCAAGGATAGGTCAAATAACCTGTCCCTGTTAGAACTATTGAGCACGATTCAAAGGGTGTCACACAAACACTTGGTTGATTTCAACTACCAATTTCAGAGAACCTGGGAAAAAATCCCTGCAACAGTAAAGCCTTTACCAACTCATGCTTTTCTATTTTTCTTAAAATCCTTAAATAGCAAGATTTTAGTCATGACTCAATCTATGGGTGGGCACACACTCCCTAACACTTATGATATTTTCATTAGAGCTAAGAATTATCTCGTCCAAGTTGGAGATATAACCCCCAAGCCTCTTATGCCCTTATTTCCTAAAATTCAGTCACCTATTCCTATCACTCTACCTCCTTTAGCTATTGTCTCGCTTGTTCTAGCAATAGTTCATCAAAACATAGCCTGAGAAATTGTTGCTCCAACCCAAAACTAAGAGTTTCAAGAAATAAAAAGTATACTGAAGACATTTGGAAATGATTTAGCGAGCCTTAAAAAGAAAGTTGGTCAAGAGCATAAGCCCTATCAATCCTCATATCAGCAAAACCAGCCTAATAGGCCAACCTTTCAGAATGACTATCAAGGCCAAAGGAAATGTTTTAACCCAAAACTGTTCCAACTATATAACCTGAATGCTACTAGCTCATCAAGGGAGCTTGTGCCACAAAATAACATTGCTCAGGATTGCGATTCATCCAACACTAGATTGAAAAAGAGAGTTCATTTAATGTAGGTTGCATGTTGTGTTTAAGTCTAAACCTTCGTGCAAATCAATTATGTACTAGGTGTTCATGAGAGATTGTGAATTCATTATTTTTTTTAAGACTATTTGTGGGTAGAATATCAAAGTCACCATTAAGTTTTGGAATCATATTAGATATGTTTTACATTTCAGTCATATTTTCTATCCCTTTTCAAATAAGATCACCTAGATAGAATTCATCATTTGGAGAACCAACTCACTCTAGAGATTCCCTTTTCACATAGATCACCCACATCTGAAAAGGGTTTCCATGTTTCAACAAATAGTTTGATTTATGAAAATCTAACAAAGGGTTCATATTTGATTGGCAATAATAAAATTTTCTTCCAAACACTCTAAAGATTTGAAAGTAGGAATCCTTTCATACAACATCTCATAGGGAGTCTTATTTACTCTTGCTTGGACTCTGTTAAGAATGTAGATAGAAGTATGAATTGCTTCTCTCTAGTAGACATAAGATGGGTTTGCTTCTTTCATCATTGTTCTTGTAGCTTCTTGAACAATCCTATTCTTTCTTTAAACCACTCCATTCTACTGAAGAGTCTTATGGGAAGATAAATACCTTTTTACTCCAGGATTCTCACAAAAAAACTATCAAACTCATTTGAGGTGAAGCCTGCCTCTATTATACCTAAGACACTTTATTTTCATATTCATTTCATTCTTAGCCATAACTTTTAATTCTTTAAACTTATCTATAGCTTCTTATTTTTCTCTCAGAAGAGCAGAGTGAGTGCATGATCATGGGGGTCCAAAAAGTGGCGATATAACAAAAAAGTGGTTGATGACTTTTTTATCCAAATTTGATGAAATGAAAAGGGTTTATTGAGAAAATTTTCATCTTTCCAAAAATATAATAAATGCCTTATTTGGAATTAAATAGATTATTATTAATAATTTTCTACATACTTTTTGACTAAAGTCCCAATCGATAGGCTGATTGAAAAAATCTACAATTCTTAAATGATTTCACATTTTTTGAATCTGAAATATGTGTCACATTCTATGCTTCCCATACTATAGGATAAAAAGAAAAGAAAAATTGAATTTCATAAATTTTTGACCAAGTTATGGTTGGAAAACAAACACATTTTAATATTTAAAAAAAATTAATAACTAATTATTTGCTTGCAAAAAAATTACAAAAAGAACATGGAACATCCAATCATGTGTCCTCTACTTATATTGAAAATTTTAGAAAAATATATTATTTTTTGCTTGTTCTTAGGTTGGTCAGACATACACTTGCTTTTTATTTTTTCTTAAAAATTTAGTACCAGTGCATTGAAATTTCAAATTTTCACCAAATAGATTTACTTTTTCCAAAAAAGGAATAGTATCTTAGAAACTCCATTCAATTTTCTACAATTTTTTTTCTTACATATTTTTCAAATTATGTTAATAACTTATTCAAATTTTTATGTCAAGTTGTCTAACTCTATTTTTCTAAATTTTCATTGCCACTTAAGGTCCTAGTTTGGACCCCCCATGATCCTACACTGATCCAGTAACCCATGTAATTATAGAATAATCATCAATCAATAGCATGAAATACTATCACCTTGAAGACTTCTTACTCTGGTAGGACCACAAAGGTCTATATGCACTAGCTCCAATAGTATGGTAGTAGATTGTTCTTTGACCTTGACTCATCTTGCTTGTTTCCCTATTTGATATTCCTTGTAGAAAAAATTGATGGGATTTGTAATCTTTGGCAGATCTCCCATAGCTTGAACTAAGCTGATTTTCACTATGCTATCAAAATTGATGTGACACATCCTTCTATGCCATAGAGAACTTTCATTAATTTGAGTTATAAAGCAATGACCATTAGCACCTTTAAGTTGATAAACATTTCCATCTATCCTTCTTCCAAAATAAACCATAATTTTGAATCCTTTTCTAATCTCACATTCATCATCCTAAAACATAAGATTATAGTCTTTGCTACACATTTTTTCAACACTCAAGAGGTTATGTCTCAGACCCTTAACATAAAGAACACCATCTATATTATGCTTGCCATCAAAACTGATAGAACCTTTTCAACATATTTTAGCAGATATATCATCACTATACTTATGTAGACCTCCTTCATATTTATCAATTTTAACAAACTTACTTTTTTCACCAATCATATGATTTGAGCATCCACTATCTATGATCCAATAGTTCTTCTCTTCTCTAGCATGAAAATAAGTCACCATAAAATTATGACTTACTTCTAGAGAACTTTCCTTCACACATCTCTCAGAGTTAGCAGAAGTAGATTCAACTTTTATAGCCATGAACAAGAATTTAATATCCTCATCATCTCCATAGTTGGATTCATAATCAAATATACTAGCATCTTCTCTAACATAATAACTTTTCTTAATTGTTTACCCTTTTTTTTCTTTATTCATGTCATTTAAAGCTCTATTTGGACATCTTGAAGAATAATGACCTATCTTTCCACAACTAAAAAAATTGAAAGGAAACTTATTTTTGTATTTGTAGTACCCTTTTTCATTCTCCTAAAAAAAAAATCTTTGACATCATCAAGATCCTTCTGATCTGATTCTTTAGTCTTTTTTAATTTCCTAGCCTTAAAAATAGTCTAAACTTTTGCATTACTTGAACCAAACTCTCTTAATTCAAGAGCAGTTGAAGTGACAAGTAGTCGATCTCTAGAGTAATTATTTAGATTATAAAATTCCTCAATAGCATAAACCTTATGACTATAGGATTTAGGAAAATTTCTCAGTACCTTCTTGACCACCTCATCATCTTCAAGATTTCCACCAAGCGCCCTGATGGAATTGACAACTTCATCCAATTTCTGCATGTATCTTGTAATGTTTTCATCCCTTGAAATCTGCATATTTTCAAAAAAAAAATTATATCCTGCATCTTAACTTGCTTGACCAAGTTATCAATCCTTCATAAACACTTTCCAATTTTTCTAGATCTCCTTAGTAGTTTTAAGATTCATAACTTTCACAAGTTCAGTATTAGAAGGATCACTCAAAAGATCATACCTTGCTTTCCCATTGTTCTCAAAGGCCTTGATATCATCATCAATGCTCAAACCATTTTTAGGCATGGTGTATCCAATCACAATAGAATTTCAAACTCCATATCCAAGGGATACTAGAAAATATTCCATCCTTTTCTTCTAGAATGCATAATCTGATCCTTCAAATAGAAGATCATCTCTCTTATGCACCATCTCAAATATACCTCAAGTGGTTAAGATTTATTCCAAGGAACCATTCACTGATACCAATTATTGAATGTGTAGTGTAGTAAAATGCATACCCTTGCATTTTCACACTTTCTTTGGCCCTCCTTGATTTTTTTATCCTTACCTATGTCTTAATTGACCTCCTATTTTGCATATACAAGCCTAATGAAGTGTGTCTTTCTCTAGCCAATCTTGGCATACATCAAAGGGGAAATGATAATTTAATGATTCTATTTGAGTGTCCTTGATTTTTGGGTCAGGACTAAGACACCACCTAGGGGATCTTTCTCCCCTAAAGGTCTTCGGACCCTGATTTCAAGTGTGCCTTAAATGGGCCCCTTTTGGAGTTTGTGCCTCGAGTTTCATGCATCAGGACTAAGACGCCATCTAGGGAATCTTAGTCCCCCTTAAGGTACTTTTTGGATTTAATTTCAAATTATGATGGGATTTAGCCTCCTTTAATTAATGAATTCATATGTCAGCTTGGTTCATTGTAATTTTAGGATATTGAGCATGGATAAGTATAAATACAAGGTTCATTCATTCATTATCATCCAAGTCTTTTGTGAGAGCATTTATCATAGCATAATTGAGTTTGCAAGATCATTCAAGAGCAATTCATCAAGCATTTGGGGCCATCATCAAGATTTAAGCATCATGTCAAGGATATTATTACATCATGTTTGTTTTTGAGCTAACATTTGTGATGTAGGGTTTTGATTCAAGCAAGCAATTCAATTCAAGATCTATCAAGCATTCCTTTGATTCAAGTTCTACATTCTAGCTAGCCACTTCACACAAGTTTGCAAATTTCATAACAAGGGTTTGGTGAGTTGTAACATTGGATGTTGTTCATTCATCATTTCCCTTCATTATTCTATTTCATTTCAAGGTTTAATTACCAACAAGGGGTTTGACAAGGAAAACCCCCATTTACTAACAATCAACAAGTTTTTCCCCTCTTGTGTGTTTGTGATTTCAGATTTTGGTTGAAGACTTGAAGATCATTTGAAGTGAAAAGTTGCAAAGTTTTCATCTTCATGAAAACTCACCTACAAGCCAAATCTGGAAGTTTTAGAACCTAAGATCAGACACAAAGGAAGTGCATACATCAAGCCTTAGGATCACATTCAGAGATTTCATAAATTCAAAATGGGACAAAAGTTTCCACCTAGGGCATCTTAGTCCTCCTAAGGGTATTTTTAAGAGATTCTTCCAAATCCAGTTCTGACATCCAAAGATTTTGCATCTACCTCAAAAAATAGCAATGGGACTAATAAGACAGTAAGGGAATCTTAGTCCTCCATAACTCATCATTTATCTTGCATTGTTAGGTTTTGTGAGTTGAATGCTTACTTGTCTTTTCCAAGTATTTTCTTGGTGGTGAACCTAGCCCTAAAATCTTAAAGAACCCCTTCCTAGGTCTTCCTTGTTGAGAATTGACTCACCTTATGAGGTTGATAGTCAATCCAATTAGGACTCTTAGGAAATTATTAAGTGGCAATAAGAGAATAAAGTGGGCACATCCCCCCACTCTATTTTTCTTTGGTTCATAATGCATAAGAAAAATAAGAGGGGGGTGAATCAATTGTACATTAAAATATCAAAACCCTCATTAACATTCAGATCCACATCAACTTTAATAACCTTTAAATAGTTAGAATGATTTAGCATGAAAGTAAATAACAAAAATTGAATCGCATCAACACCATCCACAATAGAACACCAGATTTATGTGGAAAACCTAAGAAGGGAAAAACCATGATGAGGATTAGCTCACAATATAAAGTAATTGCAGCACCAAATACAAAAGACTTGCTGTCGAAGGGCTCACAGCCCAAAAGAAAGAAGGGCTCACTACCAAATTATAGAAAAAAAGAAAGAAGAATGTTATAGTGAGAAATCCATGTGAATGCAACAAAAAATTCCACCACAACATCACCAACATATTCACAACCTATCTAAATATTATATAGACCTTTTGCTCAATGTTTCCAATAGTCTAACTCATTAAATCTCGCACTGCACTTCACAACTCTACAATTCACATCATACACGACACACTCCAATCCTCCATCAACACACCACTTATTTATACTTTCTTCAACCTTGAAAACATTCCTCAAGGTCTGTTATGCACCTCAACGATGAAAATTAAAATTAGGTCGGCATTAAGCCATGGTGGAAAGGAATGAAAGTGGACCACATCACGTCTTAACTCCAACCCAAATCATACATATACACCATGCCACACTTCCACAATCACCAAATAAAATCTGAAATTAGTGTAAACACTCAAGGTTGGTTGAACCTATGTAAAACACCATTAACATTTAAGTACACACTTCCTTTGATCCAAAGACTACTCATAGACTATACAAAACACTCAAACATAATTTGGAATTATAGTGTAGTAAAATGTGTACCCTTGCATTTTCACACTTGTTTAGGCTTGCCTTGATTTATTTATCCTCATTTATGGCTTAATTGGTCCTATTTTGCATCCACAAGCCCTATGAATTACATCTATTTTTTGTTAATCTCAACATTCTCCAATGCATAAATGATAATTTTATGACTTCATTTGTGTGTCCCTGATTTTTGGGTCGAGACTAAAATGCCACCTAGGGCGTCCTTATCCCCCAAAGGTCTCGGGACCCTAATTTTGAGGTATCTTAATTGGGCCCCCTTTTGGTGTCTATGCCCCAAATTTCATGGCTTGGGATGAAGATGCCACCTAGGGCATCTTAGTCCTCCTTGAGTCATTTTCAGGATTTAATTTCAAATTCTGGAGGGATTTAGCCTCCTTTATTTAATGAATTCATATGTCAGCTTGGTGTGATGTGATTTTAGGATATTAAGCATAGATAAGTATAAATACACAATTCATTCATCGATTTCAATCCAATTCTTTTTCTGAGAGCATTCATAATATCAATTGAGCTCACAAGAGCATTTTTATCAAGTATTTGGAGCCATTATCAAGATTCAAGAAACATATCAAAGAGCTTTATACATCATGTGTGTTGATGTGCTAACATTCATGATGTAGGGTTTTGATTCAAGCGAAGCAATTCAAGATCATTACTTTGGTTCAAGATCCATTTCCATTGCATCCATTGCACACTAGTTTGTATACTTTAAAACAAGGGTTTGATGAGTTGTAGCATTGCATGTTGTTCATTCACCATTTACTTCATTATTTCTATTTCATTTCAATGTTTAATTACCAACAAGGGCTTTGACCAAGGAAAACCCCCATTCACTAAAAAATAAGTTTTTCCCATATTGTAAATTTGTGATTGCAGATCTAGGTTGAAGTCTTGAAGATCATTTGAAGTGCAAATTTGTAAAAGTTGCAAAGTTTCATTACAAATTTTTAATCTTCACGAAAAATCACCTACAAGCTAAATTTAGAAGTTTTAGAACCTGAGATCGGAAGAGAAGCAAGTGCAGACCCTGGAGCTTAGGATCACATTCATAGTTTTTAGAAATTCAAATGGGACTAATACGCCACCTTGGGTGTCTAAGTCCTCCCAAGCATTATTTTTAGAGATTCCTTCAGATTCGGTTTCGACATCCAAAGACTCCACATCTTCCCTAAAAAATAGCAACGAGACTAATATGCCACTCTTGGTGTCTTAGTCCTCCATAGCACTTTTTGGTAGCTTATTTACATTTTTGATATCCTCACAACATCTCCATAATTCCCAGGTACACATACCCTATCTCCCTATTGCATAATTTCATAGTTTACATCTCTCATTTAGCTTGCATAACTAGGGTTTGTAGGTTGAGTGTTTAGTTGTCTTTTCCAAGAATTTTCTTAGTGATGAGCCCCTTAAATCTGAAAAATCCCCCTCCTAGGTCCGCCTCATTGTGAATTGACTCACCTTGTGAGGTTGCTAGTTAATCCAATTGGGACTCCTAGGATAGTATTGAGTGATTGGTTGGAGAAAGAGTGATATTTATATATCCATTTTTTCACCAATCATTTTGGTGAATCAATTGCATTCATTCTTGCATTTCATCTTGCATTAGGGAAAGTTCATGTAGTGTTTCTTGCATTAGTGAAATTTCATTTAGGGTTTCTTATTTTTCACTAGTGAAAGTGCATATAGGTTGCATCTTTACTTTATTATATCATTTCATCTAATTGAAAAACTAAGAAGTGCATTGTTCATCATCTTCATTGCATTTACAAACATTCTTATTGCATTCAAAATTGAAAATAAATGCATTCCATATTGCATTCAATTGCTTATTCCTAGTTACTTTTTATTGTACTTATTTACACATTTTTCTATTTATGAACATCAATATCTTGCATTGGCAATCTATAAACACTGTTGAAATTCTAAAATTCCATGTTTCTACAAAAAACCTAGGCTAGGACTAAAACACCCTTCCTGGCATCTTAGTCCCTCTTAGTATTTTTTCCTCAGAAGTCTCTCTCTACTGTTTGTTGTCTGTTTTAGTCCCTAGAACTTCAAAATCTCACCAAGAGGACCAAGACACCCTTCCTAGCATTGACTTAGTCCCTGTTGACTTTGAATCTCCATTTTTCAAGATCTAAAATTGGTTTTCTATGTTTTTGTGGGCTACCTTTCATTTTCTATTTCAATTTCAAAAAGTACTATTATTCCAATTTCCTTCATTTCAAGTGTAATTGCAAGCATAGGATTTTTTTTTCATTGCACTTTATGTTGTTTATTCCTTGTATGAGCTATAGTACTTGGTGTCCTAATACTAATACTATGATTATATGAAGTGTGAGACTCATGGCATCCTGTGGTAAAACACTTGTTGTGGATCTTGGGTTATCAAGCTCTCTTACTTCTGGTGTTGGCATTAGTTCACTAGGTATGGACCATACCTTTGACACCTCTTTTTCTATGCCTACCTCACCTACAAGTGTTGTGCTAAGTGTTCAAAAAATCGTTGATCATATCCCTCAAGAAAACATAATAAAAATGCATGAAGACTTAGCTCATTTACAAGATAGCGTGAGTACTAAAAAAATTTCCAACACTATTATACATGTACCATAGAAAAAAGGCAACTTGCTTGATTTGGGGAATAATTGATGATAAATTGGACTTAATGAGGCCCTGATTTGGTGTTGTGAGGTGTTTTTCACATCCACACTAGGTCTTGGACCCTTTCAAATGAATTTAATGATGTCTTGTAATGGTGTTGTAAAGGACTTTCATGCTTTTCTAGACTTAATGAACCCATTTCCCCTTAATTCAACATTATCAAACTAATCTAGAAGGCTTGTAAAATAAATTTAATGTTAATCTAGTGTTGTAATTTTTTTTACACATTCACATTAGATGTTGTGCCTTTCTAGGATATGTGGACCTTATTTTAGTGTTGTAAAGTGTATTTAATCACACTTTCACATTGAATTATGTGTCCCAAGCCCTAATTGACCTTAAAATCATCATTAATAGGCCCCAATTACCCCATATTGTGCATCTTGAGGAAAAATGTGATGAAATAACCAACAAAATCAATATAAAAACCATATTTTTTCATCTCCCAACAACCCATCTGAAAAATGGACCCCTCTAGGACTAATTAACCATCTGTGGTGAATGAGTCCCTACAAGGTGGGACTGATTCACCCAAGGTAGCGAATGAGTCCCATTTGGGCCAATTTTGACCTTTGAGTAGGAAAAACTTAAATTTAAGTTTATTATTTTTGCATGTCATCCTTGGGGATCTAATTTATGGGTATTAGGATAATTTCCTATAAATACAACCTTTTAAGCCCTAATTCATAATCTCTTAACCTCTTAACTCATTCACAACTCATTCATCATTTGTCTTCCATCTCAAGTCAAGCAAGGTAGGGTTTTATCACTCTAAGTCATCAAGAAAGATTCTAAAGACATTCAAGGGTAGAATCTTCCTCCATTTTTTCAAAAATTCAAGATCAAACATTATGGAAATGTATTACCTTCATTATTGCATGCTTCATTACATTCTTTCATCATTTGGGTTTAATTACCTACAAAGGGGTTTGACCAAGGCAAACCCTCATGCCCTAACATTCAATATTTTTCTCTCTTGTCTTGTGTGTTTGTAGATTTAGGAATTTTTAAGACTTGGAAATAATTGATCAAGTTGTAAAGTTTTTGAAAACACCTTCCTATTGACCAAGGAAAAATACCCACAAAAAGTCACTTTTAGGCTTGAGTCCGACAGTTTAAAAATTGAAAGTGTAGATCAAACGCTTCTATTTCCACCTTTGAATCTTCAGAAATTGAAAAGTGAACTCATTCACCATGGGTGGAAAATGGGTCACACTTCCAGGCCTATTTTTGGTTTTCTACATTTTTGGACGCCCATTTGTCTGAAATAAGTTCAGGAATAGTTTCATAGATCTAGGACTAATTCACCCAAAATGGTGAATGAGTCCCACTAGGCCTAAAAATTAGAATCAGAAACATTCCATAAGTCATTTCCAATCTCCATAAATATCTTAGGTGCACACTTTTAGTTTCTTCCATTTTTGTTACAATTTGCATTTATTTCTAGGTGTTTTCTGCATATCACAATGTGTTTTCAAACAAAACACATTACATTAGTTTTGCATTAATAATCAATCAATTTTATCACTTTTTTGCATCTATATCATTACATTTAGTCATAATTTCATTATACATACCTTATTTTGAGTGAACCACCTCAATTTAAATGTTTTATCTCTCTCCTTTTAGGTGAAAGATCCTAAGAGTGCAAGAGAAGTCCTTAGAACACCCTACAAATTTGATGGTTTTTCCATAGATAACCTTCACTGAATGATGGAAAATGATGAGGGACTATAATTTGTGTTTAAAATAGCTCAAATATTTGGAAAGCATCTTCCTTCCATCACTAATGGTGCACAAGCTTCAAACAATATGAAAAACCAAGGAGGTATTCAAAATCCTCCCTCTTCAACCATAACCTCAATTCCCACTTATACCAATCCTCAAATGACCACAACAATGCAACCAACTAGTAGCATCCTTCCTACCTCAAACATTTCCCCTAGTGCTCCTTATACCTATGTGACATCCAATCTTATATCTCCTCCCATAAGAAATCCCTTCACTGGTCGTTCCAATACATACACACCACCACCATATTCATATCCATCACACACTACAAGAAATGATCCTATCATTAACCATCATTTACAAAGTCCTTCATCCTTTCAGTGCCAATTTTCCACCATAAATCAAAATAAAATGGTCCACCTTCATACTATGTCAAGAGCAACCCATTATCCTTGGAGATATTAATAACTCTAGTGCCACAAGGTACAGTGATCCCTAGATTTGAGAAATATGGAGGAAAGGGAGATCCTTCTAATCATGTTAATTCCTGTAGTGCTTTGTGTAGTGACTTTATGGACTTGAAGACAAACTTTTGGCTAAACTTTTTCCCCGATACTTGAAAGACATTTCCTTGGATTGGTTTTTTGTATTACTAAATAACTCAATTCGTTCATTCAATGAACTTTTTGAGGCCTTTATTAACCATTTCCAAGTGTACATGGTTCCTAAAATGACATTACCTGATTTTATGAGATGTAAGAAAAATGAGGGTGAAAATTTCACTGACTTTATTTCACACTACCAATCGCTTTACTCCCAAATTAGTGTGATGATTCCTGATTCCCACCTTCAATAGATGTTCATTGAAAAATTATAAAGTAAGATCAAAGATAATCTCACCATGTTGAAATTCCCCTCCTTCATGCATTTATGCACTATCCTTTGAGACTATCAAAATTTTGTAGCTAGTAGTGAACCGAAACCCACCCCTACCCATCTTGAAAAAGTCTAAAGCTTCAAACCAAAACACTTACCAACCTTTCAAAAGACAAAATAAAAGTTTCCTTCAACTAAATTCCACCTCTCAACCTACTCGACTAGTTGATACCCAAGTAGCCGCTATAAAGAAGAGTAATCCTTATATCTTTGGGGATCCACAAAGGAAATTTACTCCCTTACTTGACACACACCACAACATTAAGACTCAAATCTTAAACAAAAAATGCTTGCCTTACTTCCCATCCGACCCCTTCACCCTAGCAAGATATTACCTCTGAGATTTAGACACAATGCCTATTGTTCTTATCACCAACAAAAGAGACATGATACAAAACATTGCAAGAATCTTAAACATCTTGTACAAGAACTCATTGATTCTAATCATATCCAAATTGGAGGTGTAAATGAAAAAGGTAATAAGTTTGTGGCTCCTCCCAATAAAAAATTCCAAATCTTTACCAAACCATAATATTTCATTTCTTAAGGCTAGTGAAACTATGCCTAATGTGATGAATGTTGACACAGATGATGAGAATATAAGTAATCATGAACAAAATCCTATGGATGATGATGAATAGAGTCTTATGGATACTAATGAACAAAGTCCTAATGATACAATGATAGGAGTGGTTGACATCGAGCCTCATAAACAACAAATCATTGACATTAATTTCTCCTCAAAAGAAACAATCAAACATGCACCTGATCGTCCTCTTTACATAGCTGGAAGAATCAATAACAAGCCCACTCCTAGGATTTTAATTGATCCCATCTGTGGAGAGAATGTGATCACATAATAACTCTTATATGTGTATGAACTCACTCAAGATAGATATGATAAACTGAAAGAATGTATTAAAATGCTTGATGGTCTTGCTCATGCTATGATGGGATCGATCACACTCCCTTTACAAGTAGGACTAAAGAAATCAAATGTATCATTCTCTATCATATCTAATTCAGACCAATTTCATGTGAAGTTAGGCTGAAAATGGCTTCTCTCCATGAATGCAGTCCCATCTGTTGTCTGTAAGTTCTTAAAGTTTCTAGTGGGAAATGAAATATTCATAGTGAACCATAGTGGCTTTAGACCCCTATCTTCTCATGGAAATTACTCCTTAGATTATTTTTGGCCTGAACCTATGGAACCTATAAGGCCTTGTGAAGACTTCCTTTTCTTATCTTACCAAAAATTCAAAGAAAAATGCATAATTGAGCTATCCCTTGAAAGCTTTCCTCCACCCATGATCAAACCTCCAGCCATGCTTGAACCTTTGCCATCTAAAGAAAACAATACTTAAACTAAAATACCTCCAACAAACCAAGACCCATCCATGAAAAATCCCGTACCCATTTCCTACAAGATACTTAGAGAAAACCAAAAAATTTCTAATCTTCCTCCTAAGTAAATTTATAAAGTAAAAAAGAAAGTGGTTGAACAACCTTCCATGGTTTCTTTTGTTCTTCCCTAACAAGAAGAAAATGAACCTATGGTTGAAAAACCCACTTCTACAAAAAAACACAACTTGACAACTTTAATAAAATAAATCACAATGCTAGAGAGTGTAGGCATAAGTGTTGTGCTATTGTTCAAAAGATGAATGATGAGAAAAATATTGAAAATCATGATCTGAACTTGACAAAACCAATAAATGATGAGCATCCTACATTACCAGAACAAAAGATTCTACATCTCCAACACAACAAGGATCAAAAACTTCTATGGATATTATCATTCATCCTCCTATTGTGGTTAACTTGTATAACGATGATGAAATAACTAAAATCTATGAGGAAGTGCATAATGAGTTGAATTTGTTATTTTCCTCATCCATGAGCTTAAACGACAACAACCATGGTGATCCTCTTAAATTGAGCAGTTCATCATGTGTTGAACTTGTTGATTCTCCTAGTACAACACTTGATGTTGTCCCTCTCGCTAGTGATCTACATTCTACATATACTAAAAAAGATTGGGATGCGGATGACCTATTGGATGGTTGAATCACATGTGATTTACTAGTCTTTTATCTTTTCTTTTTCTTTCCTTTTCTCTTTTTTTTTTCTTTTTCTTGCTTCTGCATAACGTGATCCCCCATGATGTTTTGTTTGATGTTTTAATCTCTATGTGCATTCCTCTATTTGTACCTTCATTCTTCTATATTTCGTATACTTTTTCCTTTTATTTGATCTTTTATCTTTTCCTTTCATTTTTCTTTTTTTTCTTGTTTTTTCCTTTTGGGGATGAAGTAAGGCATTAAGACACCTTCTGTCTCTTCCATGTTGACACAAAAGGCTTTCTTTTTCTTTGTTTTTTCTCTCTTCATGTCATTCTTCTAGTTATATATGTATTTGGGGAATGACGACAATTCTGAACTCTCTAATATTATTACAGTAAAGACAAATATTGACCCCAAATCCATAGATCCCTTATGTGTTTTGGTGGGAAACCCTCTTATCATTTTTTATCTTTTTTCTACTTTAAATTAATTTATCACATCATGGTGTTAGCAATTTCTTTAAATTGGGGGCATACATTGGCATTATTTTGGCATCATTTCACTTGCATTTTTTTCCTTTTCATGTTCTTCAATGCGATTTTCTTATTTCACGCAATATGTTTTCCTCTTTGTGGTGACATTTGGAGTAATTTCCTTCAAGAGTGTGATCTATCTTAGCATATTATACTCCCCTTAGTGGTGATGTGATGCACTACATCCATTAAGTGGTGAATCTATTATCCTTTGATTGGTTCTCTCTTGGAGACATTAGGAATGATGTCCCCTAAGAGTAAGACCTCACATGAACAAAGAAAAATCCCTTTGAAGATCCCTCTTTCTTGTTGCATTTTTCCTCTTGTCCTTATTAAATTCATGGAGGTACGGCTTTGATATGGACTTCTTGAGGCTCACCTAGTGAACACTTAGCTTCACTAGCCCTTGTGAGCATGCATTTTTGTACCTTATTAAATTCATGGAGGTATGGCTTTGATATGGTCCCTTGGGGCTCACCTAGTGAACACCTAGCTTCACTAACCCTTTTGTGAATGCATTTTATTTTTACCCTCATTGAGGTATGGCTTTGATATGGTCCCCTGGGGCTCACCTACTAAACACCTAGCTTCACTAGCCCTTATGAGCATGCATTTTTGTACCTTATTAAAGTCATGGAGGTATGGCTTTGATATGGTCCCATGGGGATCACCCAGTGGACACCTAGCTTCACCAGCCCTTGTGAGCATGCATTTTTTTTTGCATAGTGGACAACATGTTCCACTTTTAAACCTTTTTGCACAAATAGCCTAGACCCGGTCCACTACGTTGGATGGCCAATCAAAGCTTAATCCATTGCAGTTTTCCTTTTTCTTTTTCCTTTTTCTTATCTTTGATGGTGTGTGTTTGCGATCTTTTTATGGCTTCATATAACATCTGTAATTATTTTCCTTTGTTCCTATGTTGGTTTTCCATAGGATCTTGACCCTAGGGACTTGGCCACCCTCTTGATTATTGTCATCCTATCTTACTAGTGTTTGTACATTTGAACCCCTCTTGATTGCATGGTTGGCTAGTTTAGTGTGAGTTTGAAGATAGTTCATCCTCTCACTAAAGTGGGGGCTAAATGTACTGTAGTAAAATGCATTCCCTTTCATTTTCACACTTGTTTGGGCCAACCTTGTTTTATTTATCCTCAATTATGGCTTAATTGGTCCTATTTTGGGTCAACAAGCCCTATGAATTACATATTGTTTTGGTTAATCCTAACATTATCCAATGTATAAATGATAATTTTAGGAATCCATCTATGTGTCCCTAATTTTTGGGTCAAGATTAAAATGCCACTGAGGGCTTCTTTGTCCCCCAAAGGTCTTGGGACCCTAGTTTTGAGGCATCTTAATTGGGCCCCTTTTTGGTGTATGTGCCCCAAGTTTCATGGCTTGGGACTAAGATACCACCTAGGGAATCTTAGTCCTCCTTAAGTCAAGGTGATCCCACAATACTGGTTTACTATTTTTGGCCAAACTAGACACTAAGCTAAATTTTTATAACTAAATCTTCACTTTCAGACACCTATAGCGCTAAACTATGAGGAATTTGAAGATGATGAAAACTAGTGATTTGTGACATTTTTTCTATAGATTCTAAATATATTTTTTTCAATTTTTTTGGAATCAGATTGCACTTCTTTTTCCATCTCCTTTGAAAACTAGTTTTTTTCAGTAAACACCATTTTTAAGGAGTGACACTCACTGTATAACACATAACTTTTTTTCCATGAAGGATAAAATTCTAATTTTTCAAATTTATATTTGTAATAAGATATCTAGTGCTTCCAATTGGTTTTATAGTCTTTTATTGATTTTTTTTCTTCAATAAAGTTTCAAATTCAAACCAATTACAATTCAAACATAGGCACACCATATAACACAAATTTTTTTGTATGTATCAAAATTCAATTTTATAGATTTTGTTGGATCAAAGACTTCAATATTTGGTGCACTCATATTTTTCAATTTTTTTTAATAATCTTCTATTTTTTCACATGTGCAAAATATAGAGCTTGATTTTCGGTAAAAAACCTACATTCACAAGAAATAAAAAATAAATATAATGATCAAATTTAATTTAATTAAAATTATAATTTTTTGGAAGCTTATAATAAGGACTACATACTTACAAAAAAAAAAATGAATTCATTTGCTCCCCCAAAAGGTAAATCAAAAGGGGTTTTTTATCAACATTTTGATAGGTGTAAAGGAGACTTCATTATAGCTATGGTTTAAAACTAGCGGGGTTCTATTCAAGGGGGCTTGGTCTAAGGTGGTTTGATCAAAACCTCTTGAATTGGAATCCTTTAAATGGAACTTTTCAAGGTTTAAATCATTATATTTTCTAAAAATATGTGATTTTAGCAAAAATCAGGATCTCCTAGAAAGTGTAAACCACTATTGTGGCAACACCCATCATTTTCGGGATTTAATTTCAATCTGATGGAATTTACCCTCCTTTATTTAATGAATTCATATGTCAGCTTGGTGTGATGTAATTTTGGGAGATTAAGCATAGATAAGTATAAATGCAAGGTTCATTCATTCATTTCAATTCAAGTATTTTTTGAGAGCATTTAGAATATCAAATTGAGTTCACAAGAGCATTCAAGAGCATTTTTCAAAACATTTGGAGCCATTATCAACATTCAAGAAACATATCAAAGCACTTCTTGTATCATGTGTGTTGTTTTGCTAACATTTGTGATGAAGGGATTTGATTCAAGCAAAGCAATTCAAGATCATTACTTTAGTTCAAGATCCATATCCATTGTAGCCATTGCACATTAGTTTGCAGACTTTACAACAAGGGTTTGGTGATTTGTAGCATTACATGTTGTTCATAAACCATTTCCTTCATTATTTCTATTTAATTTCAAGGTTTAACTACCAACAAGGGGTTTGACCAAGGAAAACCCCCATTCACTAACAAACAATAAGTTTTTCCCATCTTGCATATTTGTGATTCCAGATCTAGGTTGAAGTCTTGAAGATCATTTGGAGTGCAAAGTTGTAAAAGTTGAAAAGTTGCATTACAAATTTTCCATCTTCATAGAAACTCACCTACAAGCTGAATTCACAAGATTCAGAACCTGAGATCGGAAGAGAAGAAAATGCAAACCATGGAGCTCGGGATCACATTTAGAGTTTCTAGAAATTCAAAATGGGACTAATACGCCACCTTGGATTTCTTAGTCCTCCTAAGCATTTTTTCAAAGATTCCTTCAAATCCAGTTCTGACATTCAAAGACTCCACATCTACCCTGAAAAATAGTTGTGGAACTAATATGCCACTCTGGGCATCTTAGTCCTCTAAAGCACTTTTTGGCAGCTTCTTTACATTTATGATATCCTCACAACATCTCCAGACTTCCCAAGTACACATACCCTATCTCATTGTTGCATAATTTCATTTTTTACATCTCTCATTTAGCTTGCATAACTAGGGTTTGTAGGTTGAATTTTTGTCTCTTCCAGGCATTTTCTTGGTGGTGAACCCCTTAAACCTAAAAAACCCCCCTCCTAGGTCCTCCTCATTATGAATTGACTCACCTTGTGTGGTTGCTAGTCAATCCAATTCAGACTCCTAGGACAATATTGAGTGATTGGTGTGAGAAAGAGTGATATTTATATATACATTTTTCCACCAATCATTTTGGTGCACCTTACTTTTAAGCATTCATTTCTGATTTGGATTCCATTAAAGTCCTTAGATCTACATTGCAATCATTCGTGCATTGCATCTTGCATTAGTGAAAGTGCATCTAGGGTTTCTTGCATTAGTGAAATTGCATTTAGGGTTTCTTATATTTGCATTAGTGAAACTACATATATTACATCATTTCATCTCATTGAAAATTTAAAAATTGCACTGTTAATCATCTTCATTGCATTTACAAACATTCTTATTGCATTCAAAATTGAAAAAAATTGCACTCCATATTGCATTCAATTGCTTGTTCCTAGTTACTTATTCTTGTACTTATTTGCACAATTTTCTATTTTTGAACATCAATATCTTGCATAGGAAATCTGTAAACACTGTTGACATTCCAGATTCCCTATTTTTCTACAAAAAACCCAGGCTAGGACTAAAGTTCACACTTCCTGGCATCTTAGTCCCTCTCAGGATTTTTTCCTCAGAAGTCTCTCTTTGTTGTTTTCTATCTATTTCAGTCCCTAGAACTTCAAAATCTCACCAAGAGGACCAAGATGCCCTTCTTGGCATCCTAATCCTTGTTGACATTGACTCCCCAGTTTTTAGGATCTGAAACTTCTTTTCTATGTTTCTATGGGTTTCCTTCAATTTTCTATTTTAGTTTCCAAAATTGACGCTACTCCAATTTCGTTATATGAGTTGTAGTTGTGAGCACCAAAAAAATCTGCAAAACAGCTTAAACTTCAAAACACATTAGCATGATTAGTTCAAACTATGCAAATACCACAGTGCTCCTATGAAATAATCCATCATGTCTCATAATGTAAATAAAACAACTAATTAAGAACATAAAAAAGAATAATGGATACCTATCCCATAGTGGATTGGTGTCACTTTGTTGTGAAAAGTGACCCTTTCCCAACCCTTGACAAGCTTGATGTTGCAAATGATAATGGAAAAAATTAGCTCTCAATGTGAAGAGAGTAACTTTGCATGAGGATTGTTGATGGATTGTTGAAGAATAAGCTTTCTACTTATACATTCTCAAATGCTAACAGTGCTCAAAAGGGAACAATGTGGGATAATGTTTTAGCCAATGAGATGGAGTCACTTGTCACCTTGTGAATGGTTGAGGAATGTGCAAGTTTTGGTCAATGTACAAATAAATGGGATTGGTTGGCCTTTTCAAATTTCAAATTTGGCTTGTTGGAGGGAGAAAAATAGATTTTAATGCCAAGTGGGAGACATGTAAGAGGGGATTTATTGCTATGTTGGAAGGGACAAGTCAACTTTCTTTCAAATTCAAACCTGAGGAATATTCTTCCAAAGATGCTTTGTTGAGGGAAAATGATGAATTTATAAATGAAAAAATGCTTTATTGGTGCAAGTGGGAAAAGCTAGAGGATGTGATGGGTGGTTAGATTAGATTAATCATATTTTGATTAACTTGGATGATGACTAGATGCTTTTGACCTATTCGATTTAAATACTTTGATTTATTTAAATCAAAAGGGATGGAATATGCATTTGGGATTTAATTAAATAAATTTTGGTTTACTTAATTAAAAGGGGGATGTGAGACTTAAATTAAAAAAAGTTGATTTATTTAATTTAAATAGATGACCTTAGGAGATTGAATTTAATGAATTTGATATACTTGATGAATGGATGAATGTGAATTTGATTTATTTGATGATTGAATTAATTAAGTGCACGATGCTAATTTTGAATGTCTATATTTTCCCCCTCTTTGAAGAAATGTACTTGTTGTGTTGGTTCAAAGAATAAACATGTCGCAATCAAAATTCAAAAAAATTCTAATTCTTTTAGATGCCCTAGCAGAAAGTAAACTAGTACATTGCCCCCTCGAGAGATCGAGCGAAAAGATTCGATTTGAGGGTCGATCTCGCGATAAAGAGGTTAAAAATAGATGGTTATGATGATGATGCAAATGAGATGGTTTTAAGATGCTTAGAATAACCAATACAATTTTTGGCCAAACTGGACAATGAAATAATTTTTTTTAACAAAATCTTCACTTTCGGCCATCTATAGCAGCTAAACCGTGAGGAATTTGAAGATGATGCAAATTAGGGTTTCGTGACATTTTGTCTATAGATTCTAAATATATTTTTTTCAAAAATTTTAAAATAATATTGCACTTCTTTTTCCATCTCCCTCGAAAACTAGTTTTTTTCATAAAACAAGATTTTTAAAAAGTGACGCTCATCGTATAACACATAAATTTTTTTCCATGAAGGATAAAATCCTAATTCTTTGGAATTTAGATTCATAACTCTCATATATAGTGCTTCCACTTGGTTAGATATTTTTTTATTAAATTTTTTTTCTTTAATCAAGTTTTGAATTCAAACCAATTATAATTTAGATATAGTGCGACCGTATAACGCATAGCTTTTTTTGTATGTATTGAAATTAAAAAAAAAAATCTTTGTTGGATCAAGGACTTGAATATCTGGTGCACTAATATTTTTAATTTTATTTTTTTAATAATCTGTTATTTTTCCACATGTACAAAATAGAGAGCTTGATTTTTGGTAAAAAACCTACATTCATGAGAAATAAAAAATAAACATAATAATTAAATTAAATTTATTTAAAATTATACTTTTTGGGAAGCTTATAATAAGGACTACATACTTTCAAAAAAATATATATAAATGAATTCATTTGATCCCCCAAAAGGTAAATCAAAAGTGGTTTTTTATCGGCATTTTGATAGGTGTAAAGGAGACTCTGTTATAGGTATGGTTTAAAACTAGCAAGGTTCTATCCAAGGTGGTTTGATTTAAGGTAGTTTGATCAAACCATCTTCAATTGGAATTATTTAAATGGATCCTTTTAAGGATTAAGTCATTATATTTTCTAAAAATATGTGATTTCAGCAAAAATCAGTTCCTCCTAGAAATTGTAAACCAACTTTGTGGGATCACCCAGAAACAACTTAAAATGATGATAATGCAATGCATGGATGATGTGATAATTCCTATATGATTATGAGATTTATGTATGCTAATGATTTTTGGATGCAAGATGGATCCATTGGTGATGTTATGTTAGTGCAGAGAGAAGAAAGAAGAAGTGAGATGAATACAAGAGGATCCAACAAGCCCATGATTGGTCGAGACTTTATAGAGATGATGATGATGATAGATGATGTTTCGCTTATCAAGGATTGGGATTTTTAAAAGGGATACTTACCTTATGTTTGATTACACATGTAGATATGATGCATCAAGGTATAAAGAACCAGGATGGTGTTGTACCTAGTGCGATGGACTTTGACTCGACAAACAGATAGGAGTATTCTTGTTCACACTTGACATACGGAAACCTTGCTAGGACGTACCTAACAAAGCAAGTATTCACCAAGTTATATTACAAGAACGTCCAACAAGCACAACAGACAAAAGGATAATGATCGTTGCCCCATTCCTATCTCTCTAAATCCTTTGTTCGTATATCAATGAGAGGTCCTTGGAATGAGTGCAATAAGATAAATCAAAAGAAAAGATCAAGTATGCACACAAGCCAATGTTCTTCATGCCTTCAGCCAAAGGGATGTGTTTTGATAGGATAAGAATCCAAGGTGATATCCAAAATGATGCCCATTGTTGGAACGATATATCCTAGGACATGCATTGTATAGGATGATGATGGTTTGATAAGTTGATTGATAGACTATTGATATAAGGTTGACTGACATGTTTGAAAATGATCAAGAGTTTGATTTTGCTTTAAAGGTTTGTTGTTTTCTTTTGATTTTACGATTGAAGCTTGCTTTTGTTGATTGTTGTGGTTGTTTCTTGTTTTTTTGCTAAAGGATGAAGGTGATGATCAATTTATTATGGATGATCGATTATTTCAAGTGAAAGCGAAATGAGACGGATGGATTTTTTCAAATATTTGGATTTTTTGACGTTTTTGGAATGTTTTGAGGTTGTTTTTGGTATTTTTTGAGATTTTTACAAATGTTTTGATTTCAAATTTTTATGATGTTTTGGGGTTTTCTAAGATTTTACGAATTTTTTTTGGATTTTTATGTGATTTTGGATGTTTTTGGATTTTTGTGTCTCGATGGCTGATCAAAGATTAGCCTTGCCTACATTTAAGCTTAGAGATGGCGTAGTTCGAATGCCATGTTTTTCATGTTTTTCTGACTTTTTTAAGTGTTTTTGGATTTTTTGATATGTTTTGGATGTTTTTGGATTTTTTGCATGATTTTGATGAGTTGGATAAGGATGTGTGTGATGATATCAGTGATCTGTTTTGGGATTTTGTTGAAAACCAAGATAAGGTTGACTGATCGAATCGATGGATTGATGATGATGATAACATTGTTGAGGATACACAGCAATGCAAGGATTTGATTGATTAGGATTGATGATGATAACATTGTTGAGGATGTACAACAATGCAAGGATTGATGATGATAACATTGTTGAAGATGCACAACAATGTAAGGATAGTGTTGTTAACACAATGATCAGGAAGGATATCCCAAGATTATAGATTGATTGGATTCAATTGATCAAGATTTCTGAAGCTTGGTTTGGAACAAAAGATGTTTGGATGATATGATGTGACGTTTGAAGTGCAACTTAGATGCAACTGATAGTGATTACTTGGATTGATGTTCGATGAAATTCGATGAAGACTGATAAGGAATGTCTTCTCGTCAAAATATGCCATGGGCTCGTGATTTGGATTTTGGATCACAAATGCTTTGACCAAATCGATTTCACATTTTATGATGTTTAGATCTCCACATATGTTGGGGGATATAGATCAAGATTTATTCCCTAAGCAAGATGTAAATATCTGCCCCCAGTGTCTAGCAATGTATGGAATGCCATGGGTGGATGCTTGGATAGGTGTATGGATGGATGGATATGGTAAGCACGCAAAGGATTCCAAGGATTATATTGCTATAAGATACGGTGTTCAGATAAAGAATGCTCATTTGGATAATGTTTCATGGCTTAGATAACGTTGGATAGGCTAGGATAAATGAAAATGACCCATGTCAAGATGTTTACCATAAGCAAGCGTAAAGTGTGCACCAAAATTTTTCAAGATCAAGATAACTTGGACTATGGATGTAGATATATGAAAATGGATTGGATAAATTTTTCATGGATGAATGGATTTATTATGGATAAGATGGATGGAATATTGGATTTATTATGGATGGGATGAGATGCTTTCACCTGAGCTGGCGCACATAGATGCTTGATTCCACACATGATGCCTATTTTCCAGGTTTTCATCATGGTGCCTTTCCAAAGTGCCATCATAGTGGTTTTCACTAGAGGACGATTTTTTTCTTCACTGTTTTAAGTCATTTTTCTAATTTTTTATTTATTTTCATTATTTTTGTTTTTTTTGTATTTTTCTAAAAGATTTTAAGCTCATGTTGAATCACAAGGTGTTGCTGATGTAGATGCCTCTGTCATAATGTTCCATCAATATCATGCTTGAAGAAGCTACTTTGCTAAGATATGTGCACTTGAATGCAACTTTTGGGATTCTTGATATGCTTTATTGATATCAAGGTTAGCTCTGTCTCTATGCGCACATCGCGATAGAGTGCCTTCAGAATCCTTATGATGAAGGATCGTTGCCAATACATGATCAATTTGAGAATTGGATATCATGTGTGGAGGCATGGATGGAGTGTGTTTAGGGATAAGAGATGGATTGGTTGACAGTTTGGAATCTTTGACTCTCCAAACTTGGAAGATGAGCAATGATGGGTGGATACGAAAGTGTGCATGGAATTAGGACCAACTGCTTGATACACTTTGTACATTGCTTGAAAATCCTACTTTTTCTTTTGTAGACATCTTTGATGGATACTTTTCCCTTTTTTTATTTTTCCCCATAGTTTCTTTGACTAATGGAGTTTGATAGGGATAATCTTTCTTTGTATGTTTTGGTATCCATGTGTATTTTATTTGTCCATTATGTTTCTCATCTTCTCTTTCTTTGATAACGTTCATTATTTTTTGATTCAAATCTTTCTTTTGACATTGGTCCCAATTCATGGATGGGATGATGGGTGGATGAAGATTCGTGATGTGGTTGGTTGTAGTATTGGCATCAGTTCCAACATAAGGACTCTTTGTGCTCCCTATGTTGACATTTGCTTGAGACATAGTTGCCCCCAGTATTGTGGAAGTAGTATCTTCATGCTTTGATTCTGCATATTCTAAGATGTCTTTTTTAGTAAGCACTGTCTGATAATTGACCATTGCAGATGATGTTATAGGAATTTGTTGTTCTGCTGACTCTCAAATACATTGTTCTATCTGACTTGTTTCCTTGAGTGGATAATGTTGGATATCCTCATACATGATGTCCTCAGTCTGAATTTGGGATATATCTAATCCTGATGTTGATAATTCAATTTGACTGTAGGAATCAATAACCTACTCTTTTTGTGTAATAATGTTAGGAGTAAAGGAATCTTGCTCTGAAGGAAGATCATCTATGTGTCCATCCCCAGAAAGCATCTCATGGGTAGATGGATGAGTATGTGTTATATGGACATGATCATCATTCGCGACATCTTGTATAGATAAGAGAGTGTCCATTAGATCATTGTAGTATCTTGGAGATACAAATTCTTGATCTTGAATAATTTTGGAATTACTTTCAACATGCTTTGGATCGAGTTCTTCACATGGGTCAGTTTCAAAGGATGGATTGCTTATAAAGGATTCTTGGATGTCATCATTAGGAATGGGAAGTGGTTCAATATCTTCAAGTGTCGAGTTTAGGGTTCCTTCAATATCTGTAACCATGAGGTCAAAGGGGGTCAACATGTCTTGGAAAGGACCATTGCTAGACCTTAGTGGAAGATTTTGATCTTGCTTTGGAATAAATTCTTGAGATATGTCCTCTAACTCATAGGATGATGTAGAGACATTTTCAATATGATCATTGGTTGATGGATCATAGATTATGTCAATGGGATCAAATAATTCTAACACTCCTTGAAATAGATCACTAAAAAGTGGCTCTTGATGTATGATGAGTTGATCATCAAATGAGGTGGAAATGTCTTCAATGTGAGCATTGATGGATAGGTTTTAATCCTTGTTCTCAATAGTTGTGGCAGAGATATTGTCAATTTCTTCAACCATAAGGTCAAATGATGTTGACATTTCTTGAATTGGATCATTGTTGGGTATTGTTGGATTTTGATCATGATTGAAAAGTGACTTTTGACATATGTTGATTTGATCAATGGATGAAGTAGACACATCTTCATCGATGGATAGATCTTGATCATTTTTTCGGAAATTGTGGTGGGGAGATTATCAATGCTATCACTAGTGATTGAATCTTCATCATTGTCCCCAATAGCTATCATTTTTTGTGTTTGTGCTTGTGTTTGTTGGGCAGCTTGAGTAGCTTGCATGGCTTGGGAGGCTTGGGTAGCCTGAGAAGCTTGTTGAGCGATTTGGTACTATTGGAGTGATTTTTGGCAAGCTTGGTAAGCTTTTAGCACATTAATGTATTGGCTTGTTGCATTCAGTTTAGTTGGTAGTAGTGGCAGATTCAGAATTGTGTTGGATGCAATGACAAGTGGTTGAGATACACTTGGAGTGATCATGGTAGTGAGGGGTTGAAATGTGATGGTTGTGAGAGTGGTGGTCAGAATGATTGAAGTGATGGTTGGAATGACTCAGGTGATAGGTCCTTGGGAGACTATGTTTTGATTTGTCGGGATCGACATTGTTGTTTGATTGGATACCATCTGTTGTTGCGATATCAATGGTATATTTGGAGAATTTGATGCAATTATTTGATTGGTGTTTGATGGATTGACTTGGATCGATTGATTTTAGACAATGTTATGATTTGGGATGATGTTTAGATTGGGCATGATAGGTTGAAATTGAACATTATTGATGTTGGGAATCATATTGGCTTGATTTAGGTAACTTTGATTTTGCATGGTGTTACCTTGACTTGGACTAATACATAGAGTCATTAACATCTTGTTTGGACTTTGAAAAATATTCGTATGATTTGCAAACATATCCATCCCAAAGTTTACCAAGTTTGGATTCAAAATGTTCATGTTTTGTAAAGTTGTACTTTGTACATTCACATTTGACATTTTGGGATTTGATGGGATGACGTTGTTTGTTTGAAGACTCATGCCTTGGTTGTTCGGTTGGTAAATTTGTAGTTTTGTATTTAGATCTACCATCCAGAAAGGTGTTCCAATCTTTTGACTAGGCATACTCACATTTGTTGTACCATTGAGTTTTGCAGGAGATAATGATCCCATGTACGGATTGTATAAAGGCGAGTGTTGAAAATCAATTGGAATTTTAAGGCTTTGATAGTTTGCTTGGTTTGGATTACTCATGATGTATGGAGAAAGTTTGTATTCCATGTTCTTCTTGTGTTGAGGTCTAGTTTGGACCATAAAATAAGGATCAATTTTCAAGAATGTGGTAGGTGAACCTCTAATTCTTTGGATTGATCTAAACTATAGGTACAAAAAATAAAGCCTAAGATTTTAAGGATCAAAAGGATGGTGATGAGATATGAAAGACAAATGATTGGTGAATGATTTGGAATTCTTAGAAAACCTTGAAGAGGATACTAAACTTTAGGACTTGGATTGATGTTTTGATTTGATTTTGGATTGGTTTGATTTGATTTGGATAGTGAACTCATAAACTCTAAGAGGTTGGATGTTGTCCTAGATTAAATTTGTCCATAAGATGCTAATTTTGACTAAATGTGTAAAGAAGGATTCATCTAAACACACCTAATCGAACAAGATGATTATGATTTGTTTCAATTTTGGATTTTGGATGGTGAATTCATAAACCACAAGATGTTGAATTTTATCAAGGGATAGACTTGTTCACAAGGATCAATAATTTGAATAAACATGTGGGGAAGGATTCATCTACACACATCTAATCAAATGAAATGATTTTGATTTGGTTCCAATGATTTGCCCAAAGTTTAGCATGAGGTATTTTTTCAAGATTTCTAAGAATTGTTTGTGAAGTGATTTCAATTTTGATGTTTGGGAGATGGATGAAAGTTTTTATTTTGATCCTAAGATACTTAGAGAGACTTTGTTTACTAGACCAAGATATTGAAGAACACACTTTTCTCTAAGAGTAGTTCAAACCAAAAGACCAATCCTTACTCAAAAGATGGTAAAAAGATAAACAAGCACGTGTGGGGTTCAATTTGAGTTAATCTTGGTTAATGACTTGCTTTTACCATAAAGAAAATTCTTGCTTAGTTTTCAAACTGAATGTCTATGTCTCAATTCCATTTTCATTCCACAAGGTCTATTATGTGAAAATCAAGGTTTCAAGAGCACAGTTTCCTATTGTTGACTTTGAAATGAAAAAATTGAGATATAGGTCTCATTGTTTAGAAGCCTTCTAGGGATAAGAACCCCTAGGGACAAGCAGTAACACATGGACTTTTCAAAGGAATTTTTTTCTCTCAAAGAGTTCAAAATTCTAGTGATTTGTTGAATGTTGGTTTCGATGTTTTGGATCCAAGCACTGTGTTTTCAAACTGACTCACAAGCAATATAACATCCCAGCTCAATTGGTATGTTTTTCTTCGTGGGCTTGCCTCATTCCCTTCATACTAGAAGAGATGATTTTACATGCAACCAAGGAAAAAATATAAAGGTATGTTAAGAATGAAGTCTTAACCTCTATATTTTAACCAAGATTAGACATGGCAAGTAACTTCTTGGAAGTTCCAATGCACCACTTTGATAACTCATTGGATGGACTGGTTGGCTACTACAAACAAGGTTCTTAATGATGAGACATCAGGGACATGGCGCCTTGCAAGCGTCTAGCAAGCCACTAAAGGCTCTAATCAATCCTACTAGGGGTGCTTATACTTTTTATGGTAGTACCTCATTTTGAAAGACATTATACGGCTAAGGCCTACATACCATGAGGACTTGACAGTTTAGTCTTATCCATTTATATATCGGCCCGAATGAAATACCAGTTGGAGTCTCCTTCAATTTCTCCTTTCGAATGTGTCTCTTAGGCAGGCCCCTCTAAAGGTAAACAACAATGAGCAAGCACATTCGTTGTTTGATTGACCTTCATTTAGAAACAAAGGGAGAACACACGCAATATACTTAACTCACACTCACAAGATTTTTTCAATTTTAGTTCCCAAAATGAAGTGTGGAGGAAATATTTTATGCAACTTAATGTCATAAAAAAAGTACTTTTGATTCTCAAGGTCATTGTGAAGCATGAGAGAAGTGCATATGCCCTTTAAAATGAGATTACTTTGTATAAGAGATTACAAAACATGAAAAACACATGTTCATTTTAAGCCTCAAAGCAATGATTTCGATTCATTTTAATGCACCAAGATGAAGTGTGAAGTTTGTTTGTTCAATTTTAACCCAAAATCAAAGTCTAATGAGTTTGTATTGTTTAGTTTTAGCCCAACTTTGAAAAAAAAATCAAAAAAATGATTGATTTTAAACCTAAATTGATCTAATTGGTCTAAAACATAAAACAAACCCAGCAAACAAATGCTCTAGGTTGTTTCACTAAGCTTTAAAAAGTACTTTTTCCAAGTTCAAGTGCAATTCTTCAACTCAAATTTTCTTGACTTTGCTTGATTCCAATGTGAGAGAAAAACTGTCATTGTCTCCCAATGCCAACCTATAAAATAAGTAAAATCTTAGAGATGAGACTTATGTTAAATAAAAGCATACATCATTTTCACAAAAAAATACCCTTGTCATGTAGAGTTTCTGTAAAAAAAATAATTAAATAAAATTAAAAATCAAATTCTCTGCAACTACAAGTTGACAATCCAAATAAGTGGCTACATAAAAAAATCTTTTTAAAATATTTCTCTATCAAATCATAATCTGACAATACCATTCCACCAAATCATGTCATGTCTATAACCTTATAAAGAGGTCTCCAATAGTTATTGAAAGAAATTTCAAATTCATCCCACCAGTCATAAATTTGACTTAAATGCAATATTAATGAGCAAATATTGCCCCCAGTCCAAGTTGAGATTTGGGGAAATCAGCCTGCAAAAAGTGATTAGGTGATCATGAAAATAATTGGATATTTGTCACAAGTTTCCACCTAATTAAATACACTCAACTATTCGCCTACTCCAAGTTACTCCAGCTAGATATCCCAATATATTGTGCAGGAGAAATAATTAAAAACTGTGTTGCTTGCCAAAGGAAGATGGTGAATTTAAATTAAAAAAAAAGGATAAAAGACTACTACCTCGCGTTTAATGAAACTGTAGTACAATGGTATTGCATTTGTAGGTGCATAACCGGTGTAAGTCATCCATCCAACAATTTAATTCACTCACTTCAAATAGGTATTTTGTAGTTGAATGGTAGTCTCTCTACTGTAGCTTCAAGATCTTTCATCTCACACTGCATAATGTCAAATATTAGATTAAACCCTACACGCAACCATCTGCCAAAAAATTATAAGTTGACTAAGTTGGGAAAGGTACAAGCTCTTCAAATATCTTCTGTCATTGAGAACTAGACAATTCTGATCTTCTAATCCAGGATTATAGTCCAAAATGAAGTGTAACTAAGTGTTGATCTTCTTCCACCCATTTTGCAGATACAACAGATTGAATACTACAATGAACACAAAGTTAAATGTATGTACAACATTAATTTCATGTGGAGTGCGACCCATCAAGAGTTAAATTCCCAGGCGGATGGAGGTGGATAAGATCGGGTATAAATTAAATTTATTAGACTAACTCGAAGTGTTGGACAAGATTCAATTGCTGCATTATGTTGCATGTGAATGAAAAATTTGGACAGTAGCGGAAAATCAATGGCAATTGCAGGAGGTGAGCTAGGAGTAGTTCAAGTATCCATAATGAAGTACAATCTGAGAGTCAGTAGTTCCAAGCGGAAGAGTAGCAAGGCTCCTTTTACAACACCATCTAGTGTGAGGCATGTTTTGATGAGTGCACCACTTTCCACTGACCTAAGAAACAAGCATAATGTTCGTTTCATTCCAATCATGGAAAAGTAAAGTTAAAAGGCATGACGAGGTCAAAGTAATGTGATCTAATTTGTAATAATTGTTGCATTTTCATTACGCCTCTGCATAATATCTCCAAAAGATTTAAGAATATTCATACCCAATTATATCAAACAATACTATATGACAAATGATCTGGTATCTTCTATGATCCCTGCTCACTCACAAAGCCCACGTCTAACAACTCAAAACGTCCTATCAAGTCCCATAAATGAAGGAGTACGAAATAACATCGAATATTCAAAAGAATAAATTTGTTCGTTCTTGACCTCTAATAATTGCAGAGCTCACAATAGTCAAACAACTGAAGATATATTTGCAAAGTGAATGAAATATTAAAACTTAAAAAAATACACAAGTAATAATAGCATGGCAAATGTTCAGTGCGTGAAAAATTTATGCAATGCCTCAAAGCTTCATTCCATTCAAGAAAATGCACTTGGCAGGTGGCAACTACTAAAGGATTTTTTTTTTGCAAAAAAACTTTCAAGAAAATGCATTTGTCATGTGTACCAACAACAAATAAAGTGAAAGCATACAAAGGGTGCGATGATTGCAAGGCATGCATTGAATGGACATTTCCCACTTTGATCAAGCTCTAATCCATTACAAATCTCCATATATGTTTGCAAGTAGGCATGAACCATTCTTTGACTATTAAAACAAGCTCAGAATCAGGTGTTTCTGTGAAGAAATACCAGAGGAACAAAGAAATCACAACGGATGAATAATTTTAGCAGGTTCCTGTTAAGATCTATGAGTTTCTAATTTTGTGTGGTGATTTCAAGTATGTTGCTAGTGACATTTGGTATTTATCATATTAGAGGAATAATATTGTTGAATAATGCATTTGGCTAACTGGAACAGAAGGAATCTAGTAAGATAAATCACAAAATATTGATTTCAAAAGGCTGAATTAAAAAATGAATCACAAATAATAGTCTCTTAGATCAAATGTTGTAATTTAGCTTCTTCCTAGATATCTCGAAAGGCTTTTTGGGATACAAGTTTGAATGAAGAGGTGGCTTGCTTACATATTCAACTTTAAAAATAAGTATTTAAGCCACAAAAAAATGAACCGTGAACCAAATAGAAGTGTATTAGCATTGACAAACCAAAAATAAATAAATAAAAAAGAATTGTAAACCAATTTTAAGACAAAAATAATATATATCATGAAATCATAGCTATTTGATGCAAAATTGTAGGTGCTCCTTTGTGAACATTGTCGAAATACAAATGCAATAAATATAAAAAAACCAAGCAAATGAAGTCAAGATATTAGCATAATCCTTCCTTCTAGCACCATATGTGAGCACCAAAAAATCTGCAAAATAGCTTGAACTTCAAAACACATTAGCATGATTAGTTCAAACTATGCAAATACTATATTGCTCCTATGAAATAATCCATCATGTCTCATAATGTAAATAAAAAAACTAATTAAGAACATAAAAAAGCATAATGGATACCTATCCCATAGTGGATTGGTGTCACTTTGTTGTGAAAAGTGACCCTTTCCCAACCCTTGACAAGCTTGATGTTGCAAATTATAATGGGAAAAATTAGCTCTCAATGTGAAGAGAGTAACTTTGCATGAGGATTGTTGATGGATTGTTGAAGAATAAGCCTTCTACTTATAGATTCTCAAATGCTAAGAGTGCTCAAAAGGGACCAATGTGGGATAATGTTTTAGCCAATAAGATGGATCCACTTGTCACCTTGTGAATGGTTGAGGAATTTGCAAGTTTTGGTCAATGTGCCAATAAATGGGATTGGTTGGCCTTTTCAAATTTCAAATTTGGCTTGTTGGAGGGAGAAAAATAGACTTTAATGCCAAGTGGGGGACATGTAAGAGGGGATTTATTGCCATGTTGGAAGGGACAAGTCAACTTGCTTTCAAATTCAAACTTGAGGAATATTCTTCCAAAGATGCTTTGTTGAGGGAAAATGATGAATTTATAAATGAAAAAATGCTTTATTGGTGCAAATGCGAAAAGCTAGAGGATGTGATGGGTGGTTAGATTAGATTAATCATAGTTTGATTAACTTGGATGATGATTAGATTCTTTTGACCTATTTGATTTAAATACTTTGATTTATTTAAATCAAAAGGGATGGAATATGCATTTGGGATTTAATTAAATAAATTTTGGTTTATTTAATTAAAATGGGGATGTGATACTTAAATTAAACAAATTTGATTTATTTAATTTAAGGATGACCTTAGGAGATTGAATTTAATGAATTTGATATACCTGATGAATGGATGAATATGAATTTTATTTATTTGATGATTGAATTAATTAAGTGCACGATGCTAATTTTGCATGTCTACAGTAGTACTTGGTGTCCTACTGCTAATATTGTGGTTAGTTGAAGTGTGAGACTCATGGAATCCTGCAATAAAACACTGATTGTGGATCTTGGGTTATCAAGCTCTCTTACTTTTGTTGTTGGCATTAGTTCACTAGGTGTGACCATACCTTTGACACCTCTTTTGCTATCCCTACATTGCCTACAAGTGTTGTGTCGATTGTTCAAACAATGGTTGATCATATCCCTCAAGAAAACATATTGAAAATGCATGAAGAATTAGCTCAATTACAAGATAGCATGAGTACTAAAAACATTTCCAACAATGTTATACCTACTATAGATAACCTTCACCACATGATGGAAAGTGATGAGGAACTAGAAATTGTGCATAACATAGCTCAAATATTTGGAAAACATCTTCCTTCCACCACTAATGGTGCTCAATCTTCAAACAATATGCAAAACCAAGGAGGAATTCAAACTCCTCCCTCTTCAACCATAACCTCAATTCCCACCTATAGCAATCCTCAAATGACCACAACAATGCAACCAACTAGTAGCATCCTTCCTACCTTGAACATTTCATCTAGTGCTCCTTATACCTATGTGGCATCCAATATTATATCTCCTTCTATGAGAAATCCCTTCACTGGTCCTTCCAACACATACACACCACCACCATATTCATCTACATCACACAATACAAGCAATGATCCTATCATTAACCATCTCTTAGAAAGTATTTCATCCATTCAATGCCAAGTTTCCACCATAAATAAAAATCAAAATGGTCCACTTTCATAATATTTCAAGAGCAACCCATTATCCACTTTAAGAACTTCGGTGCCACAAGGTATAGTGATCCATAGATTTGAGAAATATGGAGGAAAGGGAGATCCTGCTAATCATGTTAATGCCTTAACTACTTTCTGTAGCGATTTTATCCTTGAAGAAAAACTTTTGGCTAAACTTTTTCCCCGATCCTTGAAAGACATTTGCTTGGATTGGTTTTTTGAATTACCAAATAGCTCAATTCATTCATTCAATGAACTTGTTGAGGCCTTTATTAACCATTTCCAAGTGAACATGGTTCCTGAAATGACATTAGCTAATTTGATGAAATGCAAGCAAAATGAGGGTGAAAATTTCACTTTTATTTCATGCTACCAATTACTTCATTCCCAAATCAGTGTGAAGATTCTTGATTCTAACCTTCAAAAGATGTTCATAGAAAATTTACAAAGTAAGATCAGAGATAACCTCACCATGATGAAATTACCCTCCATGAATTAATGCATTTCCCTTTGAGACTATCAAAATTTTGTAACTAGTAGTGAACTGAAACCCACCCCTACCCATCTTGAAAAGTCTGAAGCTTCAAACTAAAACACTTACCAACCTTTCAGAAGACAAAATAAAAGTTTCCTTCAACTAAATCCCACCTCTCAACCTACTCAACCAGTTGATACCCAAGAAGATTAATCCTTATATCTTTAGGGATCCTCAAAGGAAATTTACTCCCTTACTCGACACACTCCAAAACATTATGACCCAAATCTTAAACAAAAACATTCTTACCTTACCTCCCATCTGACCCCTTGACCCTAGCAAGCCATTACCTCTAAGCTTTAGACACAATGCCTATTGTGCTTATAACCAACAAAAGGGAAATGATACATAACATTGCAAGCATCTTAAACATCTTGTGAAAGACCTCATTGATTCTAATCATATCCAAATTGGAGGTGTAGGGTATGTGTAGGATCATCATGGAAAAAATAGGCCCTTAACTGGCAAAAAAATCAAAAAAAACAGAGTTAGGAAACTTGATGTAAAAATTTGAATAAGTTATCTATATAATTTCAAAAATATGTAAGAATATAATCTGTAGCAAATTGAATGTAGTTTCTAAACTACTAGGTTTATTTTAAAAAAAAGAAAAATCTATTTGGTGAAATTTTGAAATTTCAATGCAGTAGTACTTAAATTTCAGGGAAAAAATAAGTAGGTGTCTTTCTGACCACCCTAACCACAATAAAATGATAATACTTTTTTATAATATTTTAGATATAAGTAAAGGACTCATGTCCCAATGTGGTGCATATTTTTTTGTAATTTTTTTCCAAGTAAATAATTAATTATCAATTGTTTACTACAACTTTTGAAAAATACAAAAACTTGTATGTCTGACCATCTTAACTTGGTCAAAACTTCATGAAATTCAATTTTAATTTTTTTAATCCTGTGTGAACCCCAATCCAAATACCTACAAAATAATAAGAACAAGCACATTAAGTTAGAGATTGCAAGCATGAACAAGGATTCCCCATGAAATCCATTTACAAAACTCAAATTAGGAAAGAAAACAATGAAGAACACAATGACACAAGAAAATATAGATTCAATCCTAATTAGAATAGAAAACACATGACCCCATGGGGGAATTGGTGACAATTTAATCAGTTAAGGATATTTTATTAAATGGTTAGATCGAGGGATGATTCAGGATGAAATGTTGTTAGTAGTCAAAATCAAGTGCACAATGTCAATCGATATATTTTATGTGTCTACATTTTGCCCCTCTTTGAAGCAATGCACTTGTTGTGTTGGTTCAAAGAATAAACTATCTCAATCAAAGCCAAAAAAATTCGTTATTTAAAAAATCTTGCCCCACTGCCACCTGGTGAGAGGAAAAATGCCAATATAATGCCCCCTCAAGAGATTGGACAAAAATTTCAATTTTTGGGTGATCTCGCAAAAAAAGAGGACAAGGTGCTCGACAGGTCCGAAAAGGCTCCAGGAGGCAAAAAATGTGTCTAAACGCAATAAAATGATGTAAAACAAGCCTCAACTAAACAAGAACAGGTTCGGAGGTCTAAAACCCTAGCAGGATAGCCAATCAAGGTGAAAAAACCCTAATTTTCAAGGTAAAAAGGGGCTCGAGGGGTCACTTTCAAGTCATTTTCACACACTTCTATTTGCAACCTTGAGATTTGAGCTCTGACCTCCTGACGATATGGTGCAAAGATAGCTTCCTCTGCACATTTCTGATCGAGTTCAGATGTACCAGTGGCCACCTGACATCAGGGCACCGGTAAGTGACCCTTACTTGAGCTTCATTTTTCACTTTTTAGCTTCATTTAATGCTTTTAAAGTTGGACTTTCTACAGTGGCGCTATATAGCGCCGCTCGAAAATAAAATTGTGCCACTCGGTATGATATTGTGACATGGCGATGCAGTTTGGAGTTTGAAAATGGACTCCAAACTGCGATGTTGAGCTCGAGGCTAGCGGGGTGGTTTGCAAACTGTAACGCGGCAGTCCTGCATTTGTTCAAAGTGCACCATTGGGAGAGAAAGTGCATAGCGGCGGTGCCATTTTGGCTTTTTATGCCCTGGGGTCGGAGTTTGATTAGAAATCAAACTACGATGCCTTCATAGATTGCACCGGTGGAAAGGTTTTTTGAGTGCCCGACGAAGAATTTTTCAAAAAATTTAACATGGTGACCTTCCTTGATGCAAGATGCAGCGAGGGAGATCTACTCCCGAGAGCACAAGTTGCAGGACCTGTTTGGCTATTTGCGGGATCTGAGCAATAGGGATCAGGATCGACTCCATATTTTAGGGTTATGGTACATTGCTTACACAACACCCATTCGTACTCACTTAGGGATGTTTTCAGTGCTGGTCGAGAGATGGCACATCGAGACCTCTTCATTTCATCTTCCCACTGGTGAGGCCACTGTCACCTTAGAGGACGTTTGGCATATTTTGAGGTTGTCGATTCACGGTCGGCGAGTGATTTTTGACATGGACAAGGGGCACGATGCTTGCCACAGAGTCCTTGCCACAGAGGACATCATTTTTTGCGAGAGGTAGATAGAGCTTGAGTGGCACAAGATCCTGGCACCTGGCACCTCCCTTCCACTTAGTTATTGCATCCATTATTTCGGGTCTCGTTTCCCCTAATAGATGAGGCTGATACATTAGTCCCAGTTGGGGATATTGTTGGGAGTGGATGGATCAAGATAAGCTGGTTCATTTTTCTTGGGGGCCGATGCTTCTAGCTTCTTTATACAGAGATCTACACAAGTACGTGTACATGGATGGTAGAGCACTCGAAGTAGGGGTGACACTTCTTCACATCTGGGCATGGGAGCACATTGTTGTGCTACGTCCACATGTTGTTTCAGTTCCGATGGTGCTAGAAGATCCCCTCATGTGGCGTTATAAATGCGGTGTGTCCTTTAAACACACCGGTGAGCACGGGATCCCCTACTGGAGGAGGGTCTTGGACGAGATGCAGGTTTTTACATCGCAACCATACCATGGTCAGCCTGAATGGGCTGATGATACAGAACAACTGTTCTTTGCCCGCCAGGACCGGTTTATGCAGGGGCAGGAGCACACAATGATTGAGAGGTACTTTCCCAGGAGCCTGCAACATCAGTTCGGTGAGCCCCAATATCACCCTGATGATGAGTATGTAACTATCTTTGCCCGTACCATGACATAGGTTTCATGGGGGCGGTATATTCTTTCCTCAGAGGTGGTTGATAGTTTCAAAGAGTTGGTGGCTTGGCCATGGGCCTACGATCAGGGGCTAGCAGATCTAGGCATGACAAAGGCCTATAGGGACTAGTTTTGGCCTCCGCTTCAATTGACTATTCCAGGTGCAGTCCCCGATCAACAAAGAGTTAGAGGTAGAGGGGGAGGACGAGGACGCAAGGGGGATGCATGATAGGACCAACCAGTTGTTCCTCCAATTTTTCTAGGGCAGGGAGATGTACCTATGCCAGATTAGCAGCAAGTGCCACCAGGTGTACCACCACGAGTTGAGGATCAGCCTCAAGTACAACCATGAGCACAACCATCAGGGTAGGTGGATCCTTGGGATGCGTTGATTGCTCAACTGTAGGCCCAGGTGCGAACTATGATAGGAGAGAGGGACTAGGCCCAAGCTGAGAGAGAGCAGATGAGGGCTAAGAGAGATCAGGCCCTTTAGCAGAGACAGGCTGCAGAGTTACAGGAAGCCACAGAGCTAGGCTAGAGATAGTAGCTAGAGAGTATGGCAGCCTCCTCTTCCCATGGTACAGTGTCCATTCGGTCTTACAAGGATGTCGTCCGAGAGGCCGAGTACTATTAGAGGCATTATCATGAGGCCGTACCTAGAGGCACACGGGTCCCAAAGTACTCGCAGCAGACCAGTTATAGACTAGTAGAGGATCATGGTGATAGGGGTGAGGGCAGCATACACGAGGACAAACCTTGATCGAGATGATATGATGCTTTTTGTGCCTTATGGGCTCATTTTTTATAGCTCAATGGGCCTTTTGTACTAATTGGCATACATGTACAGTGATTCGATTTATTCTTGTACTATGACAGTTGCGTTATTGATGATATACATAGATGAGTCGATGATGATTTTAATGTGATGTGATGTGTACCCTTTATTTATGCATAGATGATTTTACTTCTATATGTTGTACAATGATGTTATATGATGCTTTTATGGATGCATTTATTTCTGATGATATTATGCAATGATTATGACTAACAGATCTATATTATGTTAACCTATGATATGCAAATGTGATGTGAAATGATGTTGTCTATATGATGATCTATTTTATGTTGATGCAAATGGTGATGTGATGTGATATGAAATGTAATATGCAAAATGATATGGGAATAATCTATGGTGTATGTGCGAAATGATATGTGAATCCTATTTATATATGAAATGATTATGGATGGATGTATGCTTTGTATGTGATGGATGTTTTCTATTTATGCTTATGTGGAATGATTTATGCAATGAATGATTTATGATGCTATTTATGAGATGACATGGATGATGTAGTGTGAATGCAATGGCCGTGATATGATGCAAATGAGATGGTTTTTTAAGATGCTTAGAATAACAAATGCTATTATCCTAAACATATTAAATGATGATGTAATGTATGTGATGAATTTAATATGATGTAATGATATGTCTATGCAAAGTGGTGTGAGATGATGTTATGATGTTATACAAGTATGCATGCAAATGAATTATTTATAATGCTTATATACCTATTGTGTATGATTATGCAGTATGTGATAATGGTGAAATGATTATGAAATGCTTATGCAAATGTTATGCGATGATTTATGTGATATATGTAATGTGATGCAAGAAATGGATGCAATGTAATAAAATGGATGCACTTTTATAATATGGTGGAAATGCAATGCATATTTTCCCTATATGTTATGTTTATTCCATATGCTAATGATTTGTGGATGCAGGATCAATGATGATGATGATGGTGATGGCGATGATCAACTGTCATAGTACTTTGTTAGTGCAGTGAGCAAGAAGAGAAGAAATCATTTCAACAAGAAACAAGATGATGAAAATGCAAATGATGATGATGATGATTTTCTTGCTGAGGAATTAGGATTTTCAAAGGTTCAATTTCCTTATGTTTGATAACACACGTGGTACGATGCATCAAGGTATAAAAAACAAGGATGGCGTGGTACCTAGTGTGATGGACTTTGACCTGACAAGCAGATAAGCGTATCTTTGTTCATACCTGACATACAGAAGCCTTGCTAGGATGCACTTTAGAAGTTTCAAACACCTCAAAACAAAACACGGAAAGGTAAACCTATCAATGCAATACTCAACAAGTTGTCCAAAACCTCCTCCATACAAGAACGTCCAACAAGCATAGCAGATAAAAAGATAATGATTGTTGCCCCATTCTTGTTTCTATAAATCCTCTATTCAGATATCATCGAGAAGTCCTTAGAATGAGCGCAATAAGATAACTCAAAATATAAAGACAAAGCAAACAAAAAATTTGATGTTCTTCAATACCGCTAACCAAAAGGGAATGTGTTTTTAAGGATAAAAACCGAAACTATTGCCAAAAGATAATGCCCATTGTAGGAAGGATTCATCCTAGGACATGTTAGTGGATGGCGGCACATCATTTCATTTATCCAAAGCATTCTTTCAAATGATTGATATAGGACCAATTGGATGATGAGTTACCAATACCCAGAGTTGACCAACTTGTTTATGCACTGACTTAGACCTAAGACTTGACGATTCGAGTTTTCACTTTCAACCTACTAGACTTGTTTTTGATTGTCTTACCAAAGATTGAGGATGACGATCATTTATTATGAGTGTTGTTATTGTGGGTGCAAGCGAGATGAGATGGATGGATTTTTTCAAATATTTGGATGTTTTTTATCTTTTTGGGATGTTTTGAGGTTGTTTTTTGATATTTTTGAGATTTTCAAATGTTTTGATTTTTGATTTTCTAAGATTTTGACCAAGAGAATAACCTAAAGACCTATCCTAAGGGCCTCAGGGGCTGATCAACAGATTAGCCTTGCCTACATTATACACGCAAAGACCACGTAGTTATATTGACGAGTTGACCGATTTACAGACGATGATATACATGAGATGTCAATTTATTAAGACAGACTCCTATGGGACTAGCCTAAATGTCTCAGGGGATGATCAAAGATCAACCTTGCATACGTTCAAGCTTAGAGACAACATAATTCAACAATACAACCTTGTTTTGGGATTTTGATGATTTTTTATGTTTTTGGATTTTTTTATGTTTTGATGTTTTTGGATTTTCTAATTTGAGAATTTTAAGGATATACACGAATCTAATCCAATGAGAACATGCCCCTAGCTTGATGCAATAGACTACTTCGATAAAGGCAAGAAAAACTGACCTTGAGGATGGGTCGAGTAGTACTAGGAGGGATCATGATACGAAAACAGGACCAAGCTATGGTGCAGATGCGAGTGGATGAGTGATGAATGCAGATATGAATGCGATGGATGATGGAAATGCAATGGATGTAGAAAAATCTGTAAGGATCCTGGTGGATGGAAAGTGCTTATTTACACAAGGTGCCTATTTTCCAAGTTTTCACCAAGGTACTTGCCCAAAGTGCCACTGAAGTGGTTTTCACTAGAGGATGATTTTTCTCTTTACTTTTTTTCATCCTATTTTTGATTTTTTTTTGATTTTTTGCTTTTTGATTTTTTTTTGTTGTTACGAAGATGCCTATTTGCCAAGTTTTTTCCAAAGTAACTATTTCTTCAGGAAATTTTCTGAGTTTTTTTTAATTTTTGGTTCTATACCTTCAGAGATTTAGGCATAGAACTTTTTGAGATGGGAGCTATTCATGGGCTCCTGTAGAGGTTCCCCTCTAGTGTTGATAATTGATATGCCCCTGACTTGTAACTTCTTGTGATAACGAATGGCCCCAACCAATTGGGTTCAAATTTTCCTTTGATGCTTGGGTTTGGGACATTCTTCTAGTTCTCCTTTAATACCAGTTCTCTAACTTGGAATGTCCTTTTGATTTTCTTATTGTAGCTCCTTTTGAGTCTATTTTGGTAGAATTGCAAATGATTCAAAGCATCTATCCATCGCTCATCCAGTAGCTCTAGCTTATTCAATCTTGACACTTGATACTCTTCATCTATGATGAGGTTTTGCAGTGATATCCTAAGTGATGAGATCTCGATCTCAATGGGGAGTACTGCTTTTGATCCGTAGACCAGGGAGAAAGGGGTGGTGCTGGTGGGTGTGCAGATGCTAGTTCGATAGGCCCAAAGGGTGGGATTAAGTTGTAAGTGCCAGTCACGACCTATGTCATTGACTGTTTTCTTGAGGATTTTCAAAATGGTTTTGTTTGTAGCTTCTGCTTGGCCATTGCCTTGAGGAAAGTATGGGGTGGAGAAGCGATGTTGGATTTTGAATTTTTTGCATAAGTCACAGACCTCCTGATTCTCGAATGGTGTCCCATTATCTGAGATAATGGCTTGTGGAACACCATATCGAGGCAAATGAGATAGTTCAAGATGAACTTAGAAATTTGCTTCCTAGTTATATATGTCATGGGTATGGCCTCCACCCACTTAGTAAAGTACTTCATTGCGGTTATGATGAATTTGTGGCTGTTAGATGAAGTAGGTGTGATTTTTCCAATGAGATCAAGTCCCCACTATGAAAAGGGCCATGGTGTGACGATAGGATGAAGCTCTTGAGCTGGAGCATGGATGAGGTCCCCATGCTGCTAACATTATAGACACCTTCTAGCATAATCATTTGCTTCTCTTTCCATTGTGGGCCAATAATACCCCATCCTCAGCAGTTTCTTAGCTATGGTCTTTCCACTCGAGTGCAAACCACAGATACTGTTATGTACTTCAGTTAGAGTGGTTAATGCCTCCTCAGCATTTAAGCAGTGCAATAGGGTTCCTTCTATGCTCCTACAATATAAGGTATCTCCTAGGATGAAAAATATGGATTCCTTTTTTACAAAGTTTCATTTTAGGTTTGAGGGTAAATCGGCGGGTATGACTCCTATTCGAAGGTATGTGTAAATGTTGTGATACCAAGGATCGTCGAGACCAACGATTTCACACACATATTCTGATTTTGGTACCTCAAATGCAAGCACGAGAAGTTTCTCAATCAAGAATTCATTTTTTGGAATGTTGTGGGGGATATCCAGCAAGGATCCAATTGTTGCCATGGCGTCTGCTGCTCTATTGTTGGTTTTAGGAATCTTCTCAAATGTTATTTCGATGAAGGATTCTTTAAGAGTCTCTACCAATTTTTTGTATGGAGTGAGCTTGTCGTCCTTGGTTTGGTATTCATCATTCACTTGATTTATTATCAATTGGGAGTCTTTGTATACCTTGAGAGCTATAATGTTCCACTGCACTACTATTCTGAGACCTATGGTTAAAGCCTCATATTCTGCAATGTTATTGGTGCAGGGAAATGCCAGTTTGTAGAACCTTGGTATGAAATCCCCTTGTGGGGTGATGAAGAAGACACCAGCCCCTGATCCATGCTATGTGTATGAGCCATCAAAGTACAATTTCCAATGGTTAGCTATGTTGAGATTGAAAATAGATTCATCTGGAAACTCTAAGACGAGGGGATTCTCTTAATAGATTGGTGCTTCTACAAGTTGATCTGCGATGACTTGGCCTTTGATTGCCTTCCGCTCCACATATTCAATGTCGTATTATGACAATATCATCACCCATTTTTCCATTCTTCCTATGAGCATTGCTTTTGATAATAAGTACTTGAGAGGATCGATTTTGGCGATGAGTTTTATTTTATGTGCCAACATGTAATGTCTAAATTTTTGTGATGCAAACACTACTACGATGCATTCTTTCTTGATGAATGAATAGTTTAGCTCATGCCCAACCATTGTTCTACTAATGTAATAGATAGCCCTTTTTGTTCCATTTTCATCATGCTGAGCTAGGAGAGCTCCAAGGCCTACTGCTATTGCTAACACGTACAGAATCAATGGTTTTCTTGGGATTGGTGGCATTAAGACCAGTGGTGTTAGTAGATATTCTTTGATTTTTTTGAATGCCTCTTCACACTTGGTATCCCATTTGTACACTAATCTCTTGTGGAGTAGGTGAGAATATGGGTTATGTTTGTCCACCAATTTTGCTATGAATCTTCGAATGGATTGAAGTCTACCTTGGAGATCTCTCAATTGCTTTAATGTTTTTGGTGCCTCCATTTCAAGGATTGATTTTACCTTTGCTGGATCTACCTCGATACCTCCCATTGACACTATATATCCTAGCAATTTTCTTGATTGCATGCCAAAGACGCACTTCTTTGGGTTTAATCTGACCTTGTACTCCTCCAACCTATCAAAGATGGCACTTAGGGTTGCTATATGATCTTTTCTCTTTCTAGACTTAGCTAGAATGTCATCAACATAGTCTTTGACTGTTTTATGAATCATATCATGGAATATCAATGTCATGGCCCTTTGATATGTTGCTCCTGCATTCTTTAAGCCAAATGGCATCATGTTCCAACAATAAGTCCCCCATGGACAAGTGAAAGTTGTTTTATGTTGGTCTTCTTTAGCGATCATGATCTGATTGTAGCCTAAAAATCTGTCTATTAGTGACAACATTTCATGTCCAGCTGTCATATCCATGATCATATCGATGTTTGGAAGTGGGAAGTCATCTTTTGGACATGCCTTATTCAGGTCTCTAAAGTTTGTGCAGATTCTGATGTTCCCATTAGGTTTTGAAATAGGTACCAAGTTTGACACCCATTCTGGATAATCTATCAGTCGGATGAATCCTACATCTAATAGCCTTTTTAGGTCCATTTTGACTAATAAGGCAATTTGAGGGTGCATTTTTCGAAGCTTTTGTTTAACAGGCTTTGCTTCTAGATATACTGCTAAGTGGTGAACCACAATCTCTGGATCAAGCCCTGGCATGTTAGCATAACTCCATGCAAATTTTATCTATCTTTCTCTTAGGAAGGCTGCTAGGAGCTCTTGCTCTTCTAATAGTAGTGATTCTGCATAGAATGTGATGTGCGGGGTTGCCTCTATTCCTAGGTTGACCGGATTACATTTTTCTACCAAGACTGCTAACTTTTCTTGATGAAGGGCTCTTAAAGGAAGATTGAATCCCCCATCCTCGGTCGCCTTGGAGAGGTTTTCACCATTAGATGCATCCTTTCTTTTTACTTTTTTCTGGTCGGAGAGTGCCACAGTGTGGTTTTCACTCAAGGACTTAGATATTAATCTTAATTTTTGACTTTTGCGACTAAGGGATTCAATCGTTTCCCCATAATAGGCATGTGTATCTAGCTCTATTATGAACCCTGCTTTGTGATCCCCATCTGGAATGTTATCCTGTAGTCCCATGAATTCTGAGAGTGCCTCATCATTTTTGAATGTATCAAGAACTGGTGGTCCTTGTTGGTCATAGTCGATGAGTTGGGGATATACTAGGCGGATCTCATGATTTTAATGGTCTGATTCAAAAGATAGAGTGCTAATTATGCAAAGAGTGGTATCCTCAAATAGCTTAGGTAAGTTGGTCATGGTATCCTCGTCATCACTACTACTACAGACATCAGTTATATCAAATGTAAAGTTATCTATAACTCTACCTATAGACAGTGGTAAGCGTAGTTCTTCTGGGGTTGGCTAAGGAGGATTATTCACCGTTCTAACTGGCGAACTTTAGTATTGTATGGTTATACTCAGAGGGGTACATCCAAGGCCAAGATTTGTTATCAGTCATGTCTCTGGCATGATAGGTATTATAAGCCCATTGTCATTTTTTCCAAGTCTTTGATTTTTGTCATAGCCCATTGCGAGCATCATTTGAAGACCCTTGCTTCTATCATGCATCAGTAAATTAGGTACTAGTCTTTCATCTTGATATAGCATATGAGATGGATCTACCTCAATAACTTCTCAGCCAAGATCCCCCCATCTTGTAAAGGTGGGATAGTCCACAGGAGATGTTTGGGATGTGGAGGCTTCATTTATTTGCGGGCATCCCCATGATCTAGGAGATTGTGGTAACTCTCCTACCACAAAAGCATTATTAGGGAGCTTGTAGTTTCCACAACTGTTATCTTGGATGATGACTTTGATGTCAGAGATGGTAGGAATGGTGGGAGTGGTGGGATCGATGTATGGTGTAGATGGACCCTCATCATTTTTTGGTACTTGGGGAATTTTATAGTACTTTGCTTCAAGGTTTTTGCAATAGGAGAAGGGTTCGGGATCTCCATGGATGATAACTTCTTTTCCTTCATATGTAAATTTCACACATTGATGGAAAGTTGACACTACTGCTTTCATCGCATGAATCCATGGGCGTCCTAGGAGGATGTTATATAGCAAGTCGAGGTCCAAGATCTAAGAAGTGGTTTCCATGATGGCAGGCCCTACTTGAATAGGGAGTTTGATTGTGCCTTGATACACTCTTTCTTGATCATCATATGCTCTTATTGTGATACCCTTTCCTTTGTCGATAGAACCCTCTGATATTTTCAATTGTTTGATGAGACTGAGGGAACATATATTCAATCCCGCACCTCCATCCACCAAGAACATTTTAACTTTTCTCTTATGTACTATGGCTTCCAAGTGAAGTGCACGATTGTGAGATGGTTGAGCAGGGAAATCTTGGTAGGAGAATGTGAGGAGATTTGGCGTCATGATATTTCTGACCATAGCTTGGAATTGCTCCGCATCAAGATCTGCAGGGACAGTGGATGAAGCCAACACTTCCTCAAGAATTTTCTTATGGACAGATGATATTTTTAGTAACTCCATGATGGAGATTTGTGTTGGTGTTCTTTTGAGCTGATCTAGGACATTGTAGCCATTAGGGATGGATCTAGATGCAGGGACTCTGTTTGGCTAGGATGATCCTGCGATGGTAACTTTTTCGCCTCTTGTGGTGACTCCACAATCTTTGGCATAGGCACCCTTGATAGTAATGACCATTCAATTTTCATCTAGGGAGGCAATGAATGTTTCATACACATGATTTATGTTTGAGTGGATGCCTTTCCCCTTATCTTTGTTATTGTTATTCCCTTTATTTCCATGATTAGGCATCAAATTTGTGTATATCTTAAAATCTTGGTTTCCTGTTGGTTGTTCCACATTTATGATTCTTTTGTCGATGAGATTTTCAATTATGTTTTTTAATCTCATGCAACTATTCATGGTACGGCCTTTGATTTTATGGAATTCACAAAGTTGATTTTCATTATACCAAGGAGGTTTCAAATCTGGTTCTTGGTAATTCTCAAAAGTAGGAGCCTTGATGAGTTTTCCGTCTATCAGTTTCTTCATTATGTCTTCAAGTGGTTCCCCCAAAGTGGTGTACTTTCACTTGGGATAACTCTTATTGCGTTGTGGTGGTCCTCTTTGATCATTGAGATTTTTGATTGTTGGATTGTTGTTTGGTTGTTGTACTGCATGATGATTGTTTTGGTGTTGGATTTGAATTTGTGGTGTGGGTGTATTTTGGCAAGGGGCGCTAATGACCACCTTGGCATCGACAAAACCATCATTAGTAACGTTTGTGTTCCTTTCCCATGTGCAAGGTTTATCATTGTAATTGGAGGGTGGGAAGTTGTTTTGTTGTTCAGGGTATGAAGTTGATCCCGCAGGTTGGGTCATAAGGGCTCATTCAATGCTAAGTGCCTTGGAGATCAATTGATCATATGTGATGATTCCTTGAACCTTGAGATGAAATTCCAAGAGGTTGTCAAGGTTGGCTATGATGGTGCAAAATTTTTGTTCTTCGAGCATGTTCCACTTGCTCCGATTGGCCTTGGATTGCCATTGTTGTAGGAATGAATCAAATGATTCACCCCTACCTTGTTTCAAAGGTGATAGTTCTTCTAGATTAACATCCATTGCAATGTTGCATGCATAATATTTTATGAATGCATCTATAATTTCTTGGAATTTCCTAATGCCTGAAGGTAGGCGAGATAAGCATTCCATAGCATGGCCTGCCAAACTCCTAGGAAATAGCCGCATCAAATAAGTATCATTGTATGCAACTTCCGTGCAATGAACCTAGAATTACCTGATGTGATCTTTAGGGTTTCCTGTACCTCAATATGTGTCAAAATTTGGGATCTCAAATCCCTTAGGGAACAGTTTCATTACTAGGCTCCTATCAAATGGATAGGGACACAAGTTGCTTGGTGTTTTTGTTGTTCGCCCTGATTGAAGATCAAGCACTTGTTGCGAGAGCAACCTGATTTGTGTTGTTATGTCATTTTGTGGATCAAGGGGTGGGATGAAAGTGTTTTGGGGTGTTTCGATTGTGGGATGGATGGGTGAGTTGTTTGATGTGTTGTTCAATGGTATGTGTATGTTCTACCGAGCTAGGTAGGCTTCCACCTGTTGTTGTATGAACAACGCTTGCTATTGATCTTGTTGTTGATGTGCTAAGATTTGTGCTTGTTGTTGTGCTTGTTGTTGTTCCAACAAAGCTTGTTGTTGTGCTTGTTGTTGTTCCAACAATGCTTGTTGTTGTGCTTGTTTATGTTCTAACAACGCTTGTTGTTGGGCTGCCAATTGGGCTACTTCTTGCTGCTCTTGATATTGCTTTATGGCTTGCTGATATGCTTTCATTTGTGTTGCTTGTTGTTGTGCAAGAAGTTGTGCATGTGCTTGTGCTTTTTGTGCTTGATATTGGGTGTTTTCCTGAGCTTGAGCTTGTGCTTGCATTGCTTGTGCTTGGGCTTGTGCTTGTGTCGCTTGTTGTTGTAATAGAATTTGTGCTTGAGCAACCTTTTGTGCTTGCAATGCTTGCACAGATTGAGTGGCTTGGGCGGCTTGTTGTTGTTGTTGTTGTTGCAATAATGCTTAGGATTTTGCAGCCTGTTTGTGCTTGTAATGTGGCTTGTGCAACTTGAGCAGCTTGCTGAGCAACTAGTTGTGCAGCTTTTTGTTTTTGCACTTGTTGGAATCCCCTTTGAAATGTAGCTTGCAATGCTGCATTGTATTGGTTTGATGTGATGGAAGTTAGTGGTGGTGGGGGTGGTGGTGGATTTGGAATGGCGTTTGTGGTGAGAGATGATGTCATGTTGGTCTTTTGAGTGATGGATGATGCTATTGATGTGGTTGGTCCTTGGGACACCATGCTTTGTGACGTTAGGGGGTGTTTGATGATGTTGCAATTGCTTGTGCATTTGTCATATGTTGTTGCAATGTTGACGATAAGTTTTGCGTGATGTTTTGATTGATATTTGGGATGTTGGTTTGATTGATACTTAGTAAAGGGGGAAGCCCTAAGCCAAGGAGTGGTGTGGATGATGATGGTAATGGTGGAAGAGGTGGAAATGTGAGGGGTGTGAGTTCTTGTGAAAATGTTGTAGTGTCGAAGATGCCCCCTGGTCCAAACATGTCTCCTTCCTCTTGCGAATTTGTGAGGAGAGGAGTTTGAGGTATTGTGCGGAAGAATGATGATGATGGGTCATGATGGAAAGTGAGAGGAACATTCTTATGTAATGGGTTTTGTGGTACATTTTTTTCCAAGATGGTGTTTGCATCCAATTTTTGATTGTTAACAAGACAGTGTGTTTGAATAGCATTGAGAAATGTATTTCCCTTATTAACATTAGGTTGGGTTGGAGCAAAAGATGTCATGATTTGCAGAATGTTGAGTGATATTTTGGGATGGATGTGTGGATGAGATGGGAATGGTGGATGAAATTGGAGGAAAATATGTCAAAATCTGAAGGTAATTTGGCCCCTTTTTTTGCTAGCTCAAGCATGTATAATGAAGGGTTGAGCCTCATCATGATGTTGATGATTTTGTGGTTTTCTAGATTTTAGAGTATTTCTATTATTTCATCATGTGACATCCCAAAGGTAAGATCTTCTCCTTGGGCTTCCTCTTGTGGGTTTTGGGATGATGAGATAGCCAAAGGATTGCTTGATTCAATGGGATTCATTTCAACGTTTGTTTAGCTTAGATCACTTGAAGCGGGTGTTTCTTTTTCAGCTTCCATGTTTTTCTTGTATTGAGATCTAGTTTGAACCATGAAACAAGGATCAATTTTCAAGAATTGGGGAGATGAATCTCTTGATTCTTTTCATTGATCTTTACTTTATGCCCAAAGTAGAAAATTTTAGGATATCTTGAGGATCGAAAGGTGATATGATGATGATGCAAGAGATGGATGATGTGGATGTTTATGATCTTTTGATAAATCTTGATGGGAATGCTATACTTTTGGAACTTTCAGATATGTTTCGGATTTTTGATTTTGATTTTCCTTTTGGGATTGTCCTTGATTTTGATTGATTTTGATTGCTTTGATTTTGAACAAAAATACCCTAAGATGTTGGATGATTATCTAAGGGATAGATTTGTTCAAAGGATGATAATTTGAATATGTGTAGGGAGAAGGATGCATCTACCCACACCTATTCAAACAAGATGATATTTTATCCAAGCATATGAAGAAGGATTCATCTACATATACCAAGCTAAACAAGATGATTTTGATAACTTTGACTAAGCCTATGCAAAAGGATGTATTTACACATACCTAGCCAAAGATGATTTTGATAAATTTTTCAAGGATTTTGTCTCAAGGATTTTGATGATTTTGATTTTTCCAAAAAGCTTAGCATTAAGGATGATTTCAAGATTTTCCAAAAGGTGATAGTGAGATGATGTTTTTTTTTTATGTTTGAAGGATGGGTGAAAAAGATTTTTATTTTCTTTTGATCCTAAGATGAACCTAAAAAAGACACTTTGTTTTCCTAGACCTAGGTATTGAAGAACATGCAACGCTTCTATAGTGATTCAATTTATGCATACATTTTCGGATTTCCAACCAATGATTTTTGTTTTGGGATTTGAACTTCTTGAGAATCGTGAGGCTTCAACACACATGAAAGTTCATTTTGCTTAGCTTTGTTTAATGGCTTTATTTTACCACAAACACTTTCTTTGATTAATTTTTCCAAACTAGATGTCCAATGTCTTGATTTCTTCACATCCCACAAAGTATGTTTTGTGGAATTTTGATGAACTCAAGGCAAGGGTTTACCTATTGTTTAATTTAGTAGGAAAATCAAGATGTAATCCAATGTTTAGAATCCTCTAAGGATGTAAATCCCAAGGGAAAGTAATAACATATGGATTGAGTCAATTGTATTCATCTCCTAAAGGGTTTGAAATTTTGATGATGAAGTTTAGGTGTTTGTTTCTAAGATGTTTTCTTACAAGAAAAGAATTTTGAACCACGAATAAGTACAACCCTATGGATGTGTAAGACAATATTTGTTGGATTCCCACTTGGACAAGTCCAACTACGCTTATCTTTAGTGAATGGTTAGATGCTTGACCCCACTGGCTCCCCTCCACGGCTCATTAACGTCAATTGGGGCAGCCAAGCATCAACACCCATGAAACTCCCATGGCATGATCTTCATTTCTACTAAAATACCGTAAAAGTGTGGGGTGGCTTTAGAACGACTGTTCTTGCACCAAAAAATAGATCAAAGGATTTTGGAAAATTCTAGAACATGGGTTTTAATAAGGACTTTCTGTTCATGAAGATTGACCCATACGGCAAGAGTCCTCTTTCGGATCAATCTTGTTGGAATCAACTGCGTCATAGTGGCATTTACTCCAATACCCACATTTATATCCCAGTTGGAAATACTCTTGGCTTTAGAGTGTTATCGGTTGAGTTGTTCCCTTGGGTGAGTACTTTTTCCCCAAGGCAGGCCCTCTAGGATAAACAAAAGTGAGTAAAAAAAATATCCGTAACTTGATCAATCTTTGTTGGCAACAAAGAGAGAGAATGTACACAATAATTCCCCACTCACACTCGCACAAGATTTTGTTCAATTATTAAACCCAAAATGAAGTGTGGAGGTGATTGCTTTGTCTCAACCTAAAATCACGAAAAATTCCTTTTGATTCTCAAGATTGTTATAAAGCGTGAGAGAAGCGCATATGTCCTTTTCCAATGAGGTTAGTTCAAGTAAATCTTCAAAAAAAAAGATAGCACATGTTCATTTTAGATCCCACAAAGCAATAATGAATTCTTTTTAAAGAACCAAAGGACAAATGATAGACATTTTGTTCAATTGTTAACCAAAAAAAAGAAAAATCTAGTATGTTGTGATCCTAATGTTCATTTTAAACCCCTTTGCAAAAATTGAAAAGATTCTTTTTAAAATCCAAAGGAAACTAGTGTCCTAAGAAAGAAGTGATAAAAATTTCTTAAAAAGTGTTAGCAAACACTAAAGTGTTTAAAAACACTTTGATTTGACGAAATATCATCATCATGCTTCTCCCTCTTTCATTTTCAATTCCAACCTACAAGAGAGAAAACCAGTCAGATTCTAGAAAATACAAGGATTAAAAAGTAGAAAATAGAAGATAAACGCATTAATGACCAAAAGCACGTGCTAAAATTAAATTTCCACTTTTTACTCCCTGCCAACGACACAACCTGTGACTGCATCGTAGTTTGATTTCTCAGTGGTGCTCTACAGCACCGCTTACCATTTAGTGTCGCTCTATGTCAAGGACAGTGAGCTCAACTATGTCGCCCTTTTGCATAGCGTCGCAGTTTCATTCTTTTGAAAAATCCGTGGGTCAGAATGGTCAAGCGACACAGTTAGAAATTCAAATTTTTTGGGCGGGAAGACTCTCACGTCGCAATTTGAGTTTCTAGTGATGCTATATGGTGACACTGAAGAGTCAACGATGCTAAAACAGTGACGCTGAGCTCTCAGCATGGTATTTTTTCTGTGTATAAGCAAAAACGAGGAAACTTTAGGAAAAAGTGATTGAAAATGAGATTAAGCCCTCCTTCTAGCACCAAATGTGTGAACCCCAATCCAAATACCTGCAAAACAATAAGAACAAGCACATTAAGTTAGAGATTGCAAGCATGAACAAGGATTCCCCATGAAATCCATTTACAAAACTCAAATTAGGAAACAAAACAATGAAGAACACAATGAAACAAGAAAATATAGATTCAATCCTAATTAGAATAGAAAACACATGATCCCATGGGGGAATTGGTGCCAATTTGATGTGAAAATTGGCCCTTTCCCAATTCCTCATATGCAATTTTGATGTGTTGAAGAGATTTGATCCACTTTGTTGATGAAGAATGAGAGCTCCAAGCCAAAAATCTGCAAAACCTAGCTAAGAACTCAATGGTGATGGATGAAATTTATAGATATTTGAGCATGGTAACTTTGCATAATTTTTGGATCATCAAATGAGGATACGAGCTCTTTATTTATAGAATGCCAAGATGGATGAATGTCCAAATTTGAGCAATGTGGGACTAACCTTCATCCAATGGCATGATGCCACTTGTCAATCTATGAGTGGATGGAGGATGTGCAAGTTTTGAGGATTGTGCCAATAAATGCATATTTTTGAATTTCAAATTTGTTGAAATGACTTGCAAGAGGGAAGGGAAAATGCAATAAATGCCACTTGGCTCAAGGCAAAGGACATGTAAGATGGAGTTATTGCCTTGTTGGATGTACATGTTGACTTGGAATTTTTGAATTCAAACTTGGAGAATATTCCAAAAGATGCCTTTTGAGGAAAATAGAGATTTAATAAATGAATTAAATCTATCTTCATGTGCAACTTGCAAAATCTAGAGGATGGGACATGAAAAGAGATTAAATTAATCAAGGGTTAATTAATTTAATGAGAGATTAGATGATGTGACCTATTTGACTCAAATTTATGGATTTATTTAAATCAAATAAGAGAGGAATATGATAAGAGAATAATTAAATAAGGATTTTGATTTATTTAATTAAAAGAGATGGTGCTAGATTAAATCAAATAAGGTTCTAATTTATTTAATTTAATAGATGGACTTTAGAGATTTAATCAAATAAAATTGATTATTTAATTAAACAAGGATAATTAGATTAGATGAATTGATTTAATTAACAAAAGGGAGAGACTTAATTAGATAAAGTGATTTATTTAATTAAGAGAGGGAATTTGATGAATTTAATCAGATAAGGAGATTTGATTAAATGGTTAGACCGAGGGATGATTCAAGAAGAAACGATGTTAGTAGTCGGGATCAAGTGCACAATGCCAATCGGTATATTTTACGTGTCTACAAATCCTATAGTATGTGAAGCATAGAATGTGACGCATGTTTTGGATTCAAAAAATGTGATACCATTTGAAAGCTATAGATGTTTTTCAATTAGCCTATCAATCAAGACTTTAGTCCTAATTCAAATAGAAAATTAATAATAATTATTTATTAAATTCAAAGTAAAGCATAATTTATATTGGTGGAAAGCTGAGAATCTCCTTTAAAAACCCTTTTCGTTTCATCAAATTTGGGTAAAAAAAATGTCGTCAGCAACATGCCCATCATATCACCACTTTTTGGCCCATCATGATCCTACACATACCCTGTAAATGAAAAAGGTAATAAGTCTATGGCTCCTCCCAACGAAAAGTTACAAATATTTACCAATCCCATGCCCAACCATAATATTTCATTTCTTAAGGCTAATGAAACTATGCCTAATGTGATGAATGTTGAGATGGATGATGAGAATATGATCAATCATGAAAAAAATCCTATGGATGATGATGAATAGAGTCATATGGATACTAATGAACAAATTCCTATTGATATAATGATAGGAGTGGTTGACATCGAGCCTCATAAATAGCAAACCATTGACATTACTTTCTCCTCGGAAGAAACAATCAAACATGCACTTGATGGTCCTCTTTACATAGCCGGTAGAATCAATAACAATCCAACTCCTGGGATTTTAATTGATCTTGTATATGGAGATAATTTGATCATAGAAGAACTCTTATGTGTGCATGAACTCACTAAAGATAGATATGATAAACTGAAAGAATGGATTAAAATTCATCATGGTTTTTCTCGTGCTACAATGGGCTCAATCACACTCCCTTTACAAGTAGGACTGAAGAAGTCAAATGTATCATTCTCTATCATATCTAATTCAAACCAATTTCATGTGAAGTTAGCCTACAAATGGATTCACTTAAATTCTTCAGTTGACAATGATATAGTCATAGTGAACCATCATGCTAGAGAGTGTATGCATAGGCATCGTGCTATTGCTCAAAAGATGAATGAAGAGAACATGGAAAATCAGGATCTGGACTTGATAGAACCAATAAATTATGAGCCTCCTATATTACCAGAACAAATAGATTCTATGTCTCCAACACAACAAGGATCAACAAATTCTATGGATATTATCATTCGTCCTCCTATTGTGGTTAACTTGGATGATGATGAGGAAACAACAAAAATCACTAAGGAAGTGCATAATGAGTTGAATTTGTTATTTTCTTCATCCATGAGCTTAAACAACAACAACCATGTTGATCCTCCTAAACCATGCAGTTCATCATGTCTTGAACTTGGTGATTCTTCTAGTACAACACTTGATGTTGTCCCTCTCTCTATTGATCTGCATTCTAAACAAGACTGGGATGCAGATGACCTATTGGATGGTTGACTTACATGCTCTTTACTAGTCTTTTACCTTTTCTTTTTCTTTCTTTTTACTTTTTCTTGCATTTTTGTAACATGATCCCTCATGATGTTTTGTTTGATGTTTCTCTTTGTATGTGTATTCTTCTATTTTTACCTTAATTCTTCTATATGTCGTATACTTTTTCCTTTTCCTTAATATTTTATCTTTTCCTTACATTTTCCTTTTTTTTCTTGTGTTTTTTTTTTGGGGATGACACAAGGTGTCAAGAAACCCTATGTCTCTTCCATGTTGACCCAAAAGGCTTTCTTTTTCTTTGTTTTCACTCTCTTTGTGTCATTCTTCCAGTTCTATGTGTATTTAGGGAATGATGAAAGTTTCAATTTTTCTAATATTATTCTAGAAAAGATAGATACTAACCTCAAATCCATAGATCCCTTATGTGTTATGGGAGGAAACGCTCTTTTCCTTTTTTATTTTTTGGCTATTTTAAAGTAATTGCTCATAGCATGGTGTTAACAATTTCTTTAAAGTGGGGGCGTACATTGGAATTATTTTACTTGCATTTTTTTTCCTTTTCATGTTCTTCGATGCTATTTTCTTATTTCACGCAAAGTGTTTTCCTCTTTGTGGTGGAATTGGGAGTAATGTCCTAGAGTGTGATCTATCTTAGCCAATTATATTCCCCTTAATGGTGATGTGACACACTGCATCCCTTAAGTGGTGAATCTTTTATCCTTTGATCGGTCTTCTCTTGCAGACATTAGGAATGGTGTCCCCTAAGAGTAAGACCTCACATGAACAAAGAAAAATCCCTTTGAACATCCCTCTTTCTTGTTGCACTTTTCCTCTTTTCCTTATTAAATTCATGGAGATATGGCTTTGATATGGACTTCCCAAGGCTCACCTAGTAAACAACTAGTTTCACTAGCCCTTGTGGAGCATGCATTTTTGTACCTTATTAAATTCATGAAGGTATGGCTTTGATATGGTCCCCTAGGGCTCACCTAGTGAACACCTAGCTTCAATAGCCCTTTTGAGTGTTGTTGTGCCTTCAACACACATGCCCCATTCAAAATGGTGACCCTCTTTTCTTTCACCTTCTCGGGTCGTTCTTTCATCGCCTCATTTTGCATGCCCCCATTTTTGGTGTCTTAGATGGTCAATGTACCTTTGAGCTCCCATATTTGGTTGACCATGTTTTATCCCCTTCATCTAAGTTGAACCCTAGAGCCTTCTAGACTCTCCTTGGCAATTTGCTTCTGCCAGCGGCCTTGGGGCCTGTTAGGCCTGCCCAGCCGGGTTTCCTTGGCCAGGTTTCGGCTGGGCACATGTTGTTCTAAACGACAGGAGGTTCCTACCTCCCCAGGGCCTAGAACCCGAATCCTCATTTTCCGCCCCATTTAACTTGTGAAAAAATTACACAGCTCTCATCCATCCCAAGCCAATCCCATTGTACTTCCATCCCCAAAATTCTTTTTTCATTTTCACCATTTCCAATGGCCACTCTGCGGCGTCTTTCCACCCTTCGGACTCCAAGTCTCCCTTTTCCAGCGATTTGAAAAGGAAGTTTCAAACAACTATCTGGCCATGTCCTTCCATCCCTTGAGCCCCAAACCTCCCGTTGTCATCTGTAAGTATGAACTCCACCAACCCACCGGCCTACTGTACGGGCATTAAATGAGAGAATTCAATGCATATGAGGGTATATATATATGGCCCAACTTGTCATTTTCATTTGTCATGTTTTCCAGAGGAGATCAGTATATCCATTGCCCGCTGCCCTCGCGTTCGAGATCATCATTCAACCATCCTCAGTTGATTTCACATCTCATCCCATCAGACTTTCGAGGTAGGTTCGCCTTTCATTCCATCGAGAGGTTTTTATGATTTTACACTTAAAATAATGAATAAACATGGGCTAAAATGCATTTAATTGATAAAACACGATAAAACCTACAAAACCCATGTCCTCAAAATTTTAAAAACCTCCAAAACAACCCCCTAAGATCAAATCAAAGCTAAACCATGCCGCTACCATTCTTCACATAGGGAATTCACACCCTCTGGGCCCAGTCCCTTAGGATGTTGTTTAGAAACTTAGAAAACGAAAACTTTTCAAAACGGTGAAATGCCCTGTCGGGCCTACCACCCCAGACATTCGTCAGTCGATCACCGTCATAAATATCAAACTTGAACACTTGAATTTCAGCCTTCCAAGCCCACCTCACTGGGTTTCTTCGAGGTGTTTTCCATCCCCAAATGGCAGAAGGCTCCTGCCTTCCCAAATCCCGGGCCCTAGCTCGTCGATTTCCAACCGTTTTAAAATTGGTAACATTCTAGACTGCTCTCGTCCATCCCGGGCCCATCCCATCGAAATTTCATCTTCGGGACTCTGCATCACCCCGCCATTCCTCAATGGCGAAGAGTGTGCTCATTTCTACCTTACAGGGTCCATATTTCCTTTCATTGTCAGGAGAATTCAAACTTAAGTTGTTGAGCCTTCGTAGCACTGAGTCTCGGTCTGCGGGGTTCCATCCACGGGCCACCATGGAGTCTCCACCATTTGAAACGGCCGTGGGGTGGCATCTTCCCACTTCCTGTGTCCCAACCCACCATTCGTTGTCCCTGCCTCCACTAGGATCCACCCGTCGGGGTTCCATTCGCCTTCATCCAATGCATAAGGGAAAAAAAGATACGTCTTCCCAAGTCTTGGGTTCCACCCCCTTCATCGCCTAAAGAAACTTCACAAAGAATACCAGCGTCCAAACGATCTACTGGGTCCGGTCCCTCGAGCCGCTTCTATCGAGCTTCTATGCAGCGACCACCGTTTTGAATAGCGAAACCCTGACGCCTTCCCGCACCCCCGGGCCCGAGCACCTTGAAGTCCAAAGTAAACCATCAGTCATCTTTTAGCCTTCCGGGTCCTAGACCCCAGAACTCCATTTTCCCCAGGAAGTTTCAAACAATGAAGTCCTAACAGCTTTCCAGCCTTGAACCTCCGAGTACCCCAAAACTGACCAAAATGACCTCAAATTTGAAAACCAATCTCGACTCACGTGCTTAAATTTGACCCTCTTCGACACGAGCCTTTCAAACCATTAAAATGTGAAGATGGGAGAAAGCACCTAGATTTCTCTAGCCTGTTCACCCTTTCAAATAACATTCTTGCAAGGAAAGTCCGGCCCCTTAAGCCCGGATTGTCCAAAATACCTTCAGAAAGTGACTAACAATGTCTGAAAGAAAATATTTAACTTCATTAATCATATTATGTCTAATTGGATTTAGTTCACGGGATTTTGACTAATGTCAATGCTTTTATAATTAGTTGCACTCATTACATCTATGTTTGCAGGATATATGGAATCAAGTGCAGGACCCTCGGGGGCAACTGCAGAGAGGGACAAAGGGAAGAAAACAAGCAAGACTCATCATGGAAAGGAGGATAAAGACTAGATGAAGTTCCAGTTTCAAGGTGAGCCCCTACATTCAAAAATTGTCACTGACTGGAAGGAGATCACAGACACTAATATCGGCCATGTCAATATTGATGAATTCAAACAAAGGGTCAGGGTTCACCCAAAGACTAATAATGCAAGATTGATCAGAAAGTAGGATTGCAAAAGTAGTCGGTTTCCCCCCATCACTCATAGCCCCTGAATTGGTTATGGATTTTTGGCAGGCTTACCAGCCACAGACACGAACCATTGTCGATAGAGATGGGAACATCCTCGCTGATATGTCGGCTGAGGGAATTACCAAAAATTTCCACATTCCCACCTTCAAAGATATGGAGATTCCCACCATGGAGGAAGGTAAGGCAACTTGGGATGAAAACCCTATGAGCTGCAAAAAGTTAATAAATCAGTATTGGCTCAAGGAGAAAAGAGGCAGCACTGCAAAGGTTCCCCAAGAACTCTTTCGCAACGATTTCTAAGAGGATTACCATGACCTAGTAACCATGTTGAGCAGGGTGATGGGTCTTCCCATTGCTGCATTTTTCCAAGAGTGGATGGTGTATTTTGTTGAACAAATCCTCCATGGGGATGAAGATGTCACCACAAAAGCGACATTCTACTAGGGAGGCATCATAAGCGACTACTTCCACGAGCAGTTTATGAATGTTAAAAAGAGCTCTAAATTCTACATGACCTCCTATCTGGTCTATTCACTAGCTAAGTAGAGGCAATACAGTGGATTATTTGTGGCGCCTGATGAGGAGCCAGGCTGAAGATTGAAAGCCTATGACAGATATCCCTAGCTACAGTTCAAGAATTTCAAGAAGGAGTACCTGTTGGGTGAATGACGCCTTCATCGGCCATATCATTAGGTTGCTCAGAGGGGATTTTGAGAGAAGGGTCTCTCACAGTGCACGGGCATTCTTGAAGCAGTACGCCTTCTTGTTCATACAGTTCCCCAAATTCACATACATTCGTGCCCAGGGTTTCACAAAACGACCGAATAAGCTACCCCGGTACCCCAATGACTAGATTATACTATTAGAACTCTCTCAGAAACTGTAGCATGTGCATACATTTCTCAGTATTTGGCAGGGATCCCTTATCCCTTAACCTTCGGTTAGGGGATGTATAAATTACAAACTTCCCAGTGTGTTTGGAATTCTGAAAAAGGAATTAGCGGAGTACCATTTCTTCCTACACACTACTCGCCCACAGGTGGACCGATATGGGAATGTAAGAAAGGCACTAGGACTAGAATATGCCTACCTACATCACGTTGAAGATTTCTAGGCAGACTACCAGGATGATAAAGAGGTATGGACGAAGCATTATATGAGGATGACAACATACTTTGTGAGAAGGGTGTAGTTGTTTCCTATACTAGACCAGGTTGAGGAGGATGAAAGCACCATTATGGATCCCAGATACAACACAGTCGCTAACTTTCCACAACCTACAATAGATTGGGATGAACAGGAGGTCGATGACCTCGACATTGTAACTAAACTAGTCGTGGCCTGAACTAAAGAATGGGTGAAGGGACAAGTGGCTTGATTAATGTAACGAGGGGTGGTCCTGACATATGAAGGGATCAATAATGAGCTTAGTGCCATAGAATATGTCGCCGCTACAACTTCAACATGTGGGACATCCAAATATCCTCTGCTCACCAGATCAAAAAAGAGGAAAGGGATTGAAACAAAGCAATCTCTAGATCCCAAGGTGTATACAAGGAAAGATTCAGGAGGCTCACCCTCTAAGAGGCCCAAATGAATGGGAAGTGTCGTGGAGTAGCCAATAGTTCAAGACGGTGAGGAAGAGAAAGTGGATCAGCCAGAACTCCCTTTGGCTCCCCCTATTTCAACCGCCCTAACATTTGTTTCCCAAGCCATGGTCACCACATCCCCACCTATGGTGGACATCTCGGTCCATCTCGCCTCCTCTCCCCCAACTGGACCCATCATAATGATTGACTCTTCCTCCACCGCGACTACTCCACTTTCCTCTCCCACCATGTCACCTACTACATTACTCCCATTAGCAACGGTGACAATGCTAATGCCCATGCTAGCATTACCAGAGGCTTTCTCACGACACATGGGAAATATCCCTTTTGAGATCTCCCAGATATTTTTGGACCCCACCATTCAAACTACTTTAGCGTAGGTCCTCGCCAGCGCTACACCTTTGCAACCTCTAATGGGACCACAAACAATGGAGGCCAAAATGTTAATTTCAAAAGAATGGGAAAGGCTGGAGAAAGAAGCCTCAAAAGCAATGGAGGAGGAAGCTAATGAATACCACAAACACCTAGAGTATGAACACTAGACGATTGACAGGTTTGTTCATGAGGAAGAAGAAATGGGTTCTTCCAAGAGTGGAGATGAAGAGGAAGGTATAGGTGGTAAAACCATCATACAAACCTTTGATGATGATCTTGAAGAGGAAATGGATAGAAAATTAAAGCATGATGAAGAAGAGACAGAACGGTCACCTCCTAGAGGAGAAGGGAAAGAAGGTGGCAGGACATCGGAAATGGTAGAACTCCCTACAGGGGAACAACTAGAGGTTGTGCTACCTCCTTATAGAGAGGAAGGAGATTTAGAAGAAGAAAAAACTGAGGAGCATGGGCACGAGGACAAACAAGTCAATGAAAGAAAAGAAAAGGAAATCAAGATAGAAGAAAGTCCCCAGGGGCGGTTTCCTACTAAGCCTCCCATCAAACACCTCACATTCATCCAAGACTCTGATGAGGAAGAAGGAGAAAACACCAAAATGAAAGAAAAGACTCCCATAGATGAACAAACAGAGATCTAAATAGGGGAGGGTGAGGGTGATCGAGAATCACCTAAGGGAAAATCTACTATGCCCGAATGGTTGGAAAGGCAGATTGAAAAGAAGACTCTTGCCCCAAAGGATCCAAGAGCAAGGCTAGAGGCTATCCTAGCCCAAGCACAAATCTCAACCAAGAAGGAGAAGAAGCCCAAGGTTAGGTCCAAGGTAACGATGGATGCCTCTGATTCTTGAACTGTGCAAATAGCAACACCAGTGGTAGGCCAGGAGGGAGTAAGTTATAATGTCTCCACCATTAACTTGGGAACTCATACCAGAGAGTAAAAGGTGGAGCATCTAGAGGATTCAGTGGCTATGGTGGTGCACCTAATACAACAAGACAAGGTCTCAAAAGATGAGCTTAAAGCACAGGTGGCTGCCTTAACAGATTACATCCAACAATGGTATTTAGTTGAAGACATGCCTACCATGTCTACAGTTCCACCTCAACTGTTGTCCAAGGAGAAAATTGACAAATTAGAAAAGAGAAAGAACTTGGACAAAACTATGGAGAGCTGAATTCTGACAGTCCTATATGTTGGGAACATGGGTATCAGTTGGGTTGTTCAAATAGCCAACAAGTTCTTGGATTTATAGCAGTCCCTGGAAGGCACTAAGAAGATCTACACTAACTTCCCTACAACATATAATTCCACCTATCCAAAGATCAGGGCCATCCTCCGGCTACCAAAAGCCACATGGGAAAGCAAGCTCACACTAAAAAGGGATGATCATTGGTTAGTGGATGTGTGGAAGTGGGAGTTTTATAATAGAAGAGAAAGGTTAGAGCAGATAGTGGATAAGGTGGATTCAGATATTGAATGGGTCAAGGAAATTAGGGTGGATTGCACCCGACATTTGAGGCTAATGACGGGATATGACATTCTCGCGGTGCAAATTGATTCAGAGAAAATGAAGCCTCATTTCTAGAAGAAGGAGGATGGTATGTCCAATGAGATAACAATGAATTTCATGAGTTTTTCTGCCCGCGCCTTTACCCAGTCAGAGTTTTTCAAAGATCATGCCGCCAAGTATGATGAAGACTGGAAGAGACTTGAGGACAACTCCAAGGAATGGAGTTATCAAGTACTACAATCTGAGATCATAGAAGTCGACAAACTCCAGCAGGTGATCTTGAAATTCATGGAATATACAACCTTGAATAAGTAGGAAGGAAGCCCTATTATTAGTGAATAACTTCTAACGGAGTAGCTACAACAAAAAGAGAAATCAACAAAAAACAAAAATGCTAGAGTGTTGTCACTAGAAGATAAAATAGGGATGAAGAAAATTTTGTATTTTAAATTGTAATGTATTGATGGGTAGGTAGAACCCTAGTTTGTAGTGAATCTTTGCCACACAATGAGATTAAATCTTAGCCATTTGTTCTACTTTTTGGGCACTATAAATAGGGGGTCTCCTCTAATTTCCAAAGGGAGTTGAGTTGTTGTAAAGACATGTTGCTGAAATTTCTAATGAAAATACATTGACTTGGTGCATTTTCTGAGTTCTTCACATGTTTCATGATTCAATCTCCATTGTTAGATGCTTTATTTAGATTTACGCTATTTTTCTAGCTAGATTTAAACTGCTTAAATAGATTTTAATAATGTTGTTTTGTAGTCATGAAAATTGTTGTTGTGTAGATGCCTTCCTAGTCCATACTTTTTGTTGTTTGTTGCTGGTAAATAGCTATGCAAAGTTAGAATGGGATCGAATTCAAAGCTGCTCCACACCTTTATCTTTTTTCATGCATGTATATGGTGAATGAATTGTGAAATACCTACAGGGCTTATAAGATAGCACAAATTTCATGAGACTGTGAATTTTCTGATTAAGTGAAATTCTATTTGAAGGAAGTTATCCATGGTAGAAACTCCATGATTACTGTTCATAGTTAGTTACAAATCCAGGAACCTTCTCTCTTCCCTGCTCTTTTCTCTTTTTTTAAGAAATGAAATGTGCTAAGGTTCATTGCACATTGTAAAGCCAAAACTTAAGGGAAACATTCAAGTTTTAGATTGTTGTTTGAACCTACAGCAAATTGCACCATAACTCCCGTCTCAAAAACTTCAAATTTTAATATCCACTCTACATCTAGCTATGTAAGTCTGCCCTATGATTACCAGAAAAATCACATCAAACATCAACTGAGGAGTTCCATGCAAGTCATGACCTAACACCCGAGAGACCTTGGGGAGATTTTCAACAACCTGCTATTGGAAATTTCCTTTCAAGAGAGGTAGTGTATGTATGCACTGCCTGTGTTGAGAAAGTGTGCAAAAAACCCATCAACAAGTGTGCATTTTCTTTTGTACCTTATTAAGTTCATGGAGGCATGGCTTTGATATGGTCCCCTGGGGCTCACCTACTAAACACCTAGCTTCACTAGCCCTTATGAACATGCATTTTTGTACCTTATTAAAGTCATGGAGGTATGGCTTTGATATGTTCCCCTGAGTCTTGTTGATATTTTTCATTTATGTTATTGATTTGTCTAGTATCCTTACCTCTAGCTTATCCTTTGTTCCAGAAGCAGTGTTACCGACATAAATTTTGGTCCGGCCCTATTCGGTATAGTTTGGGATATCTTTTTTGCATCTATGTTGATATCTCCAACATCTTGTGTAGCGTGTTCACCTAACTCTCTCTCTGATGCAAGCTGACTAAGTTGATGTATAGACCTGGTATATATATATATATATATATATGTGAAGTGGCATAAACTAATATATGTTATGTTGTGATATGATATGATATGTGATAGCGATCTGTTGATGTATAGTTCAAACTGATATATGAGCTATAGTAGTATAGTGTAGAGTTCGAAGATATATGTGCTTCAACAAGAACTGTATTCATGCATTTGTAGATGCAATTATAGTAGTTCAATTTTGTAATATATACTCTGGTTGTAAGTCATCTCTCAACTGCAATAGCCAGCTTTTGTCTCTAGGGAAGTGAGCCTATCAGCAATGAGCCACCCTATATTATGTAACTAGTTACTTAATACTTGAGAGTTAACCCTCTCTATTGTTTTTCCCATCTTGGGTTTCCATGTATACAAAATCTTAGTGTTATGTGGTGTTGTGTTAGATTATTTTTGTTTGTCAATTTTAATTATGTTATGTGGATAGCTATTTAAAGATTTTAATATTTTTAGAGGAATATTGATTCATCCCTCCCCTCTCAGTATTTTGGATGTTTAACAATTGGTATCAAAGTCAGATCCTTTAGAAGAGTCTAACAACTCAAAGGAGATCTAGAAGGTTGAACATATGATACCTAGATCTACAATGGATCAGAAAGAATTCATGTTCATCCTTGAAGATCTTGAAACTATTGAAGATGAAAATAAGGAACTCTTAGAAAATATTCAAATGGAAAATGATTGCATCCATAAACTGAAAGATCGGATATGGAAATTCAAGCTAAGGCATAAGGAGCTCAGTAATGAACTCAAGTTAGCAAATAGTCATATCCTTGACTTGAAAGCTAAGAGTGAAGAAGATGAAAAGATCAAGGGACATCTGAACAATGTAATCAAGGACAAATTTGATGAATGCAAGAAGTTGGAACAAGAAGTTGTATCTCTCAAATCATATTTAGAAGAATATAAGAAGTAAGAGATTAAATAAAAAGAAAGTTCAAAAAAGATTAATGAATTATTAGTAGCTCAAAGATCATAGAAAAACAAGAAACGCTTAGGCTATGAAATTGGCGAATGAGCTCTCACAGTAAATTTGATGAAAAGAAGGAACCTCAATCAGTAAAAGAAGCTAAAACCAAATCTAGAAAAGAAGACAAAGGTAAGTCTCCAGAAAAGAAACAGGTAAGTACAAAACCCTTCTCTTTTAATGGTAATTATTTTAATTGTAATAAATTAGGCCATAAAGCATTAAATTGCAAGAATGATATGAATCAGAAAGCTAGATCTTACCCTGGTAGATGTTATAATTGCAATGGTTCTGGTCACAATGCTAATCAATGTAGGAAACCAAACAGAAACAATTATTTTAGTGGTTATTGTTATACATGTTATGTATATGGGCATAAGGCTAACCAATGTAGGTCAAGGAAAGAGAAGAAAATTAACAGGTGTTATAATTGAAATAAAATTGGACACATTACAAGATTCTACAAAATTGATCCAAGTGGGCCAACTGAACCAACAAAGAAAATCAATAAGGAAGAAGTTAAGGCTGAAATGAAGAAGATCTGGAGAAAGAAAGAAGATAATGAATCTAGCTGTAGTGCAAACATTTGTTTCGGTAATTAGCCACTCTTTGACTGTTACCCAAGAGAGAAAGAAAAACGGTGGACAAGCAACTTGCAGGCATCTAGTAAAGTCACATCCATCTTACAAAAAGGGAATCACAAATAGAGTTGTGGTGTATTTAATGCAAAATGGTGCATTTATTACGAAGTTAGCATAAAATCAAAATTAATAAGTCATTTTGATCACTCAACCGAAAGATTTACAAGGAACTAAGGAGAAGAAAGAAGTCAACTTGTGTCCTAGGGTTTGTGCATCTATAAGACATATTTTTCTCGAGTCTTTCTATTTCTATGTGGTTATAGTTATGGCTACTCCTCCTTTGGTCAATGCGGCATCTTAGCCTCATCCTGAATTCAAGAAGTATCTGGATATATCAATTGAAAATGATATGGCTAGTTGTTTATAAAGAATCTAGCACAAAGTCATTCATTTGAAAGATGTTAGGGCTTACATGCATTCAAAGCTCAAAGAGTTTAATTACAAAAAATTAGTTAATGTGTGGATAAATGAGCTCACTGGTGATGATTTCAATGTCAAACCTGAATACTAGGTTTTGGTTGAAAATAAGTTGCATGTTTGGAATGATTTCTCATATTTCTATTTTGATGATAAATGGGTGTGAATGGCTATGAGCAAGTTCCATGAAACATTCCTATGGTTAGACGAAGCTCATCTGATTAGTAAAGAAATAATGAAGGTTTTAACTGGGTTGAATGACATTGGCATTCTTTCGATACCAAAGGCCGTAAAAAAAAATGAAGTTGAAAACCTAACTCAAGCCATTTTTTATGGAAGGTCTTTGGCAGTTCATATAGTTACAAATGCACCTATGAGGTATCTTTCCCAGGTCATTGGAAACAAATTCTACTACACCAACATAGATAACTCCATCTCAGCTACTATTGTATACACTACATATGATATGGTGGTAAATGGAGTAGACTACGACTTATGTGAGCTCATCAAAGAGCAGTTTCATGAGAATCTAAATTAGTGTAAATGAATCAAGAAGGTCGCATTTCGGTACGGAACCCTTACACTCTATTTAATATTCTACTTCATGCATGAAATGCCCAATCTTGGTCCAACAATGTGGTCATCTAAGAAACTAGTTGCTCACCAAATTGTTGAGTGAATGAGGAGGTATGCTGATACTACTACACAAGAAATGGAATCTACCTCATTTTTCTCTTTATTAGAGTATAAGATGCACAACTAGGATAGAATTCCTAAATTTGTAGTCACCAAATATAAGGATGATATCACATTCATAGTCACAATTGACAAATGTGTAATGAAAGTTGTTGTACTAAGAACTCATTGGATACCCAAATTGGGGTATCAAAAGAATATGTAAAATATCTTGCAAAAGTTTTGTTAGAGAGTCTGGTAGACACCTCTCATAAGAGGTTTATCATAACAGAAGAAAGTTTCAAAGAAATCTGAAAAGAGCATATCTCAAAGGAAATCAATAAGAAAGTACAGAGGAATCTGAAAGCAATTAAGGAAGGAGGTATGTCAGAGGAAGGTCTTACATCACTCAAAAGAATTACTTGAAGTACAACCGGTAGCTCATCCAGTACTTCCAGAAAAGCAGTTGATCCTCTAGAAGAAATGGAGAGTCCATCTTGTAAGAGGAAGAAAGGTCTTCCCCTGCCTAATTCAAGCAAGAAGGTGAAAGAAGTGAAAGCCACTACAGCTATTCTTATTGTTGAAGAATCTAAAATAGAATTAGACCAAGATAAGTACCAAATTAAAGTCTGAGAGAAGAAATCCAAAAAGGTAACTCATGATCCTCCTGATGTAGATACTTTATTTGAACTAATTGTAGATGGGAATGCTAAAGAGGTTGGTGATTTGTACAACTCTAATACCTCCAAAGGAAAAGAAAACATATGTAACACAAGCATTTGTTCAAGATTAGATGGAAACATAGATAATTTAAAAGAGGATATTCTTGATAGTCTTTGGGTTGGTCAAAATACAATATGAGCAAATGCTAGGAAAATATATAAGGACATTGTTAACGAATCTATTTCCATTTTTTCTAAACTCATAAAAGAGGAAGGCTTAGCAAGTTTTAAGGAACTTAGTCACTCAGGGTTGAGAACAAAGAAAAGGGAACATACCCTTATGGAGTGATCTAGGTGGATCTTCAGAACTTGAAAATTGAAGTGCTTTAGTTTCTCCTGGAAGTGATGCCATCATAGAGAGCTTGATGAACCAAATTCGATGCAACTTGAATAGAAGAAAAAGGAGTCTATTTGCTCAAGCTACATGCAGTCAAAGATTTGGTCAAAGCTTGGTCAACTCAGGTACCAGGGATGAGGAAAAGGAAAAAAAATCATTGTCATAGAATATGGAAAAAATGGCATCATTGCACAGGACTCATCGTCATGATTCCAATGACATTCGTTTCGCACAAATCGGAGCTTGTATGTGCGAGATATGGAAGGTCAAAGTTCATGGTTGACTAGGTTGACTTGAAGGTACAATGCTGACATCAACATGATGTTATTGTGATGACTTGGTGGATGAGTCATCTTATGGACGATGATGTGGACCAATAGCATCTTGACACGTGGTAGGCCATACAATGACATCAACAATATTATGGATGACGTGGTAGACAAACTCGACGGATGATGTTAGCAAGATGGACCAATTAGTTATTGACACATGTCAGCTGTACAGGTGGCATGGCATCCAGGTGGCATGAGGATGTGGCATCTAGGTAGCAAGGTGATGTGTCATGGTGACTAGTAGCTAACTAGATGATGTTAGTGAATCAAACCTCGCCATGTGGCACAATGAGGATACACCACGTGGCCCCTCATTTCCTCCTCCACCGATCAGTTGATTGAAATTTTCTATCAAAAGTTGTTGGAGGGTTTCGATCCTGCAACCTCCTCCCAACGAAATCTATGGTCTTCCATTACACCTATGCAATAAGTGCTAACTATCTATATCGACCAGTTTGTTTTGTTATCATTCTATTTGAAGTTGGAGGATAAAAGGCAGCCGATGGGTTTTGAACCCTCAACCAATGGGCTAGTAAAATTTTTAATACCGTTGCACCATGCAACATCCTTAGCATGTTTGAAGCACTGGTTTAATATAACCTGAATGTAGCCTGAATATCTTAACTATATAACTAAAAGGTTATTAGTTAATTCTAAAATAAAATAAAAACAAAAAAAAACCCAAAAACAAACAAACAACCAAAGCCCGAAAATGACTAAATAAGGGCTTAATCAAACAAATTTAATATTTTTAGGGGGTTTGTTTTGATAAGGGTGATTTTTCAAATTTTATGGTTTTCTACCATACTTGGAAAATTTCACATATAAAAAGGGGTGAGTAGGCCAAGTGAAAGCCATCATCCATCAGTTGATCATTCTTCATTGTATCCAATTCCTCATTCTATTCTCTTAGCTTTGTGAGTTTTTTTGTGAGAGAATTTGAGGGAATAGAGGTATTGAGAAAAATATGGTTCTGAGGCTATAGTAGGCCTTGTTTTTTTAGGCAAAGTCAGTTTTCTTACTCTTTGTTAATCATCCCTAGCTTTGAGAGCTTTTGAGAGGGGTTTGAGTGAGAGACTTTTTGGGACTTTGTGGATAGGCTACAAATATTTGTAAAGCAGTGTTGCAAGAGGCTTCGTTGGAGATTGTACTTCCAGTTCATAAAATTTTAATAGATTGGTCACTCAGTTGAGCTCGACCCGAAGACATAGTCCACTTAGACGAACTTTGTAATCAAATTGGTGTCTTCTTTTCTCTCTCTTGGTTCTATGTTTGAATTCTCTTTGTTTAATGTTCTTTCCACTCCATTGTTGATGTCTTTACACCTTTGTGCATAATCACAAATAGCAACATTTGTCATAGATCCCTTCCGCTTTTCGGATAAAGTGGTATCAGAGCCAAGTTTGGCAAGTTTTGCAAGAGTGATTGTGAGTTAGTTTGCTACTGGTGGACATTTGGAGTTTGGAGTAGAGATGGCATCTAAGAAGGGTGAATCTTCAAGGCTGACATTGACCACATCCATGGTGGATGATTTCAAGTCAATGAAAGCCATGGTTGAAGTAATCTATCGAGACCATTGAGAGAGGACTGATAGGATGCAAGAGTTGGAGGAAGCCAATCGACGCTTGCAAATAGACAATATAGAACTTCAGTAGTTGCTTGAAGAATCCAACACAAAGAAGGAAAGAATGCAAGTGTTGTTGCAAGAAGTCTTGCAGGAGAAAAATAGAAGTCCTCCTATATCAAGGAGTGCCCACATGTGTTCCTTCTATCCGCACTCTGAGGATACTTCATCCTCATACTCCCTGCTTACCCTACCTAATAGTTTCGAAGCAACTTCAACAATGAAGTCTATTGTGGAAGGTCCTAAGTCAAAATTGGCTCGTGGTCATGATTGGGCTAATCCACCTGGTGCAACAAAATGTGCTTATTGTCAACAAATGGAGTATTTGAAGACCCTCAACCTACATGATAGTGACAATAGTTATCAAGTTTCATCTTCTACATCAGACCAGAAGAAGCAAATGGAGGATGAGTAGAACTCTTTCAGACACTTCGAGAAGCACACTAAAGGAATTGGAAAGAAGCTACTTTCCAAGATGGGCTATGATGGAAAAGGATTGTGCACCTCCAGTGAGGGTATTGTAAATCCTATTGAGGCCAAGAAAAGACCTCGATATCGAGGTTTGGGCTTCAAAGCAACTAGAGAATCATCCAAAACTCGTAACTAATGTACCCATTGCAAAATCAGTGGACACCAGGATGAGAAATGTTGGAAACTACATCCAGAACTTTTTCAGAGGCCAGTGGTTTCGAAGCTCAACCAGTAGGAAGGTATCGAGACAAATGTGGAGCGAGTGATGAAGCAGTCCAAGAGGAAACTCAGCAAAAGACTAAGCAACCAGAGAAAGAAAGTTCTTTCGAACAGCTTCGTAAGAGTTGGGAACACCTTGCCTCTAACTAGTTGTGTCAGCTTTGTATATGTTACTTTCTTTTGTAGTGTGGTAATATGTATGTTGATACTAGACTAGTGTGGTTTGGTGTATGAAGCTCTAAATAAAATTGTTTGTAATAGTTTTTATGAAGTTGTATTTCTCTAGAGGTTGAGATTTTGTAAGGCTCTTGAAGCCACATCTCTTATAATAAAAAAGGAGAATACTATATAACTTCTTATTGCAGGTTTTCTTTTGTTAAGGACTTGTACCTGCAGATTTCAAGTGTGAAGCTTCTGTTGAAGAGTACTTTCAATTAAAGAGTTTCCGAAAATGGTCAATAGTGAAATTTCATGTTCTTAGCTTGAAGACTCAGTCAAGGCCTTTTGAGGATAAGTCCAAACTCAATTGGAGTTCTTGAAGGATTTTATCAATGACCTTGTTACTTCATATGAATGAGACCCGAGCTATATGGTGGAGGCTTGAATCAACTATTCTGAAGTACAGGAATATTTCAGGCTAAGGCATAGATGCCATGCTCAAGAAGTTGGACAAGCAATAGAAGTGTGCTAGAAAACATGGCGAGAGATGAAAAATGTGAACTACCCCGTAAGAAGCACTGAGAGATAGGTTTTTCATGCTCAATTTTCTTCTTGCTTTGGGTATACCAAGTTCCATTTTCAACTACATTGTGTTGAGCTGTGAACTCTACATTGCCGAAGTGTAAGATCTCAGCAGGAAAAGGTGGTAGTGTGTACACCCTGGTGTTGAGAGTGTGTTGAATGGAAAGATGCAGAATGGGAGATGATATAAAGAAAATGTAAACTTTTGGAGGACCAAAAGTTCTTTAGTGGGGAGGTTTGATCTAGGTGGATCTTTAGAACCTAAAAATTGAAGTGTTCTAGTTTCTTCTAGAAGTGATGCCATCATGGAGAGCTCAATAAACTGAATCTGACACAACTTGAACATATGAAAAAGGAGTCCATTTTCTCAAGTTACGTGCAGTCAAATATTTGGTCAAAGATCAGTCAACTCAAGTACTAGGAACGAGGAAAAGGAAAAAAATAATCATCACAAAATTTGATGAAAATGTTATCATCATGTAGGTCTCATCATCATGATTCCAATGACATTCGTTTCATGCAAATCGGAGCTCGTATGTGCGAGATATGGAAGGTAAAAGTTCATGGTTGACTAGGTTGACTTGAAGGTACAATGCTGACATCAACATGACATCATCATGTTGAATTGGAAGGAAATTCATTGTATCGATGATGATGTGGACCAATAGCATCTTGACACATGGCAAGTCATACAATGATGTCAGCAGTATGATGGATGACGTGGTAGATAGACTCAGCGGATGACATCAGCAAGATGGACCAATCAGCTATTGACACGTGTTGGCTGTACAGGTGGCATAAGAACATGGCTTCCAGGTAGTAGGGTGACGTGGCATGGTGACTGGTAGCTGACTGGACGGTGTCAATGAATCAAACCTCACCACGTGGCACAATGAGGATGCGCCATGTGGCTCCTCATTTCCTCCTCTAGCGGTCAGTTGATTGAAATTTTCTATCAAAATTTGTTGGAGGGTTTTGATCCCACAACCTCCTCCCAATGAACTCTATGGTCTGCCATTACACCTACACAATAAGCGCTAACTATCTATATCAATCAATTTGTTTTGTTATCATTATGTTTGAAGTTGGAGGATAAAAGGCAACTGATGGGTTTTGAACCCTCAACCAACAGGCTGGTAAAATCTTAATACCATTGCACCATGCAATGTGCTTAGCATGTTTGAGGCACAATTTTTATATAACCTGAATGTAGCCCAAATATCTTAACTATATAACTAAAAGGTTATTAGTTAAGTCTAAAATAAAAACAAAACCAAAAAAAAACCCTAAAAAAAACAAACAACCAAAGCCCGAAATTGATTAAGGGCTTAATCAAACAAATTTAATATTTTTAAGGGATTTGTTTTGATAAGGGTGATTTTTTCAAATTTTATGGTTTTCTACCATACTTGGAAAATTTCACATATAAAAAGGGGTGAGTAGGCTAAGTGAAATCCATCATCCATTAGTTGAGCATTCTTCATTGTATCCAATTCCTCAGTCCATTCTCTTAGCTTTGTGATTTTTTTTGTGAGAGAATTTGAGGGAATAGAGGTATTGAGAAAAATATGGTTCTGAGGCTATAGTAGGTCCTATTTTTTTATGCAAAGTCAATTTTCTTACTCTTTGTTAATCATCCCTAGCTTTGAGAGATTCTGAAAGGGGTTTGAGTGAGGGAATTTTGGGGACTTTGCAGATAGGCTACATATATTTGTAAAGCAGTGTTGCAAGAGGCTCCATTGGAGATTGTACTTCCAGTTTAGAACATTTTAATAGATTGGTCACTTAGTTTAGCTCGACCCAGAGACGTAGTCCACTCGAACAAACTCCATAATCAAATTGGTGTCTTCTTTTCTCTCTCTTGGTTCTATGTTTGAATTCTCTCTGTTTAAGGGATCTATGAATTGAAGAACTACACAAAATGTACTTTGAATTGCAACAACAATGAGAAAACATCAATTAGCCCTTAGGAAATCTCTAAGAGATGTGTGCAGACAGTATTTCACTGATGAATCATTCCCTCCTAAAGGAACAATTGGCTACCCTCTTTGATCCTTTCTCAATTGAAGACGAAGAATCTCTACTTTCTTCCATTCAAGTTCATGCCTAGCTTCTAACTGAAGCAATTTTATAGTGAAATAATAATAAAGGTAAGTGGGTCGCTTATCTTCAGAAAATCTAGTCTTTCTCCGATGGCACATCTAGTGCATCCTAAAAATATTCTTTGCACCACTTGTTCATTGATGTCAAAAGGGGGAGAAAATAGAAAGAAATGGAAAATCGTTTGAGAAACAAAGATAGTCATCATAGGGGGATTTCTGGAGTTTATCTTTTGAATTTTTGGCATTCTAAAATTTTGTTTGGCATCAATGAAAAAGGGGGAGTTTGTTGATATTTGTCATTGATGTGATTGATCAGTGTAGTATTCTTACCTTAGGCTTATCCTTTGTTTTGATAGCGGTGTTACTGACATAAGTTTTGGTCCAACCCTATTTGGTATAGTGTGGGATATCTTTTTTGCATCTATATCTACATCTCCAACATCTTGTGTAGCGTGTTCCCCCAACTCTATCTCTAATGCAAGCCAGCTAAGTGGATGTGTAGATCCAGTATATATATATGAAGCAGCATAAACAAATATATGTTATCATGTGATATGATATGATATGTGATAGTGATCTGTTGATGTATAGTGAAAACTAATATATGAGCTATAGTAGTACAGTGTAGAGGTTTGAAGATTTGTGTGCTTTAGTGAGAACTATATTAATGCATTTGTAGATGCAATTATAGTAGTTCAATTTTATAATATATACTCTAGCTATAAGTTGTCTCTTAGCTACAATAGCTAGTTTTTGTATCTAGGGCAGTGAGCCCACCAACAGTGAGCCAACCTAACGGTGAACCACCCTATATTATGTAACTAGTTACTTAATACCTGAGATTTAACCCTCTATGGTTTTTCCCATTTTGGGTTTCCACGTAAAAAAAATCTCGGTGTTATGTGGTGTTGTGTTAGATTTTTTTTGTTTGGAAATTTTAATTATATTATGTGGACAACTATTTAAAGGTTTTAATATTTTTAGAGGAATATTGACTCACCCCTCCCCTCTCAATATTTTGAATGTTCAACAGGGCTCACCTAATGGACACCTAGCTTCACTAGCCCTTGTGAGCATTCATTTTGTTTGCATAGTGGACAACGTGTTCCACTTGTAAACATTTTTAGACAAATAGCTTAGACCTGGTTCACCATGTTGGACGACCAATCAAAGTTTGATCCATTGCACTTTTCCTATCTCTTTTATTTGATGGTGTATGTTTGTGATCTAGTTATGGCTGCATATATCATCTGTAAGTGTGTTCCTTTGTGCCTATGCTGGTTTACCATAGGATCTTGATCTTGGGGGATTGGCAACCCTCTTGATTATTGTCATCCTATCTTACTAGCATTTGTACATTTGAACCCATATTGATTGTGTGGTTGGCTACTTTAGTGTGATTTTGAAACAAGTTCATCCTCTCACTAAAGTGGGGGCTAAATGTAGTGTAATAAAATGCATACCCTTTCATTGTCACACTTGTGTGGGCCCCCCTTTCTTTATTTATCCTCATTTATGGCTTAATTGGTCCTATTTTGCATCCACAAGCCCTATGAATTACATCCTTTTTTGGTTAATCCTAAAATTCTCCAATGCATAAATGATAATTTTATGACTCCATCTATGTGTCCTTGATTTTTGGGTCAAGACTAAAATGCCACGTAGGGCGTCTTTTCCCCCAAAGGTCTTGAGACCCTAATTTTGATACATCTTGATTGGGCCCCTTTTTAGTGTATGCCCCAAGTTTCATGGCTTGGGACTAAGACACCACCTAGGGAATCTTAGTCCTCCTTGAGTCATTTTCAAGATTTAATTTCAAATTTTGGCTGGATTTAGCCTCCTTTATTTAATGAATTCATATGTCGGCTTTGTGTGATGTAATTTTGGGATATTAAGCATAGATAAGTATAAATACAAGGTTCATTCATTCATTTCAATCCAAGTCTTTTTTTAGAGCATTCATAATATCAAATTGAGTTCACAAGAGCATTCAAGAGCATGTTTATCAAGCATTTAGAGCCATTATCAAGATTCAAGCAACATATCAAAGAGCTTCTTTCATCATTTCTATTGTTATGCTAACATTTTTGATGTAGGGTTTTGATTCAAGCAAAGTGTGACCAAATATTTTGTCACCCACAATGCTTGTAGCCCTTCTAGGGGTTTTCACCTAAAAGGGTAAAAATTTGGGCCAAAATGGAAAGTTACATTCAAAGATGGATGTGAAGTGGGTGCAATATGCTTAGATGAAATGAACTAAATGTAGAAAACTAATGAAATAGATCAATTATTGAATGTAAACTAGGGAATGCAAAGTGTTGGAAAACATAGTATTGTATGCAAACAAGAACTAGAAACATAAACAAATGTGAAAATAATTGAATGAAACTAAATAGGGTGTGCCTAGAAACTTGCTAGAGGCTAGAAATGGCTTCTAAAACACTGTTGATGCTGAAAATTTGGCCTACTAGGACTCATTTTCCATTCTGAGTGAATTAGTCTTGAATCTGGGAAACTATTCTCGAGCCCATTTCAGACAAATGGTATCCAAAATTGTAGAAAAAAAATTTCAGCCCTGGTAGTGGGACTCATTCACCACTAATGGTGAATCAGTCCACTTTTAAATTTCTAAAAATCCAAAAGAGGAAACTGAAGCCCTCGGTCTGTACTTCGATTCTTGATAGGTGTATGCCTCTAAAAGTCTGATTTCCAGCATGTTGAAAATGACTTTTTATTGATATTTGGATTTGCAAGCAAGGAGAGGTCTTCAACAATTCTTCAACCTAATCTTCAATGATTTTAAAGTCCTTAAAATACCTAATTTTTCAAACACACAAGGAGAGAAGGAGAAAATATTAATTGTTAGGGCATGGGGGTTTGCCTTGGTCAAACCCCTTTTTAGGTAATTAAACCAAAATGAAGAAATAATGTAATGAAGCATGCAATAATGGAGTTAATACCTTGCTATGATGTTTTATCTTGATTTTATACAACAATAGATGAAATTTTTTCCCTTGAATGTCTGAAAAATTATCTTGAATGACTTGGATTGTTAAAACCCTAACTTTCTTGACTTGAAGTGGAAGACAAAATGATGAATGGATGATAAGATGTGCGAAAATGAATTAAGAGATGAAAATTAGGGTTTAGAGACTTGTATTTATAGGAAATTCACTTATAATGCTTGTTAATTTGATCCCCAAGGCCAACATGGAGAAACATTAAACTTAAAATCTAATTTTTCTCACTCAAACCTTGAAAATGGCTCAAATGGGACTCATTGACCATCAAGGGTGAATGGGTCCCACCTATATGGGACTCATTCACCCCTAATGGTGAATGGGTCTCATAGGGGCCATTATGCTAGCTAGGATGCTAGGAAGTAAGGAAATTAGGTTTACATGGTGACTTTTCTAGTTATTTGATTAATTTATACCTCAGGATGCACAATATGGGGTAATAGGGGCCTATTAGTGATAATGTAAAGGTAAATTAGGGCTTGGTATGACACAAAATTCAATATTAAAGTGTGATTAAATACACTTTACACCATTAAAATAGGGTCCACATAGCCTAGAGAGGCATACCATTTAATGTGAATGTGTAAAACACATTACAACACTAGATTAAAGTCAAGTTTAATTTACAAGCCTTCTAGATTAATGATAGAATTCCATTAAATATATTTTATAATGTTGAATTAAGGGGAAAATAGGTTCATAAAGTATAGAGAAGTATGAAATTATTTTACAACACTTTACAACACCTTCACAAGAAATCGTTTAATGCATTTTATTTAGTTTGCAAGGGTACAAGACCTAGTATGGATGTCTGTAAAAAACCTCACAACACCAAATCAAGGCAAATTTATCATCAATTAATCCCAAATCAAGCAAGAAAAAAGGGATACTTTTTCCATGTCCACACAAAGCAATTCAAGATCATTACTTTGGTTCAAGATCCATATCCATTGCAGCAATTGCACACTAGTTTTTAGACTTTACAACAAGGGTTTGGTGAGTTGTAGCATTGTATGTTTTTCATTCACCATTTCCTTCATTATTTCTATTTTATCTCAAGGTTTAATTACCAACAAGGGGTTTGACCAAGGCAAAACCCCATTCAATAACAAACAAAAAGTTTTTCCCATCTTACATATTTATGATTGCAAATCTAGGTTGAAGTCTTGAAGATCATTTGGAGTGAAAAGTTGTAAAAGTTGCAAAGTTTCATTACAAATTTTTTATCTTCATGGAAACTCACCTATAGGCTGAATTTGGAAGTTTCAAAACCTAAGATCGAAAGAGAAGCAAGTGCAGACCCTAGAGCTTGGGATCACATTCAGAGTTTTTAGAAATTTAGAATGGGACTAATACACCACCTTGGTCATCTTAGTCCTCCCAAGGATACTTTTCAAAGATTCCTTCATATCCGATTCTAACATTTGAAGACTTCGCATCTGCCCGAAAAATAGTTGTGGGACTAATACGCCACTCTAGGAATCTTAGTCCTCCATAGCATTTTTTGGTAGCTTCTTTACATTTTTGGTATCCTCACAACATCTCCAAACTTCCCAGGTACACATACCCTATCTCCCTATTGCATAATTCCATTTTTTATATCTCTCATTTAGCTTGCATAACTAGGGTTTGTAGGTTGAATGTTTGTTTGTCTTTTCCAAGCATTTGCTTGGTGGTGAACCCCTTAAAGCTTACAAATCCCCCTCCTAGGTCCTCCTTATTATGAATTGACTCACCTTGTTAGGTTGCTAGTCAATCCAATTGGGACTCCTAAGACAATATTGAGTGATTGGTTGGAGAAAGAGTGATATTTATATATCCATTTTTCCACCAATCAAGAATATTCAAAAAATACCTTGAAATCCAACAAAATCCTTTGCAATGTAAATTTCACCTAAAGAATGTACACACCTAGTACACTTCAACAATCTTCCATACAATGTAACTCAAAAAATTAGCTTGTGAAGCACCAAACCATTAAAAACTTCAACTGAAGGTAGATATGAACCTTATCAATACACTTCCAAAACTATAAGACCAAAAAATAAACTACAGAGAAATGTGGAGCAAAACCATTTCTCCCAAACAACACTACAACACAATTCACACATTGGTAAACATAATTTTCTTTGTCAAATGTTCTAGACAAATAAATTATGGATATAACATCTATGAACACCATTTATCATCATATCTAAACCACACAAGCATATCTTCAACACAGAAGAAATACAGAGCAAAACCAAAACACTACTTTTCATGTCAAAACACCACTACAACACACTATTTCCTCTTTATTCAAATTTTCTCAAAAGAACTTGGAAAACAAGCACCAAAAATACATTCCCATCATCTTGACCACTTCCTCATCATCACCAAACTAACCAAAAATAGAAGCTTATCAAAGAAACACTAGAGGTTGACATTAGTAACACTTACTAATGACAACACAATGAAAGTAATCAAAGCATTATCATGAATTCTCAACTATTACTAGTTGACATCAATGACAACACAAACATAATCTTGTTGGCATCAATGACAACACCAACTACTCATACTTGCAACAAGAGCCTCAAGTACCAATAGGGATATGTATAAATAAATTTCACATGAATACTAGAGTAGCACAATATAAGCATGACAAAGCTACATTATTTTCTAATATTCATGCAAAAAATCACCAACAAAGTATGTTGGAGGTTAGTGGTGACAAGAGGAATGTACCATGGATGATTATAGGAAAAAATTAGACATTGATTTTTTCTTTATCATTCAAATAAGCCACCACATGATTTTATTTGCATGCACATAAGTGGATTGAAAATATTTTCAGTGAAAGGATGGAACATTTTTCAATTGATTATTGCTAGGAAAGAATTTCAATCTTTATAGAAGTGTTTTCAATCATTACAATGCTCACATTTCCTTTTCTTGCAAGAAGGTTTCATTTTTGTAGCTATTATTTGTCAAGGTGTAACTTTGGTAAAATCATATTATAAGTTATTTCTTCCAGCCTTAAACGATTGCAAGATTTATCATTTGAGGTCACTGAATCATTGGGAAATGGTGGTAAATGGTTTCAACTTGAGAGAATGAATACTTCAACCAACATAATTTTAATCTAGGTGGGAAACCATGTATGCATTTTAGATTATGCATATTTTTTTCCTTGAGAAGATGTGATGAAAACAATTCCCTTTTAGAAAGGTGAACAAAATTCATAAAAATTATAAGAATCTTGTGGACAATTGTATTCATATAAAATACTATAGAAATATAGATTTCATTTGAAAAAAGAAGGATCCAAACTCTATGGACATCACAATATGGTTCATTATATTTGTATATTTAAGTTGTAAAGTTTTGAAGTTTGCACTTGCTTAAAAATTCAAGTACTCTTTGATTAAAGAGATACAATGGGCTTTGGGAGAGAAATTGATGTGATATGTTGGGAATTCCCTTATTTTTAAAATGAATCAATCAATTGGAATTAATAGTGTATGTGTGTGTGTGTGTGTGTGTGTGTGTGTGTGTGTGTGTGTGTGTGTGTGTGTGTGTGTGTGTGTGTGTGTGTGAGTGTGATAGGATATTTTGGAGAAGATTTCATAAAAAAATGAAAATTTCTTTTTTATTCAAGCAGTGAAATGAAAGAATGATGAAGAGCTCCTGAGATTGATTTGGGATCCTGACATTTCTAAATGGATTTAATTAAAAGGAGTAGGAATATTGAGCTTGTGTTGCATAAAGAAAAATCCATTTCAAGGAGGGAGGACTATATGTCCCCTTGACAAGGGTAAGTGCCAATCAAAATCCCTTAGCCTATTTTAATTCTCATAGACTAATTGGAAGGAAAAATATGGAATAATTAATTAAATTGAATTTTAAGTTGTTTAAGTTCAAGCAACTCCTATTTAATTAGTAATTTTATTTTTTTAAGTTGAATAGTTAAAATTGAAAAGTGACTTTATAGGGGTTACAGATATAAACTTACAATTAATAAATTCACTAAAGTGGGAAAATGAATATTATTTTATTGTTTTGGGGAAAAAGCCTATAAAGAAGGATTTGAAAAAGAGAAAGGTATTCTTGAAATTTTGATTTTACAAATCCCAATTTTGGAGAGATTGAACTTGGTTTATACTTTAGCTGAAGGAAAAAAATCCACCTAGTTGATTGAGTGGATTCATATAGTACTCACATGTGCAATTAAGTTGGTGATTGCAGATATTTTTCAAAGAAATATATTAAAAAAAAATAATCGACATCAGAGAGAGATTGTTCAAGTATTCTATTTTTAATAATTCCAACTATGATACGCATAAAGTTATACATAATTATTTGTAAATTCATAAGGGAATTTATAAAGATTAAACAACCCTAAAATGGACATAGCATATCATTTTCCTCTAGTCTTACATACCTTAAAAGTTAATGAGTTAATCATGTAAATTGAAGAGAAGTGTACAAGAAAAGGTGAAATTCTAAGTCCCATAGGCCAAATTGGGCATTTTTAACCCTACCACCCAATTATATTGTTGAAAACTAAGCCTTAAAAGGTGTTGAAGTTGTTCAAAAGTTGTTGGGAGGATACATGAGGATTTGGGAAGCTAGCATGAAATTTTAGAGAGCTATTGATAACAAAAAACTACCCAAATATTAATCACAACTATGAAGTGATTTGTGGAAACTAATGATGCAGGAGCATTCACAGTATTGGTAATCCTATATCAAGTAGAATTCTCAATTTTTTTTTGAGAAATTCTTTAATTTCTTGGTGAGTAAATTTTGGTTTAGAATTAAAATTAAAGGTGGTAAATGATATATATTTGAATAATTGAACTTGACAAATTAATTTCTTTTGCATATTGTCAAGTTGACTTGTGGGGGAAAAAACAATGAAAAAACAATTTTAACATATTTGAAAGGAAATTTGGTGTGTTGGGATTTGAATGTGGAGCTTTAAAACACCATTAAATGATCCATAAAAAATAGGGACTAGGATTGGGCACCCAGGACTTGCTTTGATTTTTTTTCTTTTCCAGGAGTCAAAAAGGAGAGAAAAAAACTAAAAAGGACTCCTATCAAGTTAGTGGGCTGCTGGAAATGGTTTTTTATTTTTTTTATTTTTTTTTGAGGAATTTTATGTGCAACAACATCATGGGTTGTGCCATATTGAATAGGACCAGATAAATCATGTCAAATTAATTTCATGATAGGGAGAAGTAAAATAGGAAAAACCCATTCTTCAACATGAAAGTTTGAAGAGGAAAAGGAGGATACAGGAAAAAGGGAGGCATAGAATTCTCTATGAGGGTGTTTTTAGAGTGTTTTTATAGTTTGGGACTGATTTACAATAGTCCATTGAATTTTTAGATCAATAGATTGAAGCTACATGAGTTGCATGTGGAATTGTAGTGTTGGGGAGTGAGATAATTTGCAAGAACTCACATATTTGAATATAGATTGTATTTGAATGTTTCCATATGCATATCAGATGTTTATATGAGTTTTTTTTTTCTGTTAATCAATCCATGAATGATTGAAAATAATTTGTAATCTATTTCTTAAATAGAGAAAATCAATGTGTTTCTTGTGCAAACAATTTGTTTCTTAAAATTGCAATTTCTCCATTTTGTTTAAGTTGTTGTGAGAGTTTTAGAGAAGGTTTTGATAGTATCATATCTTCTCTACATTAGTGGTGTCAAAGTAAGAAGATCCTGAGTGTGTGAATATACCACCGAAGAAGAGGCAGTTTACATCAGGATTGAGCTTGTGGGTGTGTAGGAAATGAATGGGAGAGGAGCCCATCGTGGTAAAGGAAGAGGAAGTGGAAGAATGGAAAACTTTGTCCATGATGATGATTTTAGAGCTTTGAGAAGACAAGTGGATAAAATTCAAGAAGAAATAAGAAGAGGGTTTGCATAGATAAGGAAACCAGAGAGTGATGAGGAAGAAGAAGCTCCAGAGAAAGCCAACCAAACAACTGAACATAGGGTGGAAGTTGTAGAAGTTTCTAGGGATCCATTATTGAGAGTCATGTCAAAAATGGGGAAAAGAAAAAAGGTTGTGTTCCTACATTTAATGAAAGATTGAACCTAGAATAACTAATAGAATAGATAAATGATATGGAGGAGTACTTCAAGTTTGAAGAAGTAAGAGACCCAGAAAAAGTAAGATTTACCAAGACAAGATTGAAGGGAAATTATTCAATCTGGTGGAGAGAAGTTTAGTTGGAAGGAGAAAGAAAAGGGAAGATAAAATCACAAGGTGGGAAAAAATGGTAGAAAAAATAAAAATTCAATTCATACCAGTGGATTATGAGTTGGATTTGCTTAAGGAAATGCAAGGATTGAAGCAAGGAACAAAAAAGGTGAAAGAGTATATAGAGGAGAACTTCATAGGATCTTTATTAGAATGAGACATGTTGAAGCAACTAAGGAGAAGGTTGCAAGATATCTTAATGGTTTGAGACCAAGCATACAATAGGAGATAACATTAACCTAAGATTTCACACAATGGAAGATGTGTTGGCCCATAGTTGCCGTTGCACCAAAAGATCAACCTGTTAATGCCCGATACAACTACTAGAGTTAATTGATCCATAGGAGGTGGTTATTCCATGTCACAAATCCCAAGGGTAGAACTAACTATCTATCAAAAAACTCCCCCTCAACATTACCCAAGGGGATTTGAACTTGACACCTTTGGCTCTATACCAATTATCTCTTCTTTCGGATGATTCTTTTGTACATACTTAGGAGTCTTAGGAGTCTTAGGAGTCTTAGGAGCAAGTTCTAGAGATTCTTCTTCTTCAATCTGTTCTTCTTCTTCTTCCTTATCCTCTTCTGGTACTAGTTCATAGATAGGCTCATCTGGTTCAACTTCACTTATCTCAATTGCTCTATGCATATCTTCATCAACCTTCACATTTGCACTCTCAACAATCTTCCTCGATCTTTTATTGAAGCATCTATAAGATTTGATACTAGTTGAATATCCAAGGATAATACCTTCATCACATCTTGCATCAAACTTCCCAAGGTTCTCATCATCCCTTTTAATGTAACATTTTCTTCCAAACACCTTGAAGTACTTTACAGTAGGAATCTTGCTAATCCCTAACTCATAAGGATTCTTTGTGTTGTTACCTCTGATCTAAAATTTGTTAAGAATATAAACAGTAGTATGGATTTCCTCTCTCTAGTATACATTAGATACATTTTCTTCATTCATCATTGCTCTTGTATCCTCTTGCACATGAAACATTGATTTTAGGACCCAAAATGCTTTCTCTCTTCCTAAGTTTTTCACCTAGAAAGAGAGAGATTTAGACCCTAAATTGCTAGATGTTCATTCAAATAAGGAAAAATGTGATGTGATATGATGTAAACTAAATAAAATAAATGCAATTGATTGATTAAAATGATCTAAAATGCATGCAAAACTAAGATTTATGCCTTGTTTGTGTGATATGTAGAAATGATGAAATATGAAGAAATTTAAAGAAATATGCAAAATAGAAAGTACAGGGTCAAATATGAGTGCACCTGGATGATGTGTGAGCTTTCTAGAATGTCTAGAATGTTGATAAAATTTTCTAGTTTTTCACAGTGGGACTCATTCAGCAAGGGTGGTGAATCAGTCCTCCTACTACTGAAAAGGTGTCAGGAACTAATTTCTGATAGCTGGGAGTTGATTTCTGACAAAATGCAGATTTCTAGATTTCAAGTGGGACTCATTCACCAAGGGTGGTGAATCAGTCCTCCCCAAGATTTCTAAAAATTCAAAGGTCAACATTGCTTCTCTAGATGTGGAAATGACTGAATAACATCTTGTCAGGATCAATTCTGTAGAAAATGGGCTAAAAGTCACTCAAATTGCTTGAATGGATGATGAATTGATTTGAAGATCCTAGTTGGCATGGAATCCAATTTTCAACACCTTTAAACCTGTCAAATCTACAAGACAAAGGCTGTAAAGACACATGCAAAGGGGAAAAATGTTGGGGGATTAGTGAATCGGGGTTTGCCTTGGTCAAACCCCGCTTTAGTAATTAAACCCAATTGAAATGAATGACATGCAAGAGGAATGATAAATGAATAACATGGAAGTAATACAAACTTATCATGTCCTTGAATATGAAAATATGAAGTGATGTCAAAAGGTTGCTCCAAAGTTCTTGAAAGTGCTTAAATTGAAGATGCAAAATGCTTGATTACTTGAATTATGAATGCTTGAGTGAATGAGTGAATGGGAGATTGTAGGAGATGTAAAATGAGGCTAAAAATGCATATTTATACAAATCTTGTGCCTTAGTATCTATTCATACCTCATCACAGGCCAACATGAAGTGATTTTTTAGTAAAATCCTGAAAGAAATTTGAAATATTTTGAATTTGGGGCCAAGGGGGACTCATTCGCCACCCTTGGTGAATGAGTCCCACCTGGGATCGAAAACCAAGTGTCAGAAATAAAGTTGTTTTTAATGTTGTTTGTCAGGATAGGACCCAAAAATATAGTTAATATAAGCATATGAGGGAATAAAAAGACAAAATAAAGCATGAGAAGGGTGTAAATAGGGGAAACATGCATAGAAAGGTGTAAAATCTAGTTACAAGACTTTACAACAATTCAAAATAGGACTTGTTGATGTATGAAAAAGTGATTTTTAGGTGAATTGCATTAAATGGAGTCTAGAAGAATGTAGAAATGTCTTACAACACTTCACAACACTTTCACAAGACATCATTCTTTGAGTTTTAGCACCAAAATAAGAATTTTCAAGCCAAGATACATCATAAAATCAAAGCAACATAGCTCCAACACTATGAAACAAGGCCTAAAAGACTATGAAAATGGGAAAGGTCCATTTTTCTATTGTACATTTATCCCCCACTTTAGCAAGAGAAACTTGCTTCCTCACACTAAAGTAGCCATGAACATCAAGAAGAGGGTTCAAATGCACTTACATTAGCAAGATGAAATGCAAGAAACAAGAGGGATGAGCAATCCCCCAGGATGAAGATCCCATGGTAGACTGAACATAAGGAACAAAAGAACACACAAGTGTTGAAATGAATTGAGTGCAGCTTTGATCATCAATCCAACTAGTTGTGAAAAGAGATCTAGGCTAATTGTTTGAAAAAGTGGGTACTCACTCTGGGGCCATGGAACTAGTTGTCTGCAGGGTGAGAAGGCCCAAAAAGTAAGATACATATGCTAGTTGGTATGCACTCACAAACAAACATAAAAGTGGCTATGGGGAAAATTCATGCTGCTAGTTGGGCTTCCCACTCAACCATGTTAAAGTTATACTCACTTGATAACTTTAACAAGGCATCACAAAGCCAAAGAAAATGAAAATGTTGGTTGTAAAATGGGATGGAACCATAGGCATGCAAGTTGTGTTATGCAAGGTGGCCAAACAAGTAAGATAGCTCCACAAGCATACAAGCTATGTTATGCAAGGTGGCTGAATGATAATGTCATATGTAAAAATGTTATGTGTAATATGTTCAAAGGAGTCTTGTTTAGTTTATGCAAGGTCAGTAACTTAGGGAACATTGTGTCTAATGTCTCCAAAAGAGGACCAATCAAAGAATAGTATATTCACAACTTAGGGGATGCAGTGCGTCGCATCAAACCACAAAGAGGAATGCAATATGTTGAGATAGATCACACTTATGAAGGACATCATACCCAATTTCATCCACAAAGTGGTATACACATTACACAAATGACAAGGCTTTGCTAAGAATGCAAATGAAATAATCGTAATGTATGCCCCCACTTTAAAGGAACTGCTACACATTGTTTTGTGAGAAATTACTTGAAAGTAGAGAAGAAAAGAAAATGAAAAAATAAAACAAGACAAGAGATCCAACTTCAAAATCTTTATGACAAGTAATATGTTTTGAAGTTAAGTTGCGTCATGTCAAGGAAAATGAAAAATAAAGAAAGGAAGGGAGTTTCCCACCATAAAAGAAAGCACACCAAACACATAAGGGATCTATGGATTTGGGGTCAGTATGTTCATGGCTGTAGTGTTTATGTATTTTGTATTTTGTATGAAAGAGCTCGAAACTGTCATCATTCCCCAAAGCACATAGAACTAGAAGAATGAAACAAAGAGAGAAAAAAAAAAGGTAAAACAAAGTCCGATTTTAGTCAACATGGAAGAGACATTGCGGTCTTGATGCTTTGCATAGTCCCCAAAAGGAAAACACAAGCGAAAAAGAAAGTGAAAAAGAAAAAGATCTTAAGTCAACATGAAGGAGACATTTCGGTCTCAATGTTTTGCATCATCCTCAAAAGGAAAACACAAAACAAAAGAAAAAGACAAGGACCATTTGGGTCAACATGGAAGAGACATAGGGCATCTCTATGCTTTGCATCATCCCCAAAAGGAAAACACAAAACAAAAAGAGAAAAATACAAAGACCATTTGGGTCAACATGGAAGAGACATAGGGCATCTCTATGCTTTGCATCATCACCAAAAGGAAAACACAAAACAAAAAGAGAAAAAAAAAAGGACATGAAAAGAAGAATAGAGATACAGATAGAAGAAGTGTACAAAGAGAGGGAAAACATCAAACACGATATGGGGGAACACAATATTTACATAAAAAGAAAAAGGAAAAATGAATGTGAACAAAAAGACTAAGTAGGAAAATGTACATCATCCATCAAGTCATCTGCCTCCCAGTCATGTTCAGTGGAATGCGAAGGTGATTGATTGTTTAGAGGAGGAATCAAAAGAGTAGAACTAGGAGTTATACCAGGTTCTTCACTTGTTGGAGAGGATTTATCATGTAAGCTCATTGTAGATGAAAATACAGAGTTCAAGTTGTTGTTTATTGTTTCATCTATGTTGGCAATCATCACATCTCCATCATCGGACATCATCATCAATAGACGGGAGGATGAAGAGTGATTTCTAAGGATGGATGTATCAAAAGTGTGGGTTGGATGTTTTCATTTTATTACAATGAGTTGAAATTTCATGTAGTTGGTCAAGATGGTCATCAATCAAAGGTAAATATTGGTTGTCTTGATTGGTTGTAGTATGAGTTAGGAGACAACGACAACACCGACGTTCCCAAGCAACATGGTTCCGTTTAATTTTGTTTTGGTTTTGTCGAGGTGTAGGAGCAAATTGAGTCAACATAGGTTCTTTGACTTCTGAAAGGGGAATAGTAGGAGAAATTGAAGGGGAAGGATCAATCACTATCGCTTTTACTTTATATATTTTTTTGTTACAAGGAAGTGAGGTAGGAACCATTTTGTGGTCTCTTGAGCCTTTAGATGATGGTTGGGAAGTATCAGGAAGAGATTTGTCAAAGGGTGTGATGGTTTGTTGAATATTAGATGCAGGTGTAACCATGGTTTCATTGAGGATAGGAGGAGTGGATGTGGATGAAGGTGTGTTATAAAGAGATAATTCAGCAATATTTTTGGCTTTAAACTTTTAGTAAGCAAAGTAAAAGAAGTCCTTATGAGGAGTGATAGGTTCCATGGGTTCAGGCCAAAAGGATTCTAATGAAAAGTTACCTTTGGAAGATAAAGGATTAAAGCTACTATGGTTTACAGTGAATGCCTCATTTCCATGTGAAAACTTCTAACACTTGTGAATGACTGATGGGACTGCTTTCATTGAGCAAAGCCAAGGAAGGCCTAGCCACAAATGAAATTTGTCAGATTGTGGAATAATAGAAAATGTTACCTCCAAAGTTTTAAGTCCTATTTGTAAAGGTAACACGATCAATCCAATCATAGGACATGCAAAACCATGATGTGTTTTAATCCATGCAGTTGGTGGATTATAGTTATCTTGATATAGATCTTGTAATACTAGGAACTCCTCTATGATCACATTCTCACTAGAAGCAGGATCTATTAATATCCCATTAGTAGGCTTATCATAGATTCTACCGACTAGGTAGATAGGACCATCAGGAAGCTTTGGTAGTATGTCTTTAGTAGAAAAGGTAATATCAAGAGATTGAGTAGTTTGGACCTTGCAACAGATAACATCTATCATGGCAACAAGTTTATCCATAGGACTAGCTTGGTCAACAAGATGAGATGTATCAAATTGTTCAATATGTGTAGCCACAGTCATTACATCAAGCTTTGACGATTCACTAGCCTTGATGAATAAGGTAGTGTTTTTAGGCATAGGGTTGGTGAAGATTTGGAGATTTTGGTTAGGGGGTGCAACAAACTTATTTCCTTGATCATTAACACCCATAATGGGCAATTCACCCGAGTCAATGAGGTCTTGAACTAGATGTTTAAGATGCTTGCAATGTTCAATGTCGTGGCCATTTTGATGATGAAAATGGCGATAAGAATTAGGCTTGAAGCTAGATGTTAAGGGTTGGTTGGGATCAAGTGGTCAAATAGGCGGTAAAGTAAGCATGCATTTTTTGATGAGTTGTGTCATTGTCTGATGGAGGGTGTCAAGTAAAGAAGTGAAATCTTTGCTTGGATCACCATAATGAAAAGGCATGGTTGTTTTAGAGGTGGCCATTGAATTCTGAACTTGTGAAATTGCTCTTGGTTGGCGTGGAGGAGGTGAACTAAATTGTAAGAAACCCCTGTTAGGTTTGCAGAAATTATTTTTGTTGTTTTAGTGTTGATTGTTGTTTTCAGTTTTGTCAATTCAACTAAATGTGGATTTTGAATCTTGACTAGAAACGAAAATTTGATATTCACATAAGGTTGTACACAAATGCATGAATGAATGGAATTTCATCATCATAATCTTATCTTGAAGGTTAGTGTGCAAATTCTCAATAAACATCTTCTATAGATGTGCATCTGGAATTTGGACATCAACTTGAGCATATAAGGATTTGTAACGAGAGATGAAATCTATTACTTTTTCATTAGTGTTTTCTCTACATCGCATAAGGTCAGCCATTGTCCTTTTAGGTTTCATATGCACTTGAAAGTGATTAATGAAAGCTTCTGCCAATTCATTAAAGGAACAGATGGAATGATTACGCAAGTTGGAAAACCAATCCAAGGCAATATCTTTCAAGGTCCTTGGAAAGAGTTTTGCTAAGATTTTATCATCAAGGAAAAATTCACAACATAAGATAGTAAAAGCATTGGCATGGATTATAGGATCTTCTTTTCCTCCATATTTCTCAAATATCGGAATTTCTATCCCTTGTGGCATTGAGGTACGTAAGATTTCTAATGATAAGGGGCTACTACAAACAAGATATGTGGTTGGAGTAGTTTGAGCTTAACTAATGGTGGAAAGTTGTTGTTGCATGGATGAAACAGTGTTAATGAGTTGCATCATGAAGGGATCAGGATAATGGGGTTGAGGTGGAAGGGAAAATGGTGATGAAGTGTAAGTGATGTTAGGAGAAGTGGTAGGAATATGAAGGGGTTTGAAGGTGATGGAAGGAGATTGTGATGCCACAAAAGGTGCAAGAATGCTAGTGGAAATCGGAAAGGAAGTACCAACAGAATTGGATTGATGTAAAGTTGTATGGACTTCTGGATTGGTGTAAGTTGGTATGGAAGCTATAGTTGAAGGAGGAGGAACTTGAGATGTTGCTTGGGTAATAGGAATGTACTTGTTGATGGAGTATATGAAGAGGCATGTTTATTGTAAATATTGGAAATTTGCTTTAAAACATGCAAGCCATCATCACTCTCAATTAAGCGATGAAGGTTCTCAATAGCAGGTATAGCAGTGGTGTAAATGTTTTCAAGTGACAAGTCTTGTTGTAAATGTGCAAAGTCCTCATGAATGTTAATAACCTTTTCTTGCGGTAGAGACTTGGTTTGATTGTCAACATGCATAGGATGGAAAGGTGAAGGCATGGAAGTGGTATAGTTAGGGCCTAATACACCATTGTCCATACCAGGATTAGGAGCTTGTGAGATCTCAAGGTCCACAATGAAAGTGCTATCATGGGATGCCATGAGTCTAGATCTTTTTCTCACTAAAATATTATTAATAAGGCACCATACACTCATGCAATTACCACAAAGGAAAGGTAGATGGAAATGCAAGCTATTCTAAGAATGTAAAATGTAAATAATAGAATATTTTCTAAATATAGTAGAGATATGAATACAAAAAATAGAAATGCAAGAAAATGATAAAAACAATGCAAAAGTAATGTCTAAAATATGCAGAGGAACTGATTCACCCTGGGTGGCGAATGAGTCCGAGGATGGATTTTTTTTGTGTTTTTCATATTTTTAAGAATGATTTAAATTCTTTTTAGAATGCAAAAATAGACAAAGAATGTTGAGTTTTAGTTTTTTCAATGAAATTAAATGCAAGAATGAAAACTAAATGAGTTTTTCACTAATGCAAAATGAAAGATCCTAGATGCAATAACAAACCAATGTCCTAATTGAATTGCAATGCAAATGAGAACTAGTATGCAATATATGGATGTAATCAGAAGCTTTAAAAATGTTCAAAAGTTTGGTTCACCAAAATGAAACATAGATTTTAGGACCCGAAATGCTTACTCTCTTCCTAAGTTTTTCACCTAGAAAGACAAAGATTGAGATCCTAAAATGCTAGATGTTATTCAAATAACAACAAATGTGATGTGATATAATGTAAAATAACTAAAATAAATTCAATTGATTGATTAAAATGATCTAAAATGCATGCAAAACTAAGATTTATGCCTTGTTTGAAAACACAGTGTGATATGCAAAAACTATGAAATATGAAGAAATTGAAATAAATATGCAAAATAGAAAGTACAAGGTCAAATTTGAGTGCACCTGGATGATGTGTGAGATTTCTATAATATTTGGAATACTGATGAAATTTTTGATTTTTCATAGTGGGACTCATTCACCAAGGGTGGTGAATCAGTCCTCCTACTACTAAAAAAGTGTCAGGAACTGATTTTTGATAGTCGGGAGTTGATTTCTAACAAAATGCAGATTTCTAGAATTCAAGTGGGACTCATTCTCCAAGGGTGATGAATCAATCCTTCCGAAGATTTTTGAAAAGTCAAAGGTCAACACTGCTTCTCCAGATCTGGAAATGACTAAATAACAGCTTGATGGGATCAATTCTACAGAAAATGGGCTGAAAGTCACTCAAATTGCTTGAATGGATGATGAATTGATTTGAAGAGAGTAGTTGACTTGGAATCCGCTTTTCAACACCTTTAAACCTGTCAAATTTTCAAATTAAAGGCTGCAAACACACATGCAAAGGGGAAAAATGTTATGAGATTAGTGAATAGGGGTTTGCCTTGGTCAAACCCCGCTTTAGTAATTAAACCCAATTGAAATGAATGACATGCAAGAGGAATGATAAATGAATAACATGGAAGTATTACAAACTTACCACATTCCTTAATATGAAAATATGAAGTGATGTCAAAAGCCTACTCCAAAGTGCTTGAAAGTGCTTAAATTGAAGATGCAAAATGCTTGATTACTTGAATTATGAATGCATGAGTGAATGAGTGAATGGGAGATTGTAGGAGATGTAAAATGAGGTTAAAAATTCATATTTATACAAATATTGTGCCTTATTATTCATTCATACCTCATCACAGGCCGACATGAAGTGAATTTTTAGTAAAATCCCAAAAGAAATTTGAAATATTTTGAATTTGAGGCCAAGGGGACCTCATTCGCCACACTTGGTGAATGAGTCCCACCTAGGACCCAAAACCAAGTATCGGAAATAAAGTTTTTTTTAATGCTTTTTGTCAAGATAGGACCCAAAAATACACTTAATATAAGCATATGATGGCATAAAAAGATAAAATAAAGCATGAGAAGGGTGTAAATAGGGGAAATATGCCTAGAAAAGTGTGAAATCTAGTTACAAGACTTTACAACACTTCAAAATAGAACTTTTTGATGTATGAAAAGGTGATTTTTAGGTGAATTGCATTAAATAGAGTCTAGAAGAATGTAGAAATGTCTTACAACACTTCACAACACTTTCACAAGACATAATTCTTTGAGTTTTAGCACCAAAATAAGCATGTTCAAGCCAAGATACATCATAAAATCAAAGAAACATATCTCCAACACTATGAAACAAGGCCTAAAAGACTATGAAAATGGGAAAGGTCCATTTTTCTATGGTAAAGTACATTTTGGTTCTTTCTGTCAACAACTCCATTCTGCTAAGGAGTTCTAGGAGCAGAAAACTATCTCTTTATTCCATGCTATTCAAAAAATGCATCACACTCACTAGAAGTGAATTCTCCACCTCTATCAAACCTTCAAAATTTGATTCTCGTGTTCACTTCATTCTCTACCCTTGCCTTGAACACTTTGAACCTATCTAGAGCTTGAGGTTTCTCCTTAAGAAATGTAACCCATGTCATTCTTGAATAATCATCAATAAGGAGCATGAAATACCTATCACCATTAAGACTTCCTATTCTTGTAGGACCATGGAGGTTAGTATGAACCAATTCCAACATTCTAGTAGATGATTTCTCTTTTCCTTTAAAACTGAATCTTATTTTTTTTCCAACTGATAACTTTTGCAAATAGTATTGGTAGGCTTTATGATTTTAGGCAAGTCTCAGACAACTTCTCTTGAATTGATCCTGATCAGATTATCAAATTTTGCATGTCCCATCCTCCGGTGCCATTTAAAACTTTCATTAACTTGAGATACAAGGCACTAACCATCAACACCCTTAAGCTAATAAGTGTTTCCATATGTTCTTCTTCTTGCAACAACCATAGTTCTAGACCCTTTTTTAATCTCACTGGTGTTATCCAAAAACACAAGCTTGAATCCTTTGCTACACATTTTTCCAACACTTAAAATATTATGCCTTAAGCCCTTAACATAATATGAACCATCAGTACTGTGTTTTCCATCAAAACTAATAGTTCCTTTTCCAACAATCTTTGCTCCAGAATCATCTTCAAACATGACTAATCCACTATCATAATTTTCAAGTTTAGTGAACTTACTATTATCTCCAATCATGTGATTTGAGCATCCATTGCCAATCACCCAGTAATCTTCATCTTGTCTAGCATGAAATACAATAACTAGAGTACCTTCCATCTTATCCTTCTTGTTCTCTAGACTAATTTCCCTTGCACATCTTCCAGAGTTAGTAGACAATGGTTTATTCTCTAAAGCTATAAACAAGCATTCATCATCATTATCCTCAAAATCAAATTCATCATCAGAGATCTCAGCATCTTCTCTAACATAATACAATTTCTTGAACTTATCCCTTTTGTCTCTATTATCTTGATTCTTCTTGTGTACAACTCTACTTGGACATCTTGAGGCATAGTGACCAATATTTCCACAACTAAAACATTTAAAAGGTAACATACCTTTGTACTTATTGGTACCTTTCTTCAACTTCCTTATAAAGTTGGCTTCCAACTCATCTAAACTATCACCATCTAGATCATCTTTTGTCTTTGTAGCTTTAAAGGTTGATTATGTCTTCTCCTTTTCCTTTCCAAACTTGCTCATCTTAAATGCAGTCAAGCTACCAAATAGTTGTTCTTTAGTAAAATTATTAGGATCATACACTTCTTCAATAGCTCAAACCTTATCATTGTAACTCTCTGGTAGAGTCATCAAAATTTTCTCCATCACATCTTCATCAATTAGAGTACCACCTTGAATTTTCACTACATTCATTGAAATATCAACCCTCTAAAAATAGCTTGTAATATCTTCACGTTCTTCCATTTTAAAGTTCTCATATTTTTGCTTAGCTGTTAGCTTCTTTGACAATTTCACTCTATCATTTCCTTCATAGACATCTTCCAACTTTTTCCAAACTTCGTAACCAGTGCCCAAAGAAATAACTTTTCTTCACTCAGTCTTAGATAAAGAATTGTAGATTACATACCTCACTTTTTCATTTTCCCAAAAATATCATCTACAGAAGGACCACTTGCCAATGCAACATATTTTGTCTCAACATCTTTCCAAGTCTTGTAACCAAGAGAGATTATGTAACCTCTCATTTATACTTTCAGTCACTATAGTCAGATCCATCAAACATAGGGATCACCAATTTGTGTGCCTTCAGATCTACCTCAAGTAGTTAAGCTCTTCACTAAGGAATCAAAGCTCTTATACCAATTGTTGAAAGGCACAAGAAAACAGAGAGGGGGGCTGAATCAATTGTCACCAAACTCAATCTCAAATATCAAGCATTTATTAACTTCAAATGCACTTAATTTTGTTATTAAGTATGAACATGAAATGCAAATAACAAAAAGAAATATCAACACAATAAACACCAGATTTATGTGGAAAACCCAATAAGGGAAACACCATAGTGAGGATTAACTCACAATATAAAGTAATTCCAAAACTGATTACAAAGAGGCTCACTACCCAGAAAGGACTCACTATCCAAATACAAGGCTCACTACCTACATATAGGAATCACTGTCCAAAAGGGAGGCTCACTACCTATAGATACAAAAGATAACAGAAAGATCCACCACAACAAGTTACACATATCTACAGCTTGGTCAGAAGATTGTAAACACTCTTAGCTCACTACTTTTAGGAATCTAACACATTGAAGTACTATTGCCTCAACTCTTTTTCACACAACTTTGCTTCACAAACTTGTGGATCATCTGTTACATCAATTCACAACATCTCGACTTGTTTTTATACCATCTTCAACCTTAAAAACTTTCTCCAAGGTCGACTACACACACTTCATTTTAAAAATTAAAATTAGGTTGGCAACTCAACATTCCCACAGTGGATAGGAATGAGACTAGACCAAACCAACACTTAACCAAGATCCAAAACAACATATTTGATCAATCACACACTTCCTTAATTGATACTTATCCTTCACATGAAGTGTAAACACCAGGTTGGAAAAACCTAATGAAAACACAAATGAAATTTGAAGTACATGTTTTTGCAACAAGAATATGACATGTGAACCCCATAACATGCTTCACCATACACTAGAACACATCTCATATTTCTACATATTCATCCGTAGAAAATGCAACAACCTTCATACACAAAACACTTCTCACCAATTCATCTGGACTATACAGACACACTCAACAACTTTGAAACTCATCTTCTAGAGCACCAAGACACAAACACCTTTTCTAGAACACAAATAACAATGTTACAAGACATCTTCTAGATCTGCAAGACCTAAAACAAACTAGCAAAGGACTGTGGAGTATAAACATTTCTCCCAGTCACAGGAAAACAACTTTGTCAAACTGGTTCACACACCAATGAACACAACTTTCACTCTCCATCAATCTAGAAGCTGCAATCTAGGGCATATCACCAAAAAATGCCCATAAACAACACTTCAGATCTGCACAAGCATAGGATCAACATAGAAGAAATGCAGAGCACAAACCGGAGCACATTCTAAACACACACAACTCTGACTTCACTAAAAACACTTGACAACTCATCATATCTGCACACTTGAAACATCATAAAATAGCTCCATGTACTCATAACATCTCTGCAGTATCTCAACTATGCATGCACAACTTGCAACAACTTGTTTCTTTTCTCTACAACATCCTATACTATGTTGGCATCAATGACAACATCAATGACAAGGTATGTGCAACATCATGATGGGCCAAAAAGTGGCAATATGATGGGTATTTGTAGGGTATGTGGCTAACGACTATTTTTTACCCAAAATTGATGAAATGAAAAGGGTTTTTAAAGGAGATTCTCAATTTTCCACAATATAAATTATGCTTTACTTTGAATATAATAAATTATTATTATTCATTTTCTATTTGAATTATGACTAAAGTCCTAATTGGTTGATTGAAAAAAATCTATAACTTTCAAATAGTATCACATTTTTTGAATCCAAAACATGCATCACATTCTATGCTTTGCATACTATAGGATTAAACAAAGAAAAATTGAATTTCATGAAGTTTTGACCAAGTTAAGGTGGTCAAACATACTAGTTTTTATATTTGTAAAAATTTGTAATAAAAAAATCATAATTAATTATTTACTTGGAAAAAAATTACAAAAAAATATGCATCACATCTAGACATGAGTCCTCTACTTATGTCTAAAATCTTATAAAAAAATATTATTATTTTATTGTGGTTAAGGTGGTCAGACAGACACCTACTTCTAATTTTTTCCTTGAAATTTAAGTACTACTGCATTGAAATTTCAAATTTTCACCAAATAGATTTTTTTTTTAAATAAACTTAGTAGTTTAGAAATTTTATTCAATTTTCTATAGAATCTATTCTTACATATTTTTGAAATAATATAGATAACTTATTCAATTTTTTTATGTCAAGTTTCCTAACTCTAATTTTTCTAAATTTTTTCCACTTAAGGGCCTATTTTTTCCATGATGATCCTGCACATACCCGATAATGCCACCATACTCACTCATACATGGTTTGTAAGTTGAAAAAGGAATTGTATAAACTTAAACAGGCTCCTAGAGCATGGTATGCAAGGATGGATAGATATTTGACACAACAAAGACTCAACAAAGGCTATGTAGATAATAATATTTATTTCAAAGTTGAAGGAAACATAATGTTGATAGTAGTTGTGTATGTGGATGATATCATTTTTGGAGGAAATGAAGGTATGTGCAAGAGATTTGTAGAAGAGATGGAAAAAGAGTTTGAAATGTCTATGATTGGTGAGTTTAATTTCTTTCTTGGACTACAAGTATATCAAATTGATAAAGGGATATTCATTTCACAATCAAAGGATGTTAAAGATTTTTTGAAGAAGTTTGGAATGGATGACTCCAAACTGGTCTATACCCCTATGGTGACCGAATGTAAGATGAGAAAAGATTATGAATATGCTAAAGTTTATCAAAGCATGTACAAATATATGATTGGTGGACTATTGTATCTTACTGCTACTAGACTAGATATCATGCATGCAATATGCTTGGTTGCCAAATTTCAAGCAAAACCTAAAGAAGCACATGTTAGAGTTGTGAAGAGGATATTTAGATATCTTAAAGGAACTATGGATTATGGCCTGTGATATCCTAAGGATACTAATTTCAATATGAATTCTTACACTAATGTAGATTAGGTTGGTTGTGTAGATGACCAAAAGAGTACAAGTGGTGGTGCATTCTTTCTTGGAGGAATATTGGTTTCATGGTTAAGCAAGAAATAGAATTTAGTCTATTTATCCACTGCACGAGCTAAGTATATTCCTGCAACATCTTATTGCACACAAGTTTTGTGGATGAAGAAAACATTAAAGGATATAGGAGTGATTTGTGATGAGCCTATCCCTATCTTCTCTGATAATACAAGTGATATAAACATTTCAAAGAATCCAGTAATGCATTCAAGGAAAAAACATATATCTATCAAATATCATTTCTTAAGAGAAAAGGTCTTAGAGAATGAAGTTGGACTGGAGTATGTATCTACAAAGGATCAGATTGTAGATACATTTACTAAGGCTCTTTTGAAGGATACATTTGAGTATCTCAAGGAGAAGTTGGGGGTTATTGGCCCTCCTTCTTTGAACTAGGTACACATGGAGGTGCATCAGTCTAGTGAATCTACAGATTCTTCATTTGTCTAGACTGATGAATGGGTCTAATCCACAAGGGGAGTAGAAAGTTGCATTGTTGTAGTATGATTTGTGTGGGTGCACTCCTAAGGGGCAGTGATCTAAGCTTTTGTTCTTTGCCATTGATGTCAAAGGGGAAGAGAGAGTCATGTGAAAAATAGTGAGAGAAAAAGGGAGAGAGTATTGAGAGTGTAGGAATGGAATGGATGTTGTCTTTGATGGTTTTGCATATCATGTTTTTCCATCAATGACAAAGGGGGAGATTGTTGCAAGTATGAGTAAGTATGTTGGTGTTTTCATTGATGTCAACATAGTACAAGATGTTGTAGAGAAAGGAATCAAGTTGTTGCAAGTTGTGCATGTATAATTGAGATACTGCAGAGATTTTGTGAGTACATGGAGCTATCTTTATGATGTTATAAGTGTGAACATATGATGAGTTTTCAAGTTTTTTTGGTGAAGTCAGAGTTGTGTCTTGTGTATTCAAAATGTGCTTTGGTTTGTGCTTCACATTTCTTTTGTATTGATCTTATGCTTGTGTCGATTTGAAGTATTTTTTATGGGCATCTATTGGTGATATATCCTAGATTGAAACTTCTAGTTTGATGGAGAGTGAAAGTTGTGTTCACCGGTGTGTGAATCAGTTAGACCTGGAGTTGTTTGCCTATGATTAGGAGAATTTTTTTTTCTCTGTAGTTCTCCATTGGTTTCTTTCAAGTCTTGAGGATCTGGAAGATTTCTTCTAATGATGTTATCTGTGTTATTGCAAAGGTGTTCATAGTTTGGTGCTCCAAAAAATGAGTTTCAAAGTTGTTGAGAGTGTCTATACAATCCGGATGGACTAGTGAGAAGTGTTATGTGTATGAAGGTTGTTACATTTGCTACGGATGAATTTGAAGGCATTTGAGATGTGTTCCAATGTATGGTGAAGCATGTTATGGGGTTTGCATGTCATATTCTTGTTGCGGAAGCATGTACTTTAAAGTTCATTTGTGTTTTCATTAGGTTTGACCAACTTGGTGTTTACACTTCATGCAAAGGATAAGTATCAATTAAGGAAATGTGTGATTGATCAAAGACATTGTTTTGGATCTTGTTTAAGTGTTGGTTTTTTTTTCGCTCATTCCTATCCACTACGAGAATGTTGAGTTGTCGACCTAATTTGAATTTGTAAAATGAAGCATCTGTAGCCAACCTTGGAGAAATTTTATAAGGTTGAAGATGGTATAAATACAATTTGAGATATTTTGAATTGATGTATTAGATGAGCCACAATTTTATGAAGCAAAGTTGTGCAAAAAAGAGTTGAGGCAACATTACTTTAATGAGTTAGATTCCTAAAAGCAGTGATTTGATGGTGTCCACAATCTTCTAATCAGGTTGCCGATGTGTGTAACTTGTTGTGGTGTATCTTTCTGTTATCTTTTGTATCTATAGGTATTGAGCCTCCCTTCTAGATAGTGAGTCCTATCTGTAGGCAGTGAGCCTTGTATCTAGATAGTGAGTCCTTTTTGGGTAGTGAGCCTCTTTGTAATTGGTTTTGGAATTACTTTATATTGTGAGTTAATCCTCACCGTGGCTTTTCCCTTATCGAGTTTTCCACATAAATATGGTGTTTATTGTGTTGATATTGCTTTCTATTACTTGCATTCCATATTCATAATTAATAACAAAATTAAGTGGAATTGAAGTTAATAAGTGCTTGATATTTGAGATTGAGTTTGGTGACAATTGATTCACCCCCCTCTCAGTTTTCTTGTGCCTTTCAACAAGATGCATATCAAATTTCCTTAAAATTTGAGGAAAGAATGAACAAAAGATATGAAGGTAAGCAAAGAAGAAGAGGCCATGCTGAGGAGGTTGAAGGAAGAACATATGGAGCAAACAATAATTAGAAAAATCAGAAAAAATAAGACTAAGGAAACATCAAAAATCAGAGATATGATGGCATGTATGGTCCTAGATATCAAAATCCAAGAGGTAGAGGAAGATCGAGTAGTTTTTTTGGAAGAGAAAATTTTTGAGGAACTTGTTTTAAGTGTGGAGAAGAAGGTTATAGGGCATATTATTGTCCTCATGAAGAAGAAGGATAAAGAAGGAATGAAAATAAAAATAGAGCAAAAAATGTGAATAGAGAAGATGCAAGGTCATCACATTCTGAAGAAGTAGAAGATGGTGAAACTTTAATGGCCAGGAGAACACTATTGAATGAAGATGATAAATCAATTTAAATAAAAAAATTATTTCGACCAAGATGCAAGTGCCAAAACAAGGTATGTAATTTCATTATAGATGAAGGTAGTACATACAATCTTGTTTCTAAAGAGATGGTGAGAAAATTGCAGCTAGAGAGAAGAAGGCATTCACATTATTATAGGATAGCATTGCTACAAGATGATAGGAAAGTTTTGATCAGTGAAAAAATCTTGGTAAATATTAATATAGGAAGCTATAGAGATGAAATTTTATGTGATATTATTCCTATGAATGTGTGTCGTATTTTGTTAGGGAGGCCTTGGAAATTTGACAAGAAGGCAATGCATGATGGTTATGTCAACCCATGCACAGTGATGAAGGATGGAGTGAAACACAAATTGAATCCATTGAAAGAAGAAATGGGGAAGGTTTGTAGCAATGTAAGGTCTCAAGTTTAGTTGATGAAATCAAAATTTTAGATGGTATGAAACATGAATATGTTGGCCTTGTTAGTACTAACCATGATAAAGATGAGAAATTTGATTCGTTGACTTAGATTGAAGCAAAGATCTTAAGTAGAATGGAGGTAGTAGTAGAGGGTAAGGTAAAATATTATTTATTTGTTTCCTTTGATGAGAAAGAGAGTGAAGGAAATAGATAATTTTGTTGCAACATAAATTAATTTTGATAAAGTTGGATTGGAAGAGTGGAGTGAAAAGGTTAATGAAGAGTTTTCTAAGGAATCCTTGCTTGAGAACAGTGGAGGTGAACTTTTTTTTATTATTAAGCATGATTTCTTGTCAAATAATATGGAAATTGAATTTTTTTATGGTAATACTAATTCTTTTTGAGTGAAAAAAAAAAGGTTGTTGTAGTGTCATTTCTTTCAAAAGGCATGGAAATAGTGAAATTTCATGTAGACATAGTGGAAAGAGATAAAAAAAGGTAGAACAAAAAATAAGGTAAATGAATACATTTTTTTGATGAAGGAGGAGGTATAATTTTAATTGTTAGTTCTGATTTTGATGAAGTATATTGGTTGGGAAGCAAATTTGATGCTTTGAATTACATGATGGGTAGTAGAGGAAGGATGAAACATGGTAATGTTGTAAGTTTGAAAATTTTGATGCATACAAAGGTTCCAGTGGAAAAGGAAAAAAGGTAGGTCTAGAATGAGTATCATATCTACAATTATTTATGATTCACACTCATGAAACATTTATTTTCTATTGTGGGTGTCTAATGCAGGAGCATTCACGATATTGGCAATCATGTATCAAGTAGAATTTTAAATTTTTGTTGAGTAATTTTGTAATTTTTTGGTGAGTAAATTTTGGTTTGGAATTGAAATTGAAGGTGGTAAATGATATATATTTGAATAATTAAACTTGACAAATTAATTTCCCTTTGCACATTGTCAAGTTGACTTGTGGAAGAAAAAAGCAATGAAAAGAAGTTTTAAAATATTTAAATTAAAAATATTTGAAAGGAAATTTGGGGTGTTGGGATTTCAATGTAGATCTTTAAAAAACATTAAATTATCCCTAAAAATTAGGGACTGGGAAGTGGGCACCCAATACTTGCTTTGATTTTTTTTCTTTTTCAGGAGTAAAAAATGAGAGAAAATAAATTGAAAAAGACTCCTATCGTTAGTGGGCTGTTGGAAATGGTTTTTAATTTTTTTTTTTTTGAGGAATTTTATGTGCAGCAATAGCATGGTTCGTTCCATATTGAATAGGCCCAAATAAAGTATGTAAAATTAATTTCATGATAGGGAGAAGTAAAACAATAAAAACCCATTCTTCAACATGAAAGTTTGAAGAGGAAAAGAAGGATATAGAGAAAGGGGGGGCATAGCATTCTCTGTGAGGGTGATTTTGGAGTTTTTTTTCAGGTTCTGACTGATTTACAACAATCCATTGAAGTTTTAGATCAATAGATTGAAGCTACATTATTTGCAAGTGGAATTGTGGTGTTGGGGAGTGAGATAATTTGCAAGAACTCACATATTTGAATATAGATTGTATTTGAATGTTTCCATATGAATATCACATATTTAAATGAGTTTTATTTTTTTTTAATTAGTCCATGGATGACTGAAAATAATTTTTAATTAGTTTCTTAAATAGAGCAAATCAATGAGTTTCTTGTGCAAACAATTTGTTTGTTAAAATTGCAATTTCTTCATTTCGTTTAAGCTATTGTTGTGAAGGTTTTAGAGAGGGTTTTGAGAGTATCATATCCTCTCTACATGTTAGCTAAAATGTGACTTTGAAGACTCCTAAGGTTGATGGGGGCTCCCAAAAAAATATAGTGGCTCAACAATTTTGAAATATCGTGAACCTCAAAAAGGCAATACGAGTTGAATAGATACTTTATTGAGGATTTATTTTGTGTCATCTACTCAACTTTTATTGGAATTTTAAACCTTGAAAAGAGAAATGTATCTTTGGAAAAAAAACAAGTATGAAGTCTAAAATCACTAAATTAGCAACATGAACCCAAAAATATAATTTCTTGAAGACTATTAATGTCAATGGGAAACTTCAAGCAAATAGTTATCTTTATTTTGGTGTTTTTAAAAAAAATATCAATAGTAGTAGGAGTTTGAAAGTTGTTATTACTATTAAGACATTGTCAAAATGCATGAAGAAAATCAATGATTGTATGGAAGTCTACAATGATAGTGTACCCTATGACAGTCAATGGGTAAACCCCTATGAAGATAGTCCAGAAAATTATCAAGTGAATATTCTATGCAATGATAGGTGAATGACTAAGAGAAGGGCCACTCCATATTTAATATGGTCATGGAGATGGCTATCATAACAATGAACACAAGTAGATATGAGGTAGTAATAGATTAAGGATCCCTTGCAAGCACCAATAGAAGAGGAATTTTTAAGCTATTTATTCCACATGAGATAAGATACTTTCCCAGTGCTTCGAACAATGAGCTAGGAATTTTTCTGAGCCCCTCTATGAGTGACTCATCTCTTCATCATCCTAATTCTTATGTTGTTACTGTTGAGGAGAACTTGGTTTGTCATTTTGAAGATACTATGAATCGGCGACACAACAAGAAGAAAGAATTTTGATGTGTGTATTGGTTTGATTTAGAGTTTTCAAGTACAATAAATGAGCATGAAATAGAAAGGTTTTGAACATACAAAATCAAGCACTAGAAGTAATACGATAAGCAAGTTATGAAGAAAATATAACCAATCTCGAATTTGTTGTCATTTTTCTAGTATTGGAAGCAATGAAAGTACTTTAAAATGAATTAAATGAATAGATAAATAAATGAGAACATACAAATGTGACACATAGGACTTAAAAATGAGTTTATAAATTATATAACATTTTAAAATATTTAAACATATTTTTAGTTTTTAGTTTTCAAGTTTGCATGTTCATTAATATATTTTTTAAGAATTTAATTTAAAGGTTTAAATTATGTGGAAACTTCTAACTGATTGAGTCAACAGTACAAATGTGAATGTTCTAAATTAAAAATGTGTTAATAATTAGTATTGTACCATTTAAAAATGGACCCTTCCCATTTTCATGGATTTAGGTCTTATTTCATAGTGTTCGAGCTATGTTGCTTTAATTTCATGATGTATATTGGCTTAACCATGCTTATTTTGGTGCTAAAATTCAAAGAACAACGTCTTGTGAAGGTGTTGTGAAGTTTTGTAAGACATTTCTACATTCTTCTAGACTTTATTTAATGCAATTCACCTAAAAACCACCTTTTCACTCATCAACAAGTCCTATTTTGAAGTGTTGTAAAGTCTTGTAACAAGATTTCACGCTTTTCTGGGCATATTTTCTCTATTTACACCCTTCTCATGCTATATTTTGTCTCTTTATGCCCTCATATGCTTATATTAAGTGTATTTTTGGGTCATATCTAGACAAACAACATTAAACATAACATTTTTCTTAACACTTGGTTTTGGGTCCTAGGTGTTGGCCCCAAATTCAAAATATTTCAAAATTTCTTTCGAGATTTCACTTAAATTCACTTCATGTCAACCTATGATGAGGTATGAACAAATACTAAGGCACAAGATTTGTATAAATAGGCATTTTTAACCTGATTTTACATCTTCTCATTAAGTATTCAATCTCCTAACACATTCAAGCAATCAATCATTTTTGCATCTTCAATTCAAGCACTTTCAAGCACTTTGGAGCAACCATTGACATCACTTCAGATTTGCATATTCAAGGATGTGGGAATTTTTTAATAACTAATGTTATTCATTTATCATTTCCTTTGCATGTCATTCATTTCTATTGGGTTTAATTACTAAAGTGGGGTGTGACTAACCCTCAACATTTTTCCCTTATGTGCATGTGTGTTTGCAGCCTTTTTTTGCATATTTAATAGGTTTAAAGGTGTTGAAAAGTGGAATTCAAGTCAACTAGGATCTTTAAGTCTATTCATCATCCTTTCAAGCATTTTGAGTGTTTTCAGCCTGTTTTCTATAGAGTTGACCCCGACAGTCTAATGTTCAAACTTTGCAGGATTTGAAGTAGCAGTATTGTCTTCTGATTTTCCAAAAATCTTGGGAAGGACTGATTCACCACCCTTGGTGAATGAGTCCCACTTGAAATATGGAAATATGCATTTTTTTAGAAATCAACTCTCGGCTATCAGAAATTAGTTCCTGATACTTTTTCAACAATAGGAGGACTGATTCGCCAGCCTTGGCAAATGAGTCCCATTGTGAAAAATTAGAAAATTTCATTAGCATCCCATACATTCTAGAATGCTCACACAACTTCCAGGTGCACTCATATTTGACACCGTACTTTCTATTCTACATATTTCTTTCAATTTCATCATATTTCATAGTTGTTTGTATATCATAGTGTGTTTTCAAACATAGCTTAAATTATACTTTTGCATTCATTTTAGATCATTTTAATCAGTCAATTGTATTTAGTTTAGTTCATTTACATCATATCACATCACATACGTCCTAATTTGAATGTCACATAAGCATTTTAGGATCTAATCTCTCTCCTTTTGGGTGAAAAACCCTATAAAAGTAGAGAGCCCATTGGGTCCTAAAATATATGTTTCATTTTGGTAAACCCAACTTTTGAACATTTTTAAACTTCTAATTGCATCCATACATTGCATCCTAGTTTTCATTTGCATTGAAATTCAATTAAGACATTGATTTGTTATTGCATTCTAGGATCTTTCAATTTGCATTAGTGAAAAACTCATTGAGTTTTCATTCTTGCATTCAATTTCATTGAAAAAACTGAAATACTACATTTTGTGTCTATTTTTGCATTCTGAAAAGCATTTAAATCATTCTCAAATCTTTAAAAACACAAAAAAATTGCATCCTGGGACTCACTTGCCACCCAGGGTGAATCAATCCCTCTGCATATTTCAGACATTAATTTTGCATTGTTTTTAGCATTTTTTTGCATTTCTATTTCTTGTATTCATATCTTTGTTACAGTTAGTAGATCTCTTGTTATTTGCATTTTACATTCTTAGAATAGCTTGCATTTCCATCAACCCCTACTTTTTGGTACTTGCATGAGTGTTTGGTGCCCTATTGATAATACTTTAGTGAGAAGAAGTTCTAGACTCATGGCATCCCATGATAGAAATTTCTTTGTGGACCTTGGGATCTCATGAGCTCCTACTCCTAGTATGGACAATGGTGCATTAGGCCCTGACAATACCACTTCCATTCCTTCACCTTTCTATCCTATGCATGTTGATAATCAAAACAAGTATCTCCTGCAAGAAAAAGATTATTAACATTCATTAGAACTTTGCACATTTGCAACAAGACTTGTCACTTGAAAAAATTTCCACCACTGCTATACCTTCTATTGAGAACCTTCATCGCTTAATTGAGAGTGATGATGGCTTACACATTTTAAAAAAAAATTCTGAGATTTACAATAAGCATGCCTCTTCAACTACCCAATCCACAAATTATATTTCTATAATCCAAGGAGCATCTCAAGTTCCTCCTCCTTCAACTATAGCTTCCATACCAACTTACACCAATCTGCAAGTCCATACAACTTTACATCAATCCAATTATGTTGGTACTTCTTTCCCGATTTCCACTAGCATTCCTACTCCTTTTGTGGCATCACAACCTCCTTCCACTACCTTCACACCCCTTACTATTCCTTCCACTTTCCCTAACATCATATACACTCCATCACCATTTTCCCTTCCACCTCAACCCCATTATCCTAATCCCTTTATGACACAAATCCTTAACACTATCTCATCCATGCAACACTAAATTTCCACCATTATTCAAGCTCAAACTACTCCAAACACATATCTTGTTCGTAGTAGCCCCTTATCATTAGAAATTTTACACACCCCAATGCCACAAGGGATAGAAATGTCAATATTTGAGAAATATGGATGAAAAGGAGACCCTATCAACCATGCCAATGCTTTTACTACCTTGTGTTGTGATTTTTTCCTTGACAATAAACTTTTAGAAAAATTATTTCCAAGGACCTTGAAAGATATTGCCTTAGAATGGATTTCCATCTTGCCTAATCATTCCATCTGTTCATTTAATGAATTGGCAGAAGCTTTCATTAATCACTTTCAAGTGCACATGACACCTAAAAAGACAATGGTTGACCTTATGTGATGTAGACAAAACAATGATGAAAAAGTAATAGATTCCATCTCTCGTTACGAGTCCTTATATGCTCAAGTTGATGTCCAAATTCCAAATGCACATCTGCAGAAGATGTTTATTGAGAATTTGCACACCACCCTCCAAGATAAGCTTACGATGATGAAATTCCCTGCATTCATGTATTTTTGTACAATCTTATGTGAGTATAAAAATTCAGTTTCAAGTCATGAGTCAAAATCCACTTTTAGCCAAATTGACAAAACTGAAAAAAATAATCAACACCAAGACAACACAAAATTTCCACAAACCTAATTGAGGTTTTTTACAATTTAGTTCATCTCCTTCACCCCAACCACAACCAACTTCACAATTTCAGAATTCAATGGACGTTGTTAAAACAGTCGTTCCTTATCATTATGGTGATCCAAATAGACACTTCACTCCTTTACCTGACACCCTCCATCAGACAATGAAGCAACTCATACAAAAATGCATGCCTACCTTACCACCTATTCGACCACTTGATTCTAATCAACCCTTACCTCCTAGCTTCAAACCTAATGCTTATTGCCATTTTCATTTTCAAAATGGCCATGAAACTGAACATTGCAAGCATCTTAAACATCTAGTTCAAGACCTCATTGACTCAGGTGAATTTACCATTATGAGTGTTAATGATAAAGGCAATAAGTCTATCACACCCCCTAACCAAAATCTCCAAATCTTCACCAAATCTATGCCTAAACACACTACCTCATTTGTCAAGAATAGCGAACCATCAAAGCTTGATGTAATGACTATTGATACACACACTGAACAACTTGATACATCTCCTCTTGTTGCCCAAGCTAGTCCTATTGATGAACTTGTCATCGAAATAGACGTTATCCCTCGCAAGGGTGAAGCCACTCAATCTCTTGATATTACTTTTTCTGCTAAAGACATACTACCAAAGCTTCCTAATGGTCCTCTCTACCTAGCCAATATAATCTATGACAAACCAACTAATGGGATATTAATAGATCCCTCTTGTGGTGAGAATGTGATCACAAAGGAATTTTTAGTATTACATGATCTATATCAAGATAACTATAATCCACCAACTGCATGGATTAAAACACATCATGATTTTTCTTTCCCTATGATTGGATCAATCGTGCTACCTTTACAAATAGGACATAAGACTTTGGAGGTAACATTTTCTATCATTCCACAATCAACCAATTTCATTTGCAGTTAGGCCTTCCTTGGCTTTGCTCAATGAAATCAGTCCCATCAGTCATTCACAAGTGCTTGAAGTTTCCACATGGGAATGAGGTATTCACAGTACACCATAGTGGCTTTAATCCTTTATCTTCCAAAGGTAACTTTTCATTAGAAGCTTTTTGGGCCTTAACCTATGGAACCTATCACTCCTTATAAGGACTTCTTTTACATTGCTTATTAGAAGTTTAAATCCAAAAAGATTGTTGAATTGTCTCTTCATAACATATCTTCATCCACATCTACTCATCCTATCCTCGATGAAACCATTATTACACTTGAATCTGATATTGAACAAACCATCACATCCTCTATGTAAACTCCTCCTGATACTTCTCAGCCATCATCTAAATGACCAAGAGACTAAGAAATAACTCTTGCCTCACTTCCTTGTACCAGACAAGTATATAAAGTGAAAGAGAAAGTGGTTGATCCTTCCTCTTCTATTTCTCCTGTTCTTCCCCTTTCAAAATTAGAAGAACTGATGCCAACTCAATCCTCTCCTACATCTCAACAAATCCAAAATAGAATTAAACATAACAATGTTGCTCGGGAACATCGGTGTCTTTGTCATCTCCTTGCTAATACAAAAACCAATCATGACAATCAATCTTTACCCTTGACAGAAGCTATAGATGGCCATCTTCCATGTCCTGACCAACCGCATGAAATTTCCACCCCACAATTGCAACAAAATGAACATATCCAAACCACACTCTTGATACATCCATCCTTCGAAATCACTCTTTTTCCTCCCATCGTTATTAATCTTGATGATGATGATGAAGATGTGACAATTGCTAACATAGAAAAAACAATAAACAATGACATTGAACTCTTTATTTTCATATACAATGAGCTTAAATAATAAATCCTCTCCACCAAGTGAAGAACCTGGTACAACTCCTAGTTTGACACTTGTGATTCCTCCTTTAAATAATTAATCACCTTCACATTCCGCTAAACATGATTGGCAGGTGGATGACTTGCATTTTCCTACTTAATTCTTTTTCTTCACTCATTTTCCTTTTTATTTTCATATGTACATATTGTGTTCCCCTGTATCATGTGTTTGATGTCTCCTTCTCTTTGTATACTTATTCTATGTGTATCTCTATTCTTCTCCTTGTCTCCTTGTCTTTTTCACTTTTTTTTTGTTTTCCTTTGGGAATGACACAAAGTGTAGAGATGCCCTATGTGTCCTCCATGTTGACCCAAATGGTCCTTGTCTTTTTCATTTCTTTTTTTGTGTTTTCCTTTGGGGATGACGTAAAGCATAGAGACACCTATGTCTTTTCCATGTTGACCCAAATGGTCCTTGTCTTTTTCATTTTTTTTTTGTATTTTCCTTTAGGGATGACTTAAAGCATTGAGATACCCTATGTCTCTTCCATGTTGACCCAAACTCCCTTTTTCTTTTCCTTTTTGTGTTCATTTTTTTCTTGTGTTTTTCCTTTTGGGGATGAAGCAAGGCATTGAGACTAAAATGTCTCCTTCATGTTGACCCAAAAGCTTTTTCATTTTTTACTTATTTGTCTTTTTGCTTGTGTTTTCCTTCTAGGGACGATGCAAAGCGTTGAGACCACAACGTCTCTTCCATGTTGACTCAAAATAGACTTTTTTTTCCTTTGTTTTATCTCTCTTTGCGTCATTCTTCTAGTTCTCTGTGTATTTGGGGAATGATGACAGTTCTGAGCTCTTTCATACAAAACATTGCAGCAACAAGCATACTGACCCCAAATCCATAGATTCCTTATATGTTTGGTGTGCTTTCTCTTTTGGGGGGAAACTTCCTTTCTTTGTTTTTCATCTTTTCTTGACACGACACAGCTTAAATTTGAAACATATGACTTGGCATAGATCTTTCCAAGTTGGCTCTCCTGTCTTGTTTTCTTTTTGCATTTTCTTTTCTTCTCTACTTTCACGTAATTGCTCACAGAACGATGTGTAGCAATTCCTTTAAACTAGGAGCATACATTACCATTATTTCATTTGCATTCTTAATGAAGCCTTGTCATTTACGTGATGCATTTGTCACTTTGTGGATGACATTGGGTGTGATGTCCCTCATAAATGTGATCTATCTCAGCATATTGCATTCCTCTTTATGGTTTGATGCAACACACTACATCCCCTAAGTTGTGAATATATTATTCTTTGATTGGTCCTCTTTTGGAGACATTAGACATAGTGTTCACTAAGTGACTGACCTTGCATAAATTGAACAAGAATCCTTTTAACATATTACACATAACATTCTTATTCGACCACCTTGCATAACACAACTTGCATGTCTGCGGTGCCATCCTATTTTTCTTATCTTATAAAATTTAAACCAACATTTGCATTTTCCTTGGCTTTGTGGCACCTTGTTAAAGTTATCGAATGTGTATAGCTTTGGCATGGTTGAGCGGGAAGCCCAACTAGCGGCATGACTTTTCCCCATAGCCACTTTTGTGCTTGCTTGTGAGTTCATACCAACTAGAATATGTATCTTACTTTTTGGGCCTTCTCACCCTATGGACAACTAGTTTCATGGCCCCAGAGTGATTACACATTCTCTCTTATCAAACAATCAGCCTAGATCTGTTTTCACAACTAGTTGGATTGATGATCGAAGCTTCACTCAAATCCTCTCAACACTTGTGTGTTCCTTTGTCCTTATGTTCAGTCTGTCATGGGATCTTCATCCTAGGGGCTTGATCATCCTCCTTGTTTGTTGTATTTCATCTTGCTAATGTGAGGACATCTGAACCCTCTTCTCTTTGTTGTTCATGGCTACTTTAGTGTGAGGAAGAAAGTTTCTCTCACTAAAGTGGGGGATAAATGTACCATCAAAAATTGGACCCTTCCCATTTTCATGGACTTTTAAGTATTGTTTCATTGTGTTGGAGCTATGTTGCTTTAATTTCATGATGTATATTGGCTTGAACATGCTTATTTTGGTGCTAAAATTTAAAGAACGACGTCTTGTGAAGGTGTTGTGAAGTGTTGTAAGAAATTTCTACATTCTTCTAGACTTTATTTAATGCAATTCACCTAAAAAACACCTTTTCACTCATCAACAAGTCCTATTTTGAATTGTTGTAAAGTCTTGTAAGAAGATTTCATTCTTTTCTAGGCATATTTTCTCTATTTACAACATTCTCATGCTATATTTTGTCTCTTTATGCCCTCATATTCTTATATTAAGTTTATTTTTGGGTTTTATCCTAGCAAAAAAAAATTAAACATAACATTTTTCCCTACACTTGGTTTTGGATCCCAGGTGGAACTCATTCACCAAGGCTAGAAAATGAGTCCCCTTTGGCCCAAAATTCAAAATATTTCAAAATTTCTTTCAGGATTTTACTCAAATTCACTTCATGTCAGCTTGTGATGAGGTATAAATGGATACTAAGGCACAAGATTTGTATAAATAGGAATTTTTAACCTCATTTTACATCTTCTCATTTAAGCATTCAATCTCCTAACACATTCAAGCAATCAAGCATTTTTGCATCTTCAATTCAAGCACTTTCAAGCACTTTGGAGCAACCATTGACATTACTTTAGATTTGTATATTAAAGGATGTGTTAAGTTTGTAATACTCTCATGTTATTCATTTATCATTTCCTTTTCATGTCATTCATTTCTATTGGGTTTAATTACTAAAGTGGGGTTTGACCAAGCCAAACCCCTATTCACGAACCCCCCAACATTTTTACCCTTTGTGCATGTGTGTTTGCAGCCTTGTTTTGAAAATTTAATAGGTTTAAAAGTGTTGAAAAGTGGAATTCAAGTCAGCTAGGCTCTTCAACTCTATTCATCATCCTTTCAAGCATTTTGAGTGTTTTCAGCCCGTTTTCTATAGAGTTGACCCTAACAACCTAATGTTTAGACTTTGCAAGATCTGGAGTAGCGGTATTGTCTTTTGATTTTCCAAAAATCTTGGGGAGGACTGATTCACCACCCTTGGTGAATGAGTCCCACTTGAAATCTAGAAATTTGCATTTTTTCAAAAATCAACTCCCAGCTATTAGAAATCATTTCTCAACACTTTTTCAACAGTAGGAGGACTAATTCACCACCCTTGGCGAATGAGTCCCACTGTGAAAAGTTAGAAAATTTCATCAGCATCCCATACATTCCAAAAATCTCACACAACTTCTAGGTACACTCATATTTGACCCTGTACTTTTTGTTCTACACATTTCTTTCAATTTCTTCATATTTCATAGTTGTTTGCATATCATAGTGTGTTTGCAAACATAGCTTAAATTATACTTTTACATTCATTTTAGATCATTTTAATTAGTTAATTGCATTTATTTTAGTTCATTTACATCATATCACATCACAAGCATTCTAATTTGAATGTCACATAAGCAAATTTTAGGATCTAATCTCTCTCCTTTTGGGTGAAAAACCCTATAAGAGTTAGAGATCCCATTGGGTCCTAAAATCTATGTTTCATTTTGGTGAACCCAAATTTTGAACATTTTTAAACTTCTAATTGTATCCATACATTGCATCCTAGTTTTCATTTTCATTGCAATTCATTAGGACATTGATTTGTTCTTGCATTCTAGGACCTTTCATTTTGCATTAGTGAAAAACTAATTTAGTTTTCATTCTTGCATTCAATTTCATTGAAAAAACTAAAACTCTGCATTTTGTGCCTATTTTTTCATTCTGAAAAGAATTTAAATCATTCTCAAAATTTTGAAAAACATAAAAAAAAATTGTATCTTGGGACTCATTCGCCACCCACACACACCCCAGCTGAACTAGAGGAACCAAACTTAGCTACACAAGGCTCAGGAACAACAAGAAGAGCCCAAACAAAGAGAGGAAAATTCCAACAGGCTCTCCCCCAGGAATCCAACACAAATAAAATCCCATGACCGAAGCCCAAAGGCATGCTAAGAAAAACATCAACCTCTATAGTACCCCCACCAATGCTATCGTCAATAGGGGAATTCAAAAATCTCCCTCCACTCACTTTCTCGTGCGCCACCATCGAGGTAGGAGAGAGGAAAAATCTCACACCACATCCCTTGAGAGGCAACCAAGAAGGGTCACAAATCCTCAACAAACCACAAGGAGGAAGAACCACCAAGATTGGGACCCGAGCATCCACAAAATGGGCTCTAATCATAGAAAAAACTCCCACAAAACTAGGAGACTACAGGAAAGACACCAGCCTAGAAGCCACCCTAGCAGGTTGGAGTAGCCAAACACCCCACAGTTAAAAAGAATCATCCTCATCTAGTTCAAAGCCGCCATCATCAAATTCACCAGGGGAATTCAAATTTCCTCTCCCGCTTCCGGTCTAGCTTGCCATCAGCCTTGAGTCTACATGTTCATTAATATATGTTTTTATACTTTTATTTAAATGTTTTAATTATGTGGAAACCTCCAACTAATTGAGTCAATAATATGACTGTGAATGTTTCAAACTAAAAATGTGTTAATAATTTGTATAGATATTTTGATTATAGATATTTATAATACGTGTATCTCAAAATTTATAAAAAAAATTATATTTATTTGAAAGAGTATTTTATTTTATCTCAAATTATTTAAATATTTTTAAAAATTAATTTCTTAAAGAGCTATTTTATCTAAAGTTAGAACTCTTTTCAGTTATTTTATATATACTTACCAAATGTTATTTTTTAAAAATGTCTCTAAGAACATACAAATACATTTCTTGCTGCCAACCAAAATTATGCATCTAGATTTACAACTCTTTTGTTAATATATTTAATTTTTAAATAAATAAAAACTTAAATAATTTTAAAGTATTGTTAGGTTAAAAAGATAGGAAAACATAATAGGAAACCTTGTATTATTGATTAAAAAGAGAGAAAAGCATAATAAATGGGTAGATTCAACCTAATTTTTTGTTAATATTTGAGTAGTATATAACCTTTACAATGAGAAGGACTGACCATAACAAATTAGAATTAAAAGTTAAAGAAATAAGCCTACTTCAAAAGATAACATAGTTTATGAAGTTGGCAGTCCTTATTTTTCTTGGTCCCATGATGTTTCTTATTTTGGGAAATAATCCTATCCATCCATCCATTTTTCTACCCATCCCAATCCATCATCCCACATTCTTTCATCACCAAATCCCTTTCATGCAACTCTTCACAAAACTACCAAATCTCCAATTCAACTTGATCATAACATCACTTTCCTTTGAAGTACTGCAAGAGAATCCAACCTAGCAATCACTAAAGCTCATAATCATATAGATACCAAGTTCAACACTAGTAGCATGATCCACCTAAAATAGCTATTCAAAATGGGATATTATTAAATTATCGTGGAAGAAAAAGGTCAAATCAAAACATTCAAACAATTAAGTAGATTAAAACTCATAAATTAGAAAATAAAATACAAAAGATATTTGATGGTGAAAATGATTTGCATGGTAGCTTGAGAAAATACTATGTAGAGAATCCAGTTGTAAGTGTCGTGCAAATTTTCCTATTTCTATTTTACACTTAGGAAAATTGTCTTCCATTCATTCAACTCATCTATAATTTGTGATAATTAACCATCCATTCATATCACACCATGTTATCCCTTCATTCCATACATCCCAACAACACCATACATATCCTCATTTTTAATTTTGACCATGATAAAGTTGTGGAAAAGATCATGAAATATGTTTTTGATAATTCTTCAATATATCCAAGTATAACATTTTAAAAAAAACATAATTGAGTAGGAAATACCATTACTATGTAATATAGTTCTTGGATACTACATCCTACCTGACCTTCAATTTTCATATAACATGGACCGTCCTTGTCACTCTCCATAACACATCCTTTTGTCAAACCAAGATTAAACATTGATGAATCCTAACTATACTATACAAAAATTTCAATCTCCACCCATGATCAACAACACCAAATTTTGGATACTCAAGCCTTCCGTATTGTGATCCCCTAACTAATATAAAAAATATAAGCTATGCAACCACAAAATAAACTAATAACAACATAGAAAAATATTACCAACTATAACCAAGAAAACTAACACACATCCACAAAAGTATTCGTAATTGCCATCCTTAATGTTGCTAAATCCAAACCTTGTTTAAATAAATCAATCATTGTCATTTAATATATATCATTCTCAATCATCATGTGGTTCTCCAAAGATGGTATTCCCACATCAACAAGGTTATCACCATCATCAAATCAATCATTAGCTTTTAATTTGATGAGGGAAAAATTATTATTTTTCTTCTCTTTTTTCTTCATTTATGCATGTTTTCTTTTTAACTTATATATTTTTGTTTTATACATTGCTTTTGTGAATTATTCCTTGAGATGCCTCATGACCAATATCATAATGGTCTTCCAAACTTAAATAGAACTCAAGAAAAAATACCAAGAAAGAATATTAATTGAAAATAAGCACATACTTTAAGTTCATTATGTCAATAGTAATTTTTTACATCCTCAATAATAAAGAATCAATATAAATAACATATTTTAAATTTTCTTTATCTTAAATCATTTTCCAACTAGAAAACAAAAAGGACTGAAGTAAAAGTCAATACTAAAACAAATTTGTTATAAAAGTTTCTTTAAGACATTTTATTAAAAATTTGTAATTTGTTAATTTTTTTGAAGAAAGCTCATACAAAATTTTTGCTCAATATCAAAGTGAACTCCATAGTAAAATTCCCCCATCTTACATTCACATAATATTCGAACCTCACTGTAGATGAAGATGTGAAGTAGAAATTGAATAAAAATTAAATAAATTAGGTCAAAAATTTGTGCTATTAGGCCACCATAAGTAGGTACACTCCAAAGGAAATAAGGGTGGGTGTATAGAAAAGTCAAAAAATGTCTGATGTTTCAGTGTCTTTATTTGCATCACAAGTTGTAGATCAATTTAATCCAGTGCAAATTTTCTCACAAGTCTTTTGCTTCCATCATATACGTTGATTCCTTCTCTACTAACCACCACAATCCATCCAATGTTAACTGAAATAAGCTTAATTTCTTTGGGAAAACTTATATCCAATCTACACCACCTCTTGGAGTTAATGTTTTCTAATTTCCACATAAACCCGCACTCCCTGTCAACCAAAATCAGTTCACCGACATCACTCCCGGCTAAACCCTAATACACTTTAGCAATAGTCCTATATCCACATCCCATATCTAAATTTTGAAATGTATTATCTCTGTAAATTGCATCATGTGGGGGTGGAATCTTTGTCCAATGACTGTTAGAAAAGTTATATTCTACAACCCCTCCATTACATGATCCATGATCCAACCAGTAAAATCTAATGAATATAATTTGCAGAATAAAAGTGAAAAAGAAATTGCAGAAAGTAAAAATATTAAAAATCAATCACAAGATTATGAACACTAGATTTATCATGTTTCACCATCAATTTGATGGCTATGTCCACACTCAAGGATTATCTCTCTTATTATCAATTTTTTGAATAATATTACATTCAGCCAGCATCTTATTAATAAAACAGTCTCCAACCAATTAATAGAAAAAACCATTTGAAATAGACAACTTCTAAATTGGTGAACACATGCCAATGGAAGTTAAACAAGAAGAAAGAAACTATTTCAAATTATATAGGAAATATGCTAATTTGGGCTTCACTGAACCAAACAATCTCCCACTTGAAGACCAAATTGTTGCTCAGAGATACCCCACCATTGCAGATTTAATGTCAAAGTTGCATAAGTCTGACAGAAGCTCTACAGAATTTGAACTTCTCCCTTGGAACTACTTTCATCAACATGTCAGCTGGATTCAACTTTGTGCCAATTTTCTCCACCTCCAACTTCCCTTCTTCAATAAAATGGCAAATGAAGTGATATCATAGCTCTATGTGCTTTGTTTGATTGTGAAAGGCAGAATTTTTTGACAAGTGAATAGCACTATTGCTATCACAAAAGAGAGTGAAAACCGATTGCTAAAACCATATATCACCTATCAATTTCTGCAAATAAATCATTTCCTTTGCCCCTTCAGAAAGAGCAATATATTCCACTTTCGTAGAAGAAAGTACAACCACTTGTTGCAACCGAGAAACCCAACTGATTTTTGCCCCAACAAAAGTGAATACATAACCGGTGGTAGAACGCCTTTGATGAGGGCGCATCCCGAGACTTAGAAAATAACCCACAAACAAAAGAATAATTTTATTATTCAGAAAATGGAGCTTCTTACATGCAGAGGATCTCAAATCCCCAAGTTCTACAACACATGCAAGTTATAGAAAGCTAAGGAATCACCCTTTCGCAATATGAGAGCTTGTCCCCAAAAAGTTACCCAAAAATTAGAAACCCGCCCATAAATAGAGCTCCTCTTTAGTTTGGAGCCAAAACAACATTCAAATTTGAGTTTAGGCGGTTTGGCACCAAAAATTTACAACATGAAGATCAAATTTTAAAAGAGCATTTGCAATTGTATCTTCTAGAAAGTGTGCCAACTTCCTGGCGCCATAACTTTTGATCCGACACTCCGATTCGTGAACTGTTTGAACCATTGGAAAGCTATCTCAGCCAACAATGCCTCGCAATCTATTAAGTGCTAATTTTGGTGTTTCTTTAGACTGTTTTGGGAACTCTATGCCTCAAATCTAACCTTCCGTATATTTTAGGTGTAAATTTGGGAAACTAAAACCGCAATTATCTCAACCTAGGAACAGTAAAATGTCCAATCAGAATTTCTATTATGATCTAAAAGGGTAACAACCAAAAATGTAAAAATTCCAAAACCCAGAAACTTGAAATTTCAATACTATTTTTAGATGCAAGATTGCCTTTACACTAATCGATGCTCCTACATCAGACACCTGTGGTAATTTGAGGCATCCCTACCATGTCTCTATGGTGGAGGAAACCCAAATGATCGACCTTCGCCTTTGTGCAAACTAAGATGAATCTTCACCGTGCCTTCCTTTCCATTCGAATGCTAGATATTCTTCTTCATGATGTATCTTCCGTTCGTAATTCTTCTTTTCCTTCTGGCTAATGCATTATCCAGCATTCTCAATCTCTCCTTACCCAAGTGTAGGGTAGTTGGAATCCCACACTATTCCATCACAGTACTTCCTTCCTCAGGCTACCTCCATGATGCTAATACTTCCTATCAAATATAAATGTTGAACACAGGGAAATGTTGAACCATCTCTGCACTTCACTCATATGCATTCCCCGAATCATGATCTTCAAATTTTACAGGACCGAACTTCTTCATCTTCAATTTGTTATATGTTCCCACTGGAAACCTTTCTTTTCTCAAGTGGACTATCACTTCATCACCAATCTGAAACTCCTTATACCTCCTCTTCTGATCTGACTTAGCCTTATACTGCATATCCATCTTGTTAATATGTTCTCTTACCTTCTCTCATGTATATCCTTGATGTCTCAAAAATCTTCAGCTTCACAGATCTCATCTCTCTCAACCATCTTCCTCAATTCTCGAGTTGTTCGGTCTACTCACATACACAATCTAGAACTTGATCTACTGTAAAGGTTTCTCATGGATGCATCTCACAAAGAAAATTCACCTAGGGTAAGATCACAGTCCCATCCTTGGTTTATTCTCTACCAAACATCTTAGTAGGTTACCTAGACTCCTATTAACAACCTCCGTCTGCCCATCTATTTGTGGATGGTGTGCAGAACTAAACTTCAACTCTGTCTTCAGCTTCTTCCACAAGGTTCTCCAAAAGTACCTCCCACCTGCGGGGTCATGATCCTAAACAATACTTTGGCGCACTACGTACCCCAAATTCACCTCTTTGAAGAAATAAGTCAGCAAACGGACCTGTGATCATGGGTCTTTTTGACATGGAATGAAATGTGCCATCTTGAAAAAACCGACACCACCACAAGACTCAATTCTATTCCCTGTTGTGTCCTTGGCAAACCAAGAACAGTCCATATACTTATATCCCTCCTCCCATGGCCTCTCCGGCATGTATAATTGATATAGGTTCCCAGATTCTAAATTCACTCCCTAGGCTATCTGACATACCTTTACAGCTTTTGTATAAACTTCTTTCACATCCCGACAACCGAGGCCACTAATACTGCTTTGTCGAGCATTGAAATGGTCTTATCCCGACCAAAATGTCCCGCCATTCCTCCACTATGCTTCTCCTTTATCAGGTTTTCCCTCATGGAACTCCTCAGGATACACAATTGACTTCCCTTAAATAACATGCCATCCTGCGACAGGAAATCTTGAAATGCCTTGTCCCATCTCCATCGTAATTGTGTTCCTGTAAGCTTCCGTAAGCCTCCAAAATCAGATCTTCAAGAGAGTACCAGGTTCATTAACCCAACTAATTTCAATCTACATCTTTGTCATCAATGTATGCCTCCTACTTAAGGTATCTACAACCCTATTTGACTTCCCACTCCCATGTTTCAAAACAAAGGTATAACTCCAAAAACTCTACCCATTTCTATACGCCCTCTAATTTTAATTTTCCCTTAACTATCAAGCATCAAGAAGGGCCCTATGATCAGATATAGAACAAATTCCTTCTGCAACAAAATAATGTCTCCATTTCTTTAATGCTTGAACTATTATACAAAATTCCCCGATCATATACGTATCACTTTCTCTTGGCATCATTTAACTTTTCACTAAAATAGGGTGCAATGGATTACCTTTCTTGGCTCAACATCACCCAATGGCAAACCAACGGCATCATTAACTAATTCAAACACCTTTTGTTGAAATTCCAGGAGGGCTAGAACAGTTGCTCTATTACCTTCATCATACTAAAACTCTTTGCCGCCCAAAGGTTCTTAATTTCTGAATTCTTTTTTCATCCCTCTCCTACGGCTCTACTGTGGGTCCAAGCAAATACTATCAAGTTTCTAATGAACTTTCACAAAACCACATGGAAAGATTCACCGGGTAGGTTCTTGGGTAGGCTATTCTAGAATATTTTCCTTCTAATTCTCTGGCCCACTCCTGAGGACCCTACCGGGAGAGCCAACAAACCCCAAGTACACTAACTCCCTCTTCACAAAACTGCACTTCTTCAGATTAATCAACAGTTTCTCTTCTCTTAACTTCTCAAAGGCTCTCCAAATATGCATCAGATGCTCATCCAATGTCTTGCTGAAAATCAAAATATCATTTAAATATACAATAACAAAACTTCCCAGAAATTCTTTTAGTACCTCGCTCATGAGCCACATGAATGTGTTCGGTGCATTGGTTAGCCCAAAAGGCATGACTAACCACTCGTACAGGCCCTCTTTGGTCTTGAAGGTAGTCTTCCATCCATCTCCCTCTCAAATATGGATCTAGTGATATCCACTCTGTAGATCAATCTTTGTGAAGTACTGAGCTCCACTCAAATAGTCCATCAGGTCATCCATCCTTGGCAGGGGAAATCTGTACTTGATTGTTATCTTGTTTATGGCTCAAGAATTTGTACACATCCTCCACTCCCCATCCTTCTTTGGTGCTACTACTTCAGGTACTGCACATGGACTCAAACTCTCCCATATCAAACCCTTTCTCAACAACTCTTGAACTTGTCTGTTCAACTCCTCATTTTCTATTGGAGTCATTCTATGAGCTGCCTTATTTGGAAAATTAGCTCCAGGCATCAAGTCATATTGATGACTAATCTTCCTTATTGGTGGTAAACCCTCAAGTACATTATCAGAAATAATATTCTAAAACTCATCCAACATCCCAAAAACTTCTTCTAGAACCTTCTCACTATCCTCCTTACTCACTCTAAGAATCAATGCATAACACACACGCTCATGCTTCATACCTTCTAAAAATTTTCTTCCATCTACATAACAAATTCTAGCACTACTGCATACCTTTTCTTCGATCTCCTTCAGGGGTTTCAACTTGTGACGAACTCCATCCTTTGTCAAGGAATAAGTGTTTGCATGGCCATCATTATAGCTCGCCTATCGAACTGCCACGACCTCCCCAACAATATGTGACATGCATCCATGGGGATGATATCACAGAATACCTCATCATGGTAGCTGCCGATCTTGAACTTTTTCTAGGCATTGCTCATTGACCAAAACTTTGTGGTCTTTTTATAACCAGGAAATCCGATACAGATGTGGGTGCCTTTCCCTCTTTAGCTTCAACTTTGTGACCATCTCTTCTGACACTAGATTATCGGTGCTCCCACTGTCAATAATGACATCACAACATTTTCCTTCACACTTGCACCTTGTGTGAAATAGATTCTTCCTCTTTTCTGGTTCCTTTTCATCAGTCGCCAGGGCTCTCCTAATCACTAGGGCTTCTCCCCTTTCAGCATCATATGAATGTTTAGATAGGGCCTCCTCATTTGCATGCACAACCCTTCCACGACCTTCTAGCCTTTTGTCTACCCTTCCTTGGTGTTGTGGACATTCATAGGCTTGATGAACTTCTTCACCACATTGGAAACATGTTCCTTTGAAACCACCTCTTCCAGATCCTTTTCCATATCTCCCTCGTCCTCTACCTCTTTGATCACCACTGTTTTGATCATGACAGTTGTAGAAAATGTCATTCCTTTGGCTTCAGCTGGTACCCACATCTTCACTTTTCTTTTCATCATCATTTCGGCTTTCTGAAGGTCTTCCACTACCCCTTCCACTTTGATCTCCTCATCCTTTTTGTTTGCCATCAAATCTTTTGTTCAGCTTCTCTTCCACCTTTAAAGCAAACTAATACACATCCTCAATGGTGGTCATTCTGACTAGGCTTAACTCCTCCTAAATGCTCGACCGTAAACCATTAAGATATCAGGCTACCTTCTCCTTATTGGCCTCTGTGTGGCCTATTCTGATGATTATCTTGTGAAAATCTTCAGTATATTCTTTCACAGATCTGCTTCCTTTCTTCAACCCTTGCAATTTCTTCAACAGATTTAACTCGTAGTCCACCGGTATGAACTACTTGTTCAGTTTCTCTACCATGCGATCCCATCTAGTGATATTTCATTTTCCTCTTCGATTTCTCTCCAATTGGACCTCTTTCCACCAAATACTGGCATGGCCCTTCAGCTTCATTTTCGCAAGCTTAACCCGATCTGGGTCCTCTATTTCCTCATACTCAAAATATTCTTCTTGCTCGTTGATCCAGTCGATCAACTCTTCTGGGTTTAGACTTCTGGAATAACTGGGGACTTCTGCTCTGGGTCTTTTCTCGATCTTCGAAATGGAACTTATTAGCCGCATTTGGTCTTGATCAATTGCTTCTTCTTCCTCTTCTACATTTGAACCTTCTTCCTCTCCTTCATCCTCACTTTCCTCCCTCAGGTTTAACCCTCTTCTCAACTGCTCTTGTAACATATCAATCTGTCTTTGGAGGGCTGCTAGTGCATCTCTTCCACTAGCATTTCTGCCACCTTAACCAACTCTAGCACCACCACGCCTACCAAGCATCACTCTTGGAGGCATCTTTCTTGACCTTGACCCACAACCACGGTCCTGGTGCGAACTGCCTCACGATCGGCGATCTATCCACACACTCAAGAAAACTTGCTTTGATACCACTTGATGAGGGCGCAGCCCAAGACTTAGAAAATAACCCACAAACAAAAGAATAATTTTATTATTCAGAAAATGGAGCTTCTTACATGCAGAGGATCTCAAATCCCCAAGTTCTACAACACATGCAAGTTACAGAAAGCTACAGAATCACCCTTTCGCAATATGCGAGCTTGTCCCCAAAAAGTTACCCAAAAATTAGAAACCTGCCCATAAATAGAGCTCCTCATTAGTTTGGAGCCAAAACAACATTAAAATTTGAGTTTAGGCAGTTTGGCACTGAAAATTTGCAATATGAAGTTCAAATTTCAAAAGAGCATTTGCAATTGTATCTTCTAAAAAGTGCGCCAACTTCTCGGGGCCATAACTTTTGATCTGGGACTCCGATTCGTGAACCGTTTGAACCATTGGAAAGGTCTCAAAGTCAATAATGCGCTCAAAATTTTCTATGCCAATTTTGGAAAGTATTGGGGCTGTTCTAAGAACTCTAAGTGCCTCAAATCTAACTCAGAAGATTTTTAGGTGCAAATCTGGGAAACTAAAACTGTAATATCTTTCAACCCAGGAATAGAAAATAAAAATCGTAAATTGGGAATTTCATTATGACGAAAAGGGTATCCAAAAATGTAAAAACATATAAAAACCAAGAAACTTGAAATTTAACTATTTTTGGGTGATGCAAGATTGCCCTTACACCACTGGATGCTCCTGCATCAACCTTTTATCTAGATCTCCAGCCATATATGAATCAACATAACCTCATAGATTTATGTCCTTACCACCAAAACATAAACCATGATCAAAAGTACCTTTCAAATACCTGAATATCCACTATACTGCCTGCCAATGTTGTTTATCTGGATTACTCATAAATCTACTCACAACTGCCACTGCTTGAGCAATATTCTTGATTATATTCATCCCAAGAATCCTATTTGTTGTCCCTAAATCCTTCATGGAAAATATCTGAGATAAATTTTGTTTTAACTCACAAACTATCCTCACACTATTTCTAGCAACCAACATATCATCAACATAAAGTAATAAAATGGTAAACTCACCATTTGGAAGCTTCTTGTAATAAACACATGGGTCTGAATCACAACGAATAAATTGTTGCCAAGTCATGAAGTTGTCAAATTTTAAATACCACTACCTGGGGGCTTGCTTGAGCCCATACAAACTCTGCTTCAATCTACAATATAAATGCTCTTGACCCAATTTTGTAAAACCTTCAGGCTACTCCATGTATAATTTTTCTTCAACATCTCCATGAAGAAAAGTAGCTTTGACATCTAATTTCTCAAGTTCAAGATCCCAAATATCTGCCAAGCCTAACACTGTTCGAATAACTTGGTCATTCACACAACTGGTGAAAATATTTCATTCAAATCAATGCCTTTTTCTTGAGCAAAACCCTTGACAACTAATTTGGCCTTGTAACGTTGATGACCTCCATATTCCTTTTTCACACAATACACTCATTTATTCTTCAAAGGTTTCTGATTTAGCGGAAGAGAAACCAAATCCCAAGTGTCATTAACACACAAAGACTCCATTTCTTCATTCATTGCCTCCATCCATTTAATTGAATTTACATCTTTGAAAGCTTGTTTGAAAGTTTCCAGCTCTACCTCACCACAAAGCAACAATTCATAATCATAATTTTTAGAAGAAAATAACTCAAAATCATCATACTTGTGTGGTAGTTTCCTCTTCTATGTTGATCTCCTTAATTGAGGATCAATTTCAGACTACAAATTTTCTTGTTTTTCTATATTTGCCCGATTACTCTGTAAATTAGCACCACTACCCTATTTTTCTATAGTCCCTTGTTCATTACTTCCTCTAAAGCTCCGCCCCTATATAATTCCAAAGCTTTTCCCCTGTTTTATAGTCTCATACCCATGCGAAGCAAAGTCTTCTATTGGCAATGATTTTTTAATGAAGACAAACCATATCTTATAGGTTGCATAGGCATAGATGAGGGCTTCACCAAGTTTGTGGAGGGAAGTGGACTAGACAAAGGGGGTGCAATGTTAAATGGAGGTAGCACATTGGTCAAAGAAGGCAGAGACTAGCATGATGAAGGCTGCGAATGGATTGACAATGGCAGCATATGAATTGGTGAAAGGTGCGAACTAGCCATTGAATGTTGCATTCCAACTGGCAAGGGCAATGTATTATCATTTAAAGGTTGTGAATGAGTTAACATAGGTAGTGAATCACTCAAAGGAGCACACGCCAACAATGGAGGAGGGTGTGATGGAAAAGGTGGAGATGTCTTCTCACCAATGGAAGGCATCAAATAACTCAAGGCTAGCGCAGAAGAATGTAAAGGCAATGACACAATGTTTGGGGACTGTGTGTAGCCTTGTATAGGTTGTGAATTACTTAGCAAAGGTTGTGAATGACTTAAATGAGGCAGAAAATCAAACAATGAATGGTGCGTTTGAAATGTTGGGGGCAGTGTATGTGTTTGATTTGGTTGCGCATCAAACAAAGAGGGCTCGAGACTAGCTAAAATCTGCAAGGTTTGTGAATAAACATTAATAGTAGGCAGAGAACAAACAATTTGTTGTGGAGCAGATATAGATGAAGGAGCCAATGAATAAATAGGGGTGCTCAAATTTGAAGAAATTACTAAAGGCTGGGAGAAAGAAATAGAAGTTTTCTTAACACGACCATTTTCAAATAAATCAACTTCAAAAAATTCATCTAAAGATTTGTCCAGAGGCTGCAAACCTGAGAATTTTTTCTCATTGAAGACAACATCCCAATTGCGCAAAATATTTTTTGCAACAGGATCCCATAGCCTAAAACCAAATTGATCTTCTCCATAGCCTAGAAAAATATACCTTTTTGATTTAAAATCAAACTTCGTTCATTGTTCTTTGGGAATATGCACGAACACTTCACAGCCAAACACCTGCAAATGATGATATGAAATTCTCTTCCCAAGCCATTGCTCCTCAGGAATGTCAAAATCCAAACAAGATGACGAGGCATGGTTAATCAAATATACTACATTGTTGCATGCCTCTGCCCAAAACTCTTTTCCCAAAATGCCATTGGAGAGTATACATCGAGCTCTCTCTAAAATTGTTTAATTCAACCGCTCAGCTGCTTCGTTTTCTTGAGGGGTGAATGGGACCACCTTTATTCTTTGAATGTCATTGTCTACACAGAAATTATCAAACTTTGAGGAACAAAACTCTCCTCCATTGTCAATTTTCAGACATTTAATTTTATGTCCTATTTGATTTTTAACAAGAGCCTTGAAAATTTTAAACTTTGAAAAAAAATATGATTTTTTATTCAACATGTAAATCCAAAATTTTCTAGTGCAATCATCCAAGAAAGTAACAAAGTAATTTTCCCCTCCAAATGAAGTTACCTCAGTGGGACCAAAAACATCTGAATGAACAAGTTCCAAAGAAGCGGTTTTCTAATCATGGCCTGTCCTCAAGAAGCTGGCCTAGCTATTTTTTCCATAGAGGCAATGTTCACAAAACTGTAAATCCACTTATTGCAAGCCAAGAAGCTGATCTCGTTGAAGAATTACTTCAAGCCCTTTCTTGCTCATGTGACCGAGCCTCTTATGCCAAATTTCTGAATTGTTGTCCATGACTGTCGTGGCAGCTCCAACTTCATCATGGCATTTTAAAATATAAATATTTCAAAACTTCTTTCCTTTTGCAAGCACTAAAACCCCCTTTGTTACTTGTCAATTTTCTAAAGAGAATTTAATAGCACACCCGAAAGAAATTAATTGACTTACAGAAATTAAATTTCTTTTCAATAAAGGAACATATTTGACATCTTTTAAAATCCATCGACTACCATTTTTTAAATTTAAAACTAAATCACCATTACCAACAATTTCACACTCCTTATTGTCACCAAGAAAAACCTTACTGAAAACACCTTCTTTGAAATTTGTGAAAGCTTTTCTGCATGAAGTAGCATGGAAAGAAGTTCTAGAATCAAGTAACCAAGAGTCTTTAGTTTTTTCTCTAGCAGCCAAGATCAAAACACTATCATCTTTTTCACCTACAGTGTTTGCTTGATTTTTAATGACTGTGTCTTGTGCCTTCTTATAATTCCAACAATTTTTCTTTGTGTGGCTCAACTTGCCACAAAACCAACAGGCACCTATTTTTCCTCCTGATTGTGATCTAGATTTTGACCTCCTTCGATTATTATAATTGCATCTTTCTTTACTTCTACCTCTATTAGCAATACTTATAGGCATTAATGCCTCACCAGACAAAGGTTCCTGATTTTATTCTCTGCATATCTTCGCTCAAAAGAGTGGCTACAACATCATTGAATTTCAACTTTCTTTTGGCAGCCACCGAGGTGCTCACTGCTATCACAACACCTTCCCAGCTATTTGGTAAAGAACACAGTAATAAAATAGCTTTTATTTCATCATCCAAATTTATGCCTACCAAAGTCAGTTGAGTAACTAATGTATTAAATTCATTCAAATGATTGGACATAACCCCTCCTCACATTTTTAAATTATACAATTTCTTCATAATAAATACCTTATTGGAAGTAGAAGCAATCTCATACATTGAAGACAACTTGTCCCACAATGCCTGTGTAGTCTTCTCTACAGAGACATTAAATAAGACATTGTTGGACAGTGACAAGAAGATTGTAGCTCTTTCTTTTTTATCCAACTTCTCCCATTCTTCATCAGATAAAGAGTCTTTCCCTTTGGTTTTTCTAGCCAATGCATTCGAAAGATCTTGCTTGATGAGAATGGATTCCATCTGCACTTTCCATAGGCCAAAATTTTGTCTTGCAAACTTTTCTATTTTCCACTTGTCTACATCTTCCATGGCTGAAAAAGTTCTTCATAATTTCCTACACCAAATTTTTCCAACCTGCTCTGATACCAATTGTTGAATATAATTTCCAGAATAAAAGTGCAAAAGAAATTGCATAAAGTAAAAATATTAAAAATCAATCACAAGATTATGAACACTAGATTTATCATGGTTCACCATAAATTTGATGGCTACGTCCACACTCAAGGATTATCTCTCTTATTATCAAGTTTTGAATAATATTACATTCAACCAGCAACTTATTAATAAAATAGTCTCCAACCAATTAATAGTAAAAACCATTTGAAATAAACAACTTCTAAATTGGTGAACACATGCCAATAGAATTTAAACAAGAAGAAAGAAACTATTTCGAATTATAAAGGAAATATGCTAATTTGGGCTTCAGTGAACCTAAAAAAAGCTTCATTTGTAGTAAATTCCCCACCCTAAAGCCTTAACGCCATTCAAGCCTTCAAAATGTGTAAGCATCCAGAGGCCAATTGATGAATCCCAAGCATCAATGTAATGCACTGAATAGCCCGCTAGCATAATGAGTTTGTCGGCGGAAGTATCAAATTATTTTACAAGACATGGGTAACACGTATGGCTAGGATGAATGGCATTTCAATTGTAAGGGAGGTGTTTCAAAGACCTACTCTTTTCATCGCAAATACAATAGTAAGGATAATCATACACACAGAACATGGTGTTGTTTGCTATTTCTATTCTATAAGAATGTTCACCAAGTTTGTAAAAATCTCCATTTCCTTCTATCACCCATGAATGACTCTTACCTAAATCCCACCATGGATGTCTCTTACCTAACCCAATCTCATTGGATTGAAATAGAAACACAGAGGTGTGAGAAAGAGGTATGTTTGGATATATTATGTGCATGGCAGTGTAGGAGGATAGCATATCATTCCAAGCTTTCCACACAGTGCTCAATCTCACAAGAATTCTTCTTGGGATTAGCCTTGCTATGATTATTCAACGCAATTTCATTTGCGAGGTTTTTCCAAACATCAATTTCCATATCCATTTTTGCAACTTCTAAGTTTTTTAATAACGCTTGATCAGCATTCAGTGTGACATTTCAATTGAGCGTTTGAATGTGATGTTTCAATATTATCTTCTATTTTTCCTCCCTAATTAAATGTAGGTAAAGGGAATAAACAATGCCTAGTGTTTAGTATATGTTAATCTATGAAAATTGTTAGTGGGTAGAGGCAAAACTCAGAACACTTTACAACCCATGCTACTACATTGAACAATTTGTATTGATTACCAAAAAGCTTTACATCGATCCTCTTTTATAGAAGTGTTGGAAGTTTCCAGAAAATGAAGGAGCCTAACAATCGCCTAGTGTTTAGTATGCGTTAATCTATGAAAATACTTACATGTAAATATTTCTAGTTGATTGAATGGATTAGATCATAGACTAGAAATTGCCCCTTGGTGTGCAATGGGTGTGTCCTAAAGGGGTTTAAAAGGTCAATTAGGATAAATTTTGGTGTATTTTTTCATAAATTTGTGCAATAAATGAGGTCAATTGGAAAGCCATTTAGCAAATGATGTTTGTGCAACATAGCTCTCAAAGGAGAAGTGATAGCTTCAATTCAACTATGCATCCACTTACAAGGACATGGAGAGGATACAAAGAGATAAAGAGAGAGGAGAGGGATAGATAGAGATGGAAGAGATAAATATATAGAGAGGGAAAGATGGAAATATAAATATAGTGATAGAAAGTGATATATAGATAGAGGTAGAGAGAGGGTCAGATATAGGGTTAGAGAGAGATGGGGAGATAATGGGATAGAGATTGAGAGGAAAATAGATATAGAGGTCCAGGAAGAGGGAGAGGGAGAGAGAGAGATGGATGCATAAAGAGAGTAGACATGTTTGGAGATAGAGGGCAAGAGAGGAAGATAGAGGTAGAGATGAAGATAGAGTGAGATAGGGAGAGGAAGATAAATAGATAAAGAGTGGTGCAGGAGCACCTAAAATACATGATTGTAAAATCTCATCAAGTGTAGGTTGGTCTAGAAATAAGGGGGTAAATTGTTAATAAAGGTCTAATAAGACCACTTTCAATGTATTTGGGGTGAAAGTATTAGTTTAATTCAAACAAAGTTACTTAATTGTCAAAAAAAGTGCAAAATGGGGAATTTGAGGGGGTTAAGGCAGTTTTGGTCAGTTTTAGGCGTTTCATAGGTAGTTTGATTTGAAAAATGTTTAAATTGCCTCTTGAAGGCTCGAGGAAGGTTGATGAAAGCATTTTGAAAAGATAAAATTAACAAAAAGTGTTGTTTTCCAGTAATTTTTTGGTTTTTTTCTCATTCTCTTGGTTGTGTACAGATCCGTACAGTAGGTACAGGTCATGAAAGCTTTGATTTTGAAATAGAGTTGTGTTTCCCTTGTTTTGAATTGATTTTTGAAGGTTAAATTTGTATTTTAAGCAATTTATTGATTGAAGTTGTAAGACTGGCCAGGAAACAGGATTAAGGGTTTTGGGCCTCAAATGAGATGAAGAGACCATTCCACCTTTCTGTAGTTACTGTTTATTGGTGGAATGGTCCTGCTAAATCTAAAATAGGTTTAGGAATGTATTCTTGCATTGAAAAAGAGGTATGAGGATCTTGAGAACGCTGCCCCAATGCAAAAGACAGAATTTTATGCCCTTTAAGAATGGTTGAGGTAGGGTTTTTGAGTTGTGTAAGAAGAATAGGTTAAAAGTTGTTGGTTTCAATGTTTTTGGATATAATTAGATGTGTTTTGATGATTTGAGAGGTTGGGAAATACCTGGAGTAAATAGAAGTTAGAAACTGTATGGTGAAGGGGTGTAAAGAGGGGAAAATTAGGTGTTTTACAAAGGAAGTATGTGCAAAACGTGAGAACAGTCAAATGTTAAGGTGTGTTGAGCATGTGCAGGCTGAAAATAGAAGGATTCAAGTGGTTTTGGGTTTGCAAATGATCTGGGTATAAGATTTACAATAAGCCCTAGGTTTTAGGAAGGAAAAGGAGGGTTTTATGGAGCAGCAGTTTAGAAGGGCAGTATGGAGGTTTTGATCAGAGATTCCTTTTATTTGTGCCACAATTTGTGACTATCCAAGAGTTGGTGAGGTGAAGAGCAATTTAAAAGACACTTTGTTTGTAAAAGTGGGCTAATTCTACTAGCCCTTGGTCACTGTGACTTAATGGTTTTATATGTTTTGGCAAATGAACCTGACTTGTAAGCTTGGAAATGTCTTTGTGATGCAATATGTATGCTATTTGGATGATCAGTGGGTATTCTTATAGTTGTCATTGAAGGATTGGTCTTTCAGCTGCTCAGTTGTGAATTGGAAAGCTATAGAGTTGACCCTATGGGAGTTGTGCTAATCATTTGATTTTGTGTTGGTTGAGTGTTCCTCCATCCTGCTCTGCATCAGAGTGGTATCAGAGCAAGGAAGTAGATCACTTGAAGGTTGCAGGAGAAGCACTGGAAGATACAAGGCACTATGGACTTCAGAAAGTTGGATGAGAAAGAAGGACAAATGAGGCATGCTACCTTCCAGACAAGGTGCAAGTGCAAAGGTAAGATATGCAAGGTTATGGTTGATTCAAGTAGTTTGGATAATTTGGTAGCCCTTGAAATGGTTGAAAATTTGAACTTAGAAAGGTTCCCACATGATTCACCTTATTATATTTCATTGATGAATGGTGAGAACACATTTTTGGTTAAAGAAAAATCATGGGTTGAATTTGAAATAGGTGGATATAAAGACAAAATATTATGTGATATTGTACCATTGCACTCTTGTCATCTAATGTTTGGAAAACCATGGTGTTGGGAAATATTTTCTGTGTACTATGGCAGGGAAAATAATTACCAGATTAAAAAGGATGGGAGGATTTATGTTTTGACTTCATTGGTGGAAGATGGCCAAGACAAGAGAACAAGGGTGATATTGCAGGAAAGACACAAGTTCTTAGGATATAAAGTATACAAAGACAAGGATGAGGAGATAGGGCATAGCATAGTTGCAATGGAGAAGGAAAAACACCATGAAGCAGCATTAGGAAGGACAGTGCAGATTGAAGACCTAAGAGAGACAAGGGCAGTGAAGGTCAAACATGAAATGACCTTAAAAGAGCAAGGTAAGCTTGAAGGTTATGTTCAAGATAAAATACAGCAAGAAGTTTTTTCATTGCAGGTTAATGGTGTTCTAGGGAAGACACCTATGAAAAACACAGTGGTTCAAGAAGCTAAGACAGAGTATTGCGAGCAGGAGGCACTTGGGGCAGAGATCTCTCAAAGAGAAGAGAATAAGAATGAAGGTATTGAAAGATTCAAGAGTGAAGAGGCATTGAGGATGCAAGGTAGGCTTGAGAGTTGTGTGGAAGGCAAAGAGCAGGTAAAAGTTTGTTCATTAAAGATTGAAAATGATGTAGGGCAGACATCCATGAAAGATACAGGGATAGGTGAGATTGAGGCTGAGTTTTGTGATAATAAAGTTATTGGGATAGAGAGCTTAGAGAGGGAAAGAGATGTGAGTGCAAGTGTTTTGCAGGTATGGCAAAGCAAGGGCATTGAGGACAGTATATGCTATCCATTAAGTGGACAAGAGCACAAGGTGCAGCAGGCATGGGTAAGAGGAAAAGGTGAAAAGACTGATGACAGTGAAGACTTGAAGGCTGAGAATGTTAAGGGAGAAAGAGGAGATATAGAAAAGACAGGTGAGGTGGTTGGAGAAAGCCATGAAAGGCTTGAAAATTATGACAAGATCATGATTGGGGCAGTGGAGTGTCCCTTGACAGCAAGTATAAGTGATGAAAAGATAGGGATTGTAAACACAGTGGGTTGTGTGACAGAGGTCTTGGAAACTGAGAAAGAGAAGAATGAGGAAGTGACTAAAAAGAAAAGTAGTGAGAGGAATGAAAGAAGTCTTGAAAGGCTTGAAGATAATGAGCAGGTTGTAGAAGTCAAGAAAAAGACAGTCAGCTATGAAGATTGGCAGAAAATAGTGAAGGAGACTATGGAAGAGTTTGGAGAGTTTAGAGGAGTTGAGCAGAGGTTGGTCACCATGAGAGGTGAAGGATATTTGGAAAAGGTTTTGCAGAGAATTGAAATAAGGACAGAGGCTAGGATTGAGAGGTTGAAGGTGATAGGCCAAGGAATGGCTAAGAGAAGATAGTGTGTGTGGACTCCAATTGAGTTGGAGAAGAGAGGAAAATTTGAGATTGGGACAGTGAGTTGTCCTTGGTTGCTGAGTTTAGCAATTAGGATATTGTGTGCTATTGAGACAAAGGATCCAAGCGTGATTCATTTGAGTGCAGGTGTGAAGTGGAAGAGTAAGAGGCTAAGAGTGAAGGGAATCATTGGTTATCTCCCTGATTTTTTCATTTCCCTGACAGAGGACAGACCAAGGGTTAAAATGAAAGTGGAAGCATACAATGCAGGTTATGTTGCAGAGAGTGGAGTTGAAGGGAAAGACTACATGTATGATTGGCTCATGAAAGAGCATGAAATAGGGACACTAATGCATGGTTGTTTCAGTTTGTGTACTAAATTTTTGTTTGCAAGTATCAATGAAGGCAAAATGCAGCAGGAAGATCCCATTGAGCAGGATCAAGTGTGGCAAGGTTAAGTCAAGGAAAAACATGAAGGGTACAAAGTGCCTTGGTGGAAGATTTCCATGCAAGTGACTTGGAGCAGGTTTGAAGGGATTGTCCAGAAGGTTGGAGTAGTCCTATGGAGTGATTTATGGGGCATAAATCTTTTGTACCCGGGGAGTATGGTGCAGGAGCACCTAAAATACATGATTGTAAAATCTCATCAAGTGTAGGTTGGTCTAGAAATAAGGGGGTAAATTGTTAATAAAGGTCTAATAAGATCACTTTCAATGTATTTGGGGTGAAAGTATTAGTTTAATTCAAACAAAGTTACTTAATTGTCAAAAAAAGTGCAAAATGGGGAATTTGAGGGGGTTAAGGCAGTTTTGGTCAGTTTTAGGCGTTTCATAGGTAGTTTGATTTGAAAAATGTTTAAATTGCCTCTTGAAGGCTCGAGGAAGGTTGATGAAAGCATTTTGAAAAGAGAAAATTAACAAAAAGTGTTGTTTTCCAGTAATTTTTTGGTTTTTTCTCATTCTCTTGGTTGTGTATAGATCCGTACAGCAGGTACAGGTCATGAAAGCTTTGATTTTGAAATAGAGTTGTGTTTCCCTTGTTTTGAATTGGTTCTTGAAGGTTAAATTTGTATTTTAAGCAATTTATTGATTGAAGTTGTAAGACTGGCCAGGAAACAGGATTAAGGGTTTTGGGCCTCAAATGAGATGAAGAGACCATTCCACCTTTCTATAGTTACTGTTTCTTGGTGGAATGGTCCTACTAAATCTAAAATAGGTTTAGGAATTTATTCTTGCATTGAAAAAGAGGTATCAGGATCCTGAGAACGCTGCCCCAATGCAAAAGACAGAATTTTATGCCCTTTAAGAATGGTTGAGGTAGGGTTTTTGAGTTGTGTAAGAAGAATAGGTTAAAAGTTGTTGGTTTCAGTGTTTTTGGATATAATTAGATGTGTTTTGATGATTTGAGAGGTTGGGAAATACCTAGAGTAAATAGAAGTTAGAAACCCTATGGTGAAGGGGTGTAAAGAGGGGGAAATTAGGTGTTTTACAAAGGAAGTATGTGCAAAACGTGAGAACAGTCAAATGTTAAGGTGTGTTGAGCATGTGCAGGCTGAAAATAGAAGGATTCAAGTGGTTTTGGGTTTGAAAATGATCTGGGTATAATATTTACAATAAGCCCTAGGTTTTAGGAAGGAAAAGGAGGGTTTTATGGAACAACAGTTTATAAGGGCAGTATGGAGGTTTGGATCAGAGATTTCTTTGATTTGTGCCACAATTTGTGACTATCCAAGAGTTGGTGAGGTGAAGAGAAATTTAAAAGACACTTTGTTTGTAAAAGTGGGCTAATTCTACTAGCCCTTGGTCACTGTGACTTAATGGTTTTATATGTTTTGGCAAATGAACCTGACTTGTAAGCTTGGAAATGTCTTTGTGATGCAATATGGATGCTATTTGGATGATCAGTGGGTATTCTTACAGTTGTCATTGAAGGATTGGTCTTTCAGCTGCTCAGTTGTGAATTGGAAAGCTATAGAGTTGACCCTATGGAAGTTGTGCTAATCATTTGATTTTTTGTTGGTTGAGTGTTCCTCCATCCTGCTCTGCATCAAAGAGATAGAGAGAGGTATATAAAATAGTTGAATTTTCAGACTTAGCAAAAGAAGAAAAAGTGTTTAAAGATAGAGTTAATATTATTAAGAATAGTCAAATAGACTTAGTCAAGGACAATTATGAAATCGAAGATATGTCCACAAGTTTTTCCCTAGATAAGAGGGAACACGAAAGTGATATTGAAATTTTAAAAATAAACTTCCCAATAGAACAAGATTGGGCTAAAAGGGAGAGTATTCCTTGTACCTTTTTCTATCCAGAAACTCACCCAAAACATGGGGATATAAATTTTCCTAGATCAGTATCAGGAAAGGAAAAACAAAGTACCTCAATGTAGAATGCTATTAATTCTAAAGTTTTAGAGGCTAAAGGGAAAAAAAGCTTCAATGAAATGATGGGGAAAACCATTAAGAAGCACCCTAAAGTGAAATTGGATAGGAAGGAGAAAAATATAGATAACTTAAAGCTTTCTCTCAATATCAAATTTGAACATGGGAAAAAGGTTAGTATTGATATAGAGGTTTTAAGAAGAAAGAAGGGGGCGTAAGGAAGGTAAGGTAGCAGAACAACTTCCTACACTAATCTTGAGAGGAGAATAATGCAAAACTTTACAAATCTTTAACAATTACAGAAACTTAAACAAAAATAAACATAAATATTACGCATACCACAACACAGTGATTTATATGGGGAAAACCCTTTTGGGATAAAAACTCCACACTCCAAAAGCCACCCAATATATTATTCAGAAATCACAAAGATTACAATATATTTGCAAAGAAAGCTTCCCACAAGAGTATCACCACCAGAGATTCAAAGACAACTCGACTACTAATAGACTCTCAAAATACATCACCTTTTATAATCACAGTACAACACCCTCATAAAATAGGGTTACCATCTAGTGAAAGAAAGGCCTACAAAATATCCACCATTAGATCTAAAAAGTTTAATAATTAACTATCTAGATTTACAATGTATCATTTATTTAATGTATGTTGGCCATTTTAAGAGTTTCCTAAAAAAGTTAATAAAAAGTTATTTACATCCATCTCACTCGTCCCCTTTTACCATTGTATATTACACTTATCGATGTAACTAGGATATATATATTCATATATATATCTTATCAATAATAACCTTTATATAACTACAAGGTTGAGACATATTTTCCCAACAAATCTCCTAGTTGTCAAACACCTTGCAAGAGCAATGGGAGGGAGTAAACATTGTCTATTAATTCCTAGGGGTTGAAAGGCCCATAGTCTTTGAACACCATCTAAATTTCTTTGTGCTCACAAGCTTAGTTAAAGAATCAACAACAGTCATCAAAGTCTCTACCTTAACCAATTTCACCCTATCATCTTTAATCATATCTCAAAAAAAATGATATTGTACACCAATGTGCTTGGTCCTAGCATGAAATATTTGGCTATACATATCACACTCTGACTATCACAATAAATTGTCATTGCACCTTATTTTATTCAAATATCTGAACATATTCTCTTAAGACAAATGGCTTCTTTACAGGCATAAGTAGCTACCATACACTCTTCTTTAGTAGTCAACAAAGCAACCACAACCTACCTTACTCATCCAATTGATTGCGCTACCAAATAATGTAAACACATAAGCATTGGTGGATTGTTTGCTAACAATATCACCTACCCAGTTTGAATCCACATGACCATGAATATCAAGTGAAATCTCATATTCATTCATATTATTATGATAACACAAGGAATAATCTAAGGTACCATGCAAATATTTGAAGACTCTTTTAACTGCATCCCAATGAACTCTACCAAGATTAGGCATATATCTAGAAAGAACTCCCACTGCTTGGGCAATGTCTGGTCTAGTACAAACCATAGCATACATCACACTTCCAACTACACTCTAGTGAGGTAATTTTCTCATTTCTTCCATCTCTAATGGAGATGTTGGACAATTTGAAATAGATAACTTTGTTCCAACAAAAAGGGGAACACACAATGGTCTACAATACTGCATGTTAAATATTTATAAAATTGAATCAACATACTTTCTTTGGCCAAGATATAGCTTTCTATTCACTCTATCTACTTTAATTTCCATCCCAAGAATGTGTCTAGCTGCACCAATGTCCTTCATTTCAAATTTAGCAGCAAGTTGAGATTTTAGTTTTGAAATCATACCTTTCCCTTTGCCAACAAATAACATATCATCAACATATAATGCAATAAATAGGAAATGATCACCATCAATTTTGTAATAAACACAATGATCTAATTTAGAATGCTCAAATCCCAAAATCAACACATATGTGTTGAATTTCTGGTACCACGTCCTACTTAACTCTATTTTAAGCCATACAAATATTTTTTCAATTTGCAAACCAATTTACTTTTACCTTTCACCACATAGTGCTCTAGTTGTGTCATATAAATACCCTCCTCCAAGTCACCATGAAAGAAAGTAGTTTTCACATCCATTTGCTTAACCTCTAAATCATAAGCAGTACAAATAACAAGCAAAAATCTAATGGATGTCATTTTTTCAATAGGAGATAATATCTCAATATAATCAACTCCCTTAACTTGGCAATAACCTTTCACAACCAACCTTGCTTTGCACTTCTCAATACCTCCATCTGAACCAATATTTTTCTTGAACACCCATTTGCAACCAACAGGTTTTTGTCCTTCAATCAATGGTATAGGATCCTATGTATCATTCTTTTCAAAGATTCCATTTCTTTATCCATAGCAATCTTCCAAGATTCTACATCATTCATGCCTAATGCCTCTTCTATAGATTTGGGTTCATCCATGTTAGTATTCAAAAATCAAATATACATCTCCAATCATCAGGTGTATACCTTTCACATGGTTGTCTATGCCTTGTAGACCAACAAACAAGTTGATTTGGAGGTTCCTCCTCCTTTTCTAAAGATTCAAAGCTAGATGAGCTCTCCTCAAATTCTTGTCTATTCATGGGCTTCAATTCAACTTTCTCAAGTGTAGAAGGAAATTGAATCACATCTCCATGTTTACTTTGTTCTAGCTGCAATGTAATAGAAGAAGGCTTAATTTCTCTAGGTATGTGCAGGATCATGGGGTCCAAACTAGGTCTCTAGGTGGCGATGAAAGTTCAAATAATTAAAGTTAGGAAGCTTGGAATAAAAATTTGAATAGGTTATTAACATAATTTGAAAAATATGTAACAACAAATGTTGTAGCAAATTTAATGTAGTTTCTAGGCTACTAGTCCTTTTTTGGAAAAAAGTAAATTTGTTTTGAGAAAATTTGAAATTTCAATATAATGGTACTAATTTTTTAGGAAAAATATAAGAAGCAGGTGTATGTCTAACTACCCTAAGTACAAGAAAAATATAATATTTTTGTCTGAGTTTTTCAATATAAGTAGAGGACATGCTCAAATGTGCAAGATTTTTTTTTGTAATTTTTTTCCATGTAAATAATTAGTTATGATTTTTTTATTAGAACTTTTTCAAAATTATTAAAACATCTATGTCTGACCACCATAACATGGTCAAAAAAATATGAAATTCAAATTTATTTATTTTATCCTATAGTATGTGAAGCATAGAATGTGGTGCATCTTGTAGATTCGAAAAGTGTTAAGTAGTTTGAAAGTTATAGAAGTTTTTCAATCAACCTATCAATTAGGACTCTAGATGTAATGTAGATAGAAAATCAATAATAATTATTTATTAAATTCAAAATAAGGAAAAAGTTATATTGGTGGAAATTTGACATTTTTTTCTATAAAACATTTTCGTTTGATTAAATTCGAGTAAAAAAAAGGTCATCAGCCACAAGGGTGAACTTCAGAAAAGTAAACAAATTTTCAAAAACACATTTTTTGGGTTGACTTTCAAGGTCAAGCAATCCCAAACCAAATCTTGAGCCAATATCCATTTTGGTTTGGTTGATACCAAACCAAAACATATATTCTTTACTAAACAGATAATCATTATTAGACGGATATCCATTTGTTATATTTTGTTATATTATTTATAATATATTATATAGTATATTAAATATATTATATATCTAGTATACATATTAATTATTATATATAGTATATAGTATTTATATATGAAATATTATATATTATATATTTATTGATGTGTGGCCAATTCACAAGAGAGAGAGGGAGTGGTAGGGACTTGAGAGAGAGGGAGAGAGAAAGATCTAAGAGGGAGTGAGAGACCTGAGAGGGATGGGGAGAGAGAACTGAGAGGGAGAGAGAGAGGGGGGAGAGAGAGGTATAGAGGGAAGGAGAGAGATATATATAGTTTGGAGAGAGAGAGAGAGAGCAGAGAGAGAGCAAGAGGAAAAGAGGGAGACAGAGAGAGAGACTTGAGAAGGGGAGAGAGAGAGAGAGTTGATCTAGGGAGAGATAAAGACCTGAGAAGGAGAGAGGGAGGGAGAGAGAAATATTTGAGAGACCTGAGAGAGAGAGAGAGGGGTGGGAGGGACTTGAGAGTGAGTGGGAGAGATAGATGGAGAGTTTAGACAGAGAGAGGGAGGGAGAGACATAGATAGAGAGAGGGGGAGAGAGGGGGGAGAGGGAGAGAGAGAGAGAGATAGTTGGGAGGAAGAGTCTTTTCCCATGTTGGGACCTCCTAGAATAAGAAGTGATGCAACCATCAAACAAAACCATTACAACTCAATTCAACATTCATGCCATTACAATATTCAATTTTAATAACATTTCATTAGATAGTTCATGTAAAAGACCATAAAATCATCATGAATAAGAATCACTATCTTCCAATCATTATACACAAACAAGAACATTATGTACACCAAAGGGGTTTGATGTAAATTGATGCAGGAGCATCCAGTGGTGTAAGGGCAATCTTGCATAACCCAAAAATAGTTAAATTTCAAGTTTCTCAGTTTTTAGATGTTTTTACATTTTTGGATACCCTTTTCGTCATAATGAAATTCCCAATTTATGGTTTTTATTTTCTATTCTTGGGTTGAAAGATATTGCAGTTTTAGTTTCCCAGATTTGCACCTGAAAATATTTTTGGGTTAGATTTGAGGCACTTAGAGTTCCTGGATCAGCCTCAAAACTTTCCAAAATCAGCGTAGCTAATTTTGAGCATGTTCTTGACTTCGAGCCCTTTCCAACTGTTCAAACGGTTCACGAATCGGAGTCCCGGATCAAAAGTTATGGCCCCGGGAAGTTGGCACACTTTCTAGAAGATACAATTGCAAATGTTCTTTTTAAATTTGAACTTCAAATTGTAATTTTTCAGTGCCAAACCACCTAAACTCTAATTTGAATGTTCTTTTGGCTCCAAACTAAAGAGGAGCTCTATTTATGGATGGGTTTCTAATTTTTTTGGGCAACTTTTTGGGGACAGCTCAAGATATTGCAAAGGGTTATTTCAGAGTAGCTTTTGTAACTTTGCATGTGTTGTAGAACTGGGATTTGAGATCCTCTCGCATGTAAGAAGCTCCATTTTATAAATAATAAAAATTATTCCCTCTTGTTTGTAGGGTTATTTTCTAAGTCTCTAAGCACCCTCATCAAGTGGGTATAAAAGCCGGTTTTCTTTGAGCTGCAGGACAGATCACCGATTAGAGGCAACAAGACCAAGATGAAGTGGTTGTGGGTCGAGGTCAAGAAAGATGTCAAAGAGTGATGCCCCGGTAGGCATGGCGGTGCCAGAGGTGGTCGA